>JALPQD010000437.1:1158191-1383603 GCA_023101885.1 Typhlomys cinereus | reverse complement strand
CTGTAAATTTCACCTCATGGGTCTACCAACCCGAGATTCTAGTAATGCTGCTGTGGAAGAATGAAGTATCACCTCTAGCTATCTGATCCTAGTTTCCTGGTTTGACAGGAATAATCCAATACTTCCACAGTAGTAGATTATGCAACAAGTATTTAGCTGGTTAGCCACAGATGGGAGGGAGGTTACAAGAATGGAAGGTTCCAGAACAGAAAACTTCTTACAGGTGCATCCCTGTGAAAGGATACAGAAATTCCATGCCAGTTGAATGTTGCATGTGAGGCTTATTTCTTAGCACCAATGTTAGTAGCAGGAATGCAAGTGACTGCTATGTCAGCTCAGTAAGCACCCCTAACCCTGACCAAGTTTTTCATCTTCCTTCGTTTCCCAAGAGATATCTGTCACTTGGAATGTATTCTGTCTGCACAACCTTATGTCAGCTCAGCTTAGCTAGGATGTCTTTTATACAATAATGATGTAGCCTCTACGTTTCCATATACTGACCCCACCCTGGCAGTTGGCTGTAAGTGCTCACTTGTCCACACTATATTAAGAGTTGAGCCCAATCTCTTCTTTACTGTAAGACCCTTTGTGCAATAGTCCCTATACTTATTATGATGTCCTTAATAAAGTCTTCCTTTCTGAGCTGCATGGGAAGAGTCTGCTGTATCCCTTGTGGTCTGCAAAAATTGGGATGCTTCCCAAGGCCTTTGCAACAGGATTCTGAGCACAAAGACCCTCCTGGGAGTCAGGACTGGCCCCTTGTGCCTTTGTTTGCTTTTTCTCTCCGCCCCCAAGGTTCAATGCCATCCGCAGACCTATATCTGAGGCTTTCAGGACTCAGCACCACCCATCAAAATGGATGGCGATTTAAATGACGCTTTGTTGGCAGCAGACATGAGGTTGGCTCCCTCTGGTGGCAATATAGGGGAAGGCGTGGACCTACCTTCTGAAATAGCTCTGCCAAGAGTCCGCCATCTTGAGGTTGACAGGCCTCAGATCGTTATCAGCATTTCACAGAAGCTTCTTTAACGATGGGGTTGTGGGTACCAGGACTCAAGAGAAATGTCCTCTGAACCCGTGCTAGGGTAATAGGGTTAAGGATGATGAGCCAAGTGACAGGAGAGCCACAGGAGGTGACACGGTATTGAGGTTTTACTTGGCCATTGTGTACTATCCTCAAGAGCTTCTCTTCTGGCTACTCCTGCTTTGTCCACCTGCTTCCCCATGGACCGTAGTGCAGGTGGCTGGCCTAGGCTAGAAGGTCTCACAGACCAGGCCACAGCCCTCAGTTCTAGGGGATGTGGGGCTCCACCTAGGTGCTGCCCATTCCTGATTCATGTGGCCTCCTCTTGAATTGAGACTATAATCCTCACTCCTCCTCTCTGCTTGCTCCACCCCTGATGGTCTCCATACCTCAGGCAGCTCCATGTAGGGCAAAGGCCTGCCCCTGTGCCCAAGCCTGCCCTCTAATCCTGTCCACAGAGCCCTGCTGGATGCTCTGCGGCATCTGGGCCAGGAGGAGCCTTTAAGATATTGTGATTTGGCCCCATCCCTTATCCAGCTCCTTCCTGCCTCATTTGGGTTCGTCATTGGCAGGTCATTGTCCTCCCCCCACGACTTGGAGGTGCTTCCTCCTCTGCTTAAATCAGGGCATGGGAGAGTAGGGAGCCACAAATCAGGCGGGATGGCGAGGGTGCCACATTGCCACATCCCATCTTAGCTGATGGGACAGGCACCTGCCAATATTTAAGTTTCTTCTTAATGTTTTTCTTTCTTTCTTTTTAAAATATCTTATTCATTTATTTGAGGGAGAGGAAGAGAAAGAGAGAGCATGCGTGCCGTGGTGCATGGGCAGAGGTCAGAAGACAACTTTCAGGAGTCAGTTTTCTCTTTCCATTGTGTGGGCTTCTAGGTATTGAACTCAGCTCACCAGGTTTGCGTGCAGGCACCTCGCTCACTGAGCTGTCTCACCAGACCCCTTAGCTTGTTTTTCTTGTTGTGTCTTAAGTAGGGACTTCAGCTCATCCTTCAGATTGTGGGCCTTGCCTGTCATCCTAACCAAAACCAGCCCACATTGCCATTCTAACTTGGAGAGCTGGCAGAGGCTAATGTGCCTGGTTCTCAGTGGCAAAGGAAAAGATAGGATGGTTCAAACGAAAGCCCCTGAATAGTTGGGTATGGGGGCATATGCCTGTAGTCTCAGCTACTTGGGAAGTTCAGGCAGGATTGCTTGATTACAGGAGTCTGGGGTTAGACTAAGACAGTAAGAAGTTGCTCTCAGCATGGCGTTTGCTTGCACAGTGAATTACCTTGCCAAGTGGGAGGGGCCTTAGGTCAGCAGTTGCAGACTATCCTCACCTGGCCTTTCTCTGCGCCACTGGTTCACTAACTTCACGAAACCCCCTGTCCTTTATCACTGTCTGGTTGGCTTCATCTATGAGAACTGAGGTGGTGAGTGCGTGGTGCATCCAGGAACCTCCTGGGAATGGGATCTCATTTGGCAAAAGGATGTCTGCAGACATAGTTCATTGATACACTGGCGTAAGGTGGACAATCATCCCAATGGGACAGGTGTCATAAAAGATAGATACAGATAGAGGTTGGACTGGCATTGTTCCAAGCCAGGACTGTCTGGAGCCATTTGAATCTGGAAGGTTCTCCCTAGCACCTTCAAAGGGAGCACAACCTTGGTACACCTGCACTCACCCTACTGGAAGCACCTGGTTTGTAGGGCTTGTGATAGCGGCTGTAGGAAAGGAACTAGCAGATTGATCACATGAGCTCAGAACTCTGGCTCAGCTGCTGCCTAGGCCAGAATGCTGGGCATCACCTCGACTATTCTTTCTTGCTTTGCCTTTAAAGTCAGACAGTCCCCAAACCCACTAACCCTTCTATGATTCCTTGCATTTGCAGCCAGCTGTGATCCTGGGTGGAGCAGGGGCATGTTCAGGGTGAAGCTGGTCAGCTTGCCAGTCTGTATAAAAGTGAAAGTGGGGTTGGAGAGGTGGCTCAGGGGTTAAGCCTCTGCCTTGCAGGTGGAAGGTCCTGAGTTCGGATCCCAGATCCCACGTATAGACGCCAGGTGGAAGTGGGGGCGGCCTGCGCTTCTGGTCCTGGTAGGGCGGAGCCTGTGAATCCCGGGGCACAAGGAGGTGGAGGCGTCCGTGGTTCTACACACACACAGACGCGCGCGGCGCGCACACACACACACACACACACACACACACACACACACACACGCGCGCGCGCGCGCACGCGCGCGCGCGCAAACGTGCACACACATACATACACACGCACAATTGAATAAATTAAAAGAAAAAGTGAAAGTGATAGAGGTGTTTAGGTGGAAGGCGAAAGCAACTGTGACCTGTCTTTGTATTTCAAACCAGTGTCAACGACAAACACCTATGGAATGCAGTCAGCCATGGGAACAGATCCAGGGGGCTGGGCTCCTAGCTGTACCGCCATGGGAGATAGCAGAGGCAAGGAGCGAGGAGGCAGGGAGGAAGGCTGAAGCTGGTTTTGGGGTACGGGAGCAGCCCAGGGAGAAGTATTCCGAGGGGTGTGTCCTCCGTGGCCTCAGGTGGCAGGGAGCAAATGACAAGAGGACAGGTAAAGCTATTTGAGGATTTAATGGCAGCAGTTGGAGGGGGGCGGTTTCTCGCTGTTTTCTCCCTTTCCTACGGTGGGGAGGTTGCCTATGGGTGGGTTAAGGGTAGCCATGGAGTGCAAAATTGGTTAGGGTACATCTGGGGGTCTAACACATTGCTAGGATGTCCAAGGTCCCTTCCGGCCGTTGAGGAATGTTGAGTTGGATTGGAGTGGTGGTAGTGGACAGGTCCTCTTCTGCGGGCATCCTTGACAGCTCTCAAGTCCTGAGGTGCCTGCCACTGACAACGGGGAGTGCCATTCAGTCATCATTCCTCTGGGGCCTGTGGCCCCTCTTTATTGTTCCTCGGTTCCTGAGAAGCCCAGGGCAGACTGATTGGCCATTCTTCCTTCTGTGGGTGCTGGAGTGAGGGGCCGAGATGATATGGGTTCCACGGAGAGATGAGTGATTCCCAGGGCCCGATGGTGGCCCTGCGAGTGTCACAGCAAGTCTTGAGTGTTTGGAGCTTGAGGAATGTAGCTGGGCTCAGGTAGTAGCAACGGCGGTGGCAACAGCAACGGCAACAGCAGCATAGGACAGACAGTAGTGACCCAAGCCCAAGGACAGGAATGTACTGATGAGGCCCATGGTCCCAAAGTCCTCCCAATTTGGGGTCAGTAGTTCTGACATGAGGTTGCACAGTAGGAAGGACAGATACAGACAAGACAGCCAAAGAGGGTGGGGTGTGGATGGGGTAGATGCCTGGGGCTCAGAGCTTATTGGGGTTCACCCACTTGTAGGTGCCCTCATACTGGAAGCCTACTCTCTTCATCAGCTCATCTGCTTCCGTGGGGCCGCGGCTAGAAGCAAGAGGGAGACATCAGGGTCTCTGGCAACTCATGCTTCCCTGCTTTGCTCTTCCCAGTTCCCATCCTTTGCTCACCTCCCAAAAACATAGGGGATGGGCTGAGGCTTCTCACAGTCAATCTTGTGCAACAGCGGCGTGAAGATGCGCCAGGCCTCCCGGAGTTCATCGCTGGGGGGGTGGTGGTGGTGGTGTAGTTTTGTGAGGGAGCGGGAGGGAGAAGGCCATCCCCATTACCTGCTTTCCCACAGGACCACTCCTTACCTGCGGACAAAGTGCATCTGACTGCCACAGAAGACGTCCAGGATGAGGCGCTCGTAGGCGTCAGGAAGCTTCACGTTCTGTAGGATGTGGGAGGGAGAGAATCTTGCTGACACTACTGTGCGGCGCCACCCAGACTACCAACTCGTCAGGGCCTTGCCCAGAGGGTCCCTTCACCCCTTGGACACCTTGTATCTGTTGCCATAGGTCAGGTCCAGCTCGGACTCCTCAGGGTTGAAGAACATGCCAGGCTTCTTGGTCATCATCTTGGTGTACACAGCTTCATTGGGTTGCACGCGGATCACCAGTTCATTCCGCTTGCACTGCTGCTGGAAGATGTCGCCCGCCACATCTCGGAACTGCAGCCTCACCTCAGCCTTGCGCTCGTTCAGGGCTTTGCCACAGCGTAGGATAAAGGGCACTCCTGGCGGGGGGAGGGCTAGCCTCAGGGACCGGTTCTCTTATAGGCTTTAGCTGGGAGCATGTGTGACTGAGAACTCCAGTGTGTGTGTACATGTGTGAACATGTGTGTTTCTATTTATATGTGGTGCGAGTATGGACACAGGGAACTGTGTCCCATGTGTACTAGGACCTCCCCACCCCTATGATCCCTGTTGCTGAGTGTCATGTACATGATCGCACTGAAAAGGACATGTCACCTTACCATCCCACCGTTCATTCTCCACATACAGGACAGCAGCTGCGAAGGTGGCAGTGGTGGACCCGCGAGGGACCGTGGGGTCGTCCAGGTATCCTTTGGTAGCCTCGCCTTCTCCATTGGGGTTCCCCACGTACTGGCCCAGGACCACGTTGTTGGATTCCACTTCTGAGATACATTTCAACACCTTGACCTGGAAGAAAGCCAGGGCGCTTTGGTAACGGGGGTGGAGGGTGGGGGAGTGGGGTGGGGAACAGCGCAGCAGGCGTGAGGGAGCTCAAGGTTGTGCCACCGAGGGACCTGCTATGGGGGCACCTACTTTCTCATCACGGACATCATCTGAATCAGTGGAGGCTGGCTTTTCCATGGCTACCAGACACAGCATCTGTAGGAGATGGTTCTGCATCACATCCCTAGTGGCAGAAGAGGCCAAACCTCTGGTCAGGTGCGACTCTCAGAGTGGGAGGCAGGGGTAAAGGATGTGGTCCCTTGGCCTCTCATTGGTCAGCTTTCAGGGATCCCAGGACTTCCAAACAAGGCTTTCCCATGACCTTGCCTCCTTACCCATCCCCAATATCTTATCTTCTAGGTACCTTAGAGGCAAGGAAGTAGACTGGCTTGGGTACTGACCCTGGAGATCTGTGGGTGCCTGACAGGGGAGGAGTGCCCTCCCTCATGGCCACCTCGGACAGCCCACTTGACTATCGACCCTCAGAGTGTGAGGATGGGCTGAGCTGGGATGGGACATGGGTTCTCACCTGATGATCCCAAATTCATCAAAATAGCCCCCACGGCCCTCAGTACCAAAGGGCTCTTTGAAGGTAAGGATCACACAGGCAATGTTGTCCCGGTTCCAGATGGGGCCAAAGATCCTATTGGCAAATCTGTGGAGGTATTGGGGAGAGGCTGTAGAAGAGTCCCCCAGTGGAACCTCCCTTGGGGTTCTACAGCACAGGGACTGCACCTGAAGTAGGAGCCGAGCGCCACACACCACCACCTTGTCCTGGTCTCCCCGTGTCCCCTGTGTACCTCAGCACCATGAGATTCTGGACCATCTCCTTGCCCAAGTAGTGGTCAATGCGGTAGATCTGGTCTTCACGGAACAAGGAGGAGATGTGGTTGGACAGCTGATCAGAACTCTGTAGGTCTCTCCCGAAAGGCTTCTCCACAATGATGCGATTCCAGCCTCTGCTGGGAATTCCCAGAGAAGTTATCCACAGACTCCTCCTGGGGGAGCAAACTCCACCCTTCTGCACTCTCAGGTGGCCCTGAAAAGGTCTACTGGCTGCCCTTGCCTTGAACAGATATAATCTTAGAAGCTTACATGCTGGGGACCGGGACAACTCCTATGCTTCCCCACCTTGGATGCTATGGTGGCACATAACTGGCATGTTCTTCCATAGCCTTGTTCTGCCCCTGCCAGGTCCTAGGTGGTCAGTGAAGAATGGGAATGGGACGAGAAGGACACGGTCCTGCACTGTTTACTTATGTTAGGTTGGCCAGAAACTTGAACTTTGGATCATCCTTATCTTTCACATGCCAGGTGTTATCCCAGTATACCTAGCTTCTCCCGTTGGTTTTATTTTCTTGTGATGAAGTCTCACTATGCTGCCCAGGTTGGTCTGAAGTTCCTGGGTCCTCTTCCCTCAGGCTTTAAGTACCTGAGATTACAGTCAGGGCCCATGTAAATGACATCTACTTTTATTTATTTATTAAAACATTTATTGGGTTGGTAAGATAGCTCAACTAGCAAGGCACTGCTTGGAAATCCGGAGACCTGAATTTGGTCCCTGGAAACCCATATGGTAGGAGAGAACCGACTCTGACCTCCGCCTGTACACCATAACATGTATCTTCTCTCTCTCAAATAAATAAATAAATAATAAACAAAACACTTTTTCCAGACAGATTCTTGCTATGTAGCTGAGGCTGACCTGGAACTCTGAAGTGCTGTGATTATAGGCTTGAGCCACAATGCTGGAGCCTCCATTGATTTTAAAAGAGCAGCTCCCCCCAAAAAAAGGAGCAGGTCCTTTCCTTTGCTGCCTATAATAGAGCAAATAGTGGCTTTCTGTATTCAAAATCAGGAGCAATCCAGAACTTCAGAGACTCTATATCATCCACATAGAACTAAGCCAGCCTAATCTCCCCCCATCCTGAACTCAGGGACATTGCGGAGAGGGGGGGTAAGATTGTAAGAGCAAAAAGGTGGGGGAGCAATGATTTGAAAGGTCTCCACACTAGTAGGGCTGAAGCAATCATAATAGGATTTTGCATGCCCTGCGCCAGTCCTCACACTTTGACCTCACAAGTCTAACATCGGCTAAAGGCCCAAGATCTTTGGAGGCAAGGGATTGATGGCCACAGAGTGTTCCTATCTAAGGGGAACACGGGAGGAAGGGTTCAGGGAAATGCCACTGGGTCCTTTTATGTCATCGGAAAGGAGGACCAAGAGGAAAGTTAGGCCTACACAATAAAGGACTCTCTTGGAATTGGGGGGGAGGCACTGGAGATGGGGAGGAGGGGGGGGAGCAGGGGGTTTGGGGGGAGGAGAGGGGGGAGGGAACTGGTTTTACCTATTAAGTTTGTATGAGCGGCAATAATAATAAAATGTTAAAAAAAACAAAAAAACAATAAATTACTGTTTTACTGTTAAAAAAAAATCAGGAGCAAGAGAAAGATGGTTTCTAAGTCATCAGTGACTTCTCAAAGGAGCAACACTGCCACCTTGTGGACCTAGTGGGACTCTGAGAAAAAAAAAAGAAACTGAGGAAGGATAAGCAAGTGGCAATGAATGATTTGTGGCACAACACTGCTATTTTGTGGTCATAGCAAGAACTGCTGCCAGGGACTATCTGGTTTATAATGAGCCAAGCCTCTGGCTATTAAGTACATGTGAGAGTAGCAAAGGCTGTTTAGAAAGCTTACTGTAATTAGAGCCTGTTCCCTTGTTTAGGGAGATCATTAGGTGGAGAACAAACAGGGGCACTCATCTTTCTTGGCTTGATCTTGGGGCGTTCACAACAGAGGGAGCTGAAGTAAGACAAAATCGAGGAGGGAGAAGGGCAAGCCTTACGTTTGACTCATGCAGATATCTCGGATGTTCTTGGTGACAGCTTCATAGACTGTTGGGGGCAAGGCCAGGTAGAAGAGGCGGTTGGCCTGGGTCCCCTGGTGCAGGGTACTGATGTGGTCGTTGAGGCGCTTGTAGGAGTCTGGATCATCATATTGACCGGCCACGTAGGAATTGCGGGCAAAGAACTCCTCTAACTTATGTGCCTCTTCTGGGACAGTCTGGGAGAGACAGAGACAGATGTCACTGATGTCCCTCAGAGTCCATGCCTGCTCCTCAGAGTCCATGCCTGCTCTGCCCTAGGGAGTGGAGAGTCTCACTTGTCCACACTTGCTCTCTAGATATCAACAATCCTGGTCCCACACTGGGGAGCATTCATCCCATCCTGTCAGGTTTGTGTAGCCTGGCCAATCCCACTGTGGCCCCAGAGCAGAACAGGATAGAAGCCAGAAAAGCTGGGTCAGAGTAGGCCTGGGAAACAGGTCTGAGGCTAGAGGGACCACCTTTCCCTGCCCCTACCCAGGACTCCTGTCTAAGGGAAGAGGTGGTACAAATCAAGAGCACAGCTTTTGGGTGGTTTCAGGGGAGTGTGAAGATATGAGTGCTTCACGTGGGAAGAGGGGAGGGGAGGCCAAAGTATGATGAGAATGGAGACATGTACTCCCATGGCCTGCCTAGGACTATCTTCCTACGGGGTAGGAAAGAGGGCCGAACAAGGCTGGGGAACCCCCCAAAGTCACTCACTTTGAAGAAGGGCTCACTCTGCTTGCGAATGTCATCCACTGTGAGGCGAGAGCGGGCGTAGCCCACAATGAACGTGTCTTCGGGCAGAAGGCCATCCCGGAACAGCCACCTGACAGCACAACACACTGTACCCAGGGCCGTGAAAGGCAGGCCCGTCCCCGGAGGCCCATCCCCAGAGGCCCATCCCTGGAGGCAGTGCAGAAATGCACTTACCAGATGGTGGGGTAAATCTTCTTCTTGGCCAGGTCACCCTACAGCAGAGGAGCATGTGTTCAGAAAAAGCTGACTTGATATAGGCAGTCCCTCACCCCAGGGGACCTGAGTGCTCATGCAGGGACACTGCTCGGTTACAAGCTTTGTCCCTGTAGAGCACTGATGGAACTAGGACTTGAGCCAGAACCAATCGAGAAGCGTGAGTGGATTTCCTGGGTTCAAGATGAAAATCCAGCCATGGAATTCATCAGGACCAAAGGATGATGAAGATACCATGTAACAGAATTGGTGAGAAGTGACTTTGAATGTCATTAACAAAAAGAAAAAAGAAGAGCCAGGCACAGTGGCAACAGACCTGAAATCCCAGCACTTGGGTGGAGGGGCAGAAAGATCATGGGTTTAATGGTAGTCAGAGCTAGATCATGATACCTTGTCCCTGTCTCAAAGAAACCAAATGTCCACCCTTTACCAAGTAACTCAGATGGGATGGAGACATTTATTTTATTTTATATTGTCTATATTTACATTTATCTATCATATGTATACATATTTTATGCCGTATGCACAGAAGTCAGAAAACAACATGTAGGAGTTGGTTTTCTCCTTCTACCATGTTGATTCTGGGACTGAACTCGTTCGCCAGGATTGGCAGCAAGCACCTGTACCCACTGAGCCATTCTGCTGGTGGTCCTATTTTGTTTTCTGAGACAGGGTCTTCCCATGTAGCCTAGGTTAGTATTAAACTCTATATTTCCTAAGCTGACCTTGAACTGTAGAAAATCTTCATGCCTCAGTCTCCCAAGTGCCAGGAGTATAGGTAGGTGCCACCATACCTAGCTATTTTTTTTTTTTTCAAAGCCAGAGTCTTGTTGTATTCCTTAGGCTGGTCTTAACTCCGGAACATCCACCGGAACAGCCTGGCTAAAATGAGCATCTTGTGTCAGCCTCCTGAGTGCTGGGACATCAGGTGATAATGCTCTATTTCTTGATCTGGGAGAATTTGCATGGGTGTACCAAGTTTGTAAAAAATCAAAATGCATTCTTCTGGTTTGTGCTTTTTCAATATGTATTGCAATAAAATATTATAGACATTTGAAGCTGAGGATGTAACTCAGTAGAGCGCATATCTATTATGATGTTCCATCCCCAGTGCTACAAAAATAATCACCTCCAACCAAATAGTAACCCTCATAATTGCATACAAAATATAGAAGCTATTTATTTATTTATTTATTTATTTATTTATTTATTTATTTATTTATTTATTTAGTGTGTGTATCAGAGGGCACTGTATGTCCCTGTGGAGGACCAAGAATGACTTTGGGAATCATCTTGGATTGCTTCTACCTCCTTTTTGCTTCATTCTGGGATTTCCCAGACTTGGCCCACTAGTGCTGAAAGTGTTGTTTCCGCCTGGCGTTTTACATGGGACCTGGGATCTAAAGTCAGAACCTCTTGCTTGCAAGACAAAGTCTTAACCCCTGAGCCATGTCTCCAGCTCTAGAAGTTAACTATTTTGAAACTTACTGGCAATAAGTAGTTGGCAAGCAAGCAATTTAAAACCATACCACTTAGAGAAGTAACCATTATAAAGAAGCTTAGAACCAGGTACACTGAAATACATAAATGAATCGGCTACAGAGAAATGATTAACATCAAAGGTGAGATGATAAACATCTCCGTGAGACCCCTCGCTCTGGAAGGACACGATGCCAATGTTCAGTCACACAGTCACCATCAACCGCTTTCATTTTGTGAAACCAGGTGGCATTGGAAGCAGCAGTAATGACTCGAATGCTCTAGAAAAATAAGTAGGGTGTCCACCCTTTAATCTCAAACCCTATAATCAAGTGTGTGGGATGGGTGTGAACCTACCATCCATGGGCTGCTGCTGCACCATGGGAGAGGGAATGGGAATGGGGCACTGGCCTCATCTATCCCCAACCCCCTCTACAGAAAAACAACCTCCTGGAATTTAGGACTTGAATATTCATGCCAAAGGCATTTGTAGAAACCTTCCTTGTAGCATAAATTAGTGAGAAGAATCAAAATACCCTCATCTAACAAGATACCATGGTGCTATTTCCTCAGATGTTTGGGCTGATGCTTTCAGACTGTGCAGAATGCAGCATGTTCCATGTCGCGTTCCTTGCCTGGGCCCACTCTGACCTGTGAGATATGCTGGGCTCCATGTACCAGAGATCTACAAAACGGTAAAGAGAGCTGCCATCTCCTTAGCAGCACTGTGAAAAGGCAAGCAGACTCGAACATAGCCCAAGAGGAGGCTGGGGCAGGAGAAATGGCTCAGCAGGCAATAGAGCCTGTGTGTAAACCCAGAGACCTGTGTTCTGTCCCTAGAGCCAACATGGTGGAAGATAGAAACTGACCATCCTATGTGCCCCATTGATACCTGATCACTTCCTCTGTGTCTGCCCCTCTTTTTCAAATAAATAAATAAATAAATAAATAAATATTTAGAAATGGAAACAAAACAAGGCGGCAACACTAATCATAAATGCAGGTAGAAAAAAAATAAATGCAGCTAGATGTGATGGTTTACACCTATGAGGCAAATGGGGAAGCATCACACTGTAGAAACTCGTTTGGTGTACACTGTACTCCCAGCACTTAAGAGGCTGAGAAAAGATAATCACGAGTTCAAGTCCAGCCTGGGAAACTTTGTGAGACCTCATCTCAGAAATGGGGGGGGGGCAGGGCTAGGTGGTTAGAGCACTTGTGTAGAAGGAGGTCCTGAGCTTTGACTCCTTTTTAGTGAGCCCCCCCAAATAAAAAATGATGAAGCCACTTGTCCCCATTTCTATGGGGAATGGCTGTGGGGAAGAAGGCTGTAGGTCTCCGAGATTCCCCATAGCTTGAATGTTATCTTCAGTTGCTTTGCAAAGTGCCAGGCCCAAGGAAGCAAGTGTCTGTTGCTCAGCTCCAGTTCCACTGGGACCCCAAAATTTCCACAGAGGGCTGTTCCCGAACTCTGATGTCCTGCACTCACCCCTCCACTTTCTGCCCACTGATGACTATTGTTCTGAGGATTCTGTAGCGGGTTCCTACAACTGTACCCCCCTGCTGTAGTGAGCATCTTCAGGAAAATGTTCAAGACTTGTCACAGTTGGGGTCCCACTGCCCGTGGAGCTGCCTTACCCACGTCACTCCTTCATTCAGCATCCAGCTGTTTCCTGAGATGCCCTACTAGGCTCTTATGCTGCTGTGCCACATGGCTGTCCTTCTGGGCTCCTCAAGGCTCAGCTCGGACAACCCCCTATCCTGCCAGGAGCTCCCCAGCAGCATGGCCCCCAGCTCATCAGACCACTCTCATGCTCACCTCTGTCCCTATCAGTGGGAAGCAGCTTCTAGAAAGCGCCAGCTTGTGGGGCACTAGCTGCTGAAAGGAACAGTGAGAAAGAATCCAGCTTGCGGAGCTCTTCAGACAGGTGATGTTTGCTTATGATCAAATTCCAACAGACTGGGAGGAATCAGGACAGACTCCAGCCAATGTATTGGTGGCAAGGGACTGGTGTGCTGAGTCACTGTTGTCCCACACCCCAAACTGTTTGTTCTTTTTGTTCCTCTTGGGATTAACGACAGCTAGAACCTGCTCTCCTTGTTTTAGCTCAGTCCCTGCCACCAACAGTGTGCCTGGCTTCGGAGTCACCCAAGGGAGGTGAGGTAGGACCCAGGACAGCAGGGGCGGGAGGGAGCACTCTTTTCAAGGTTGCAGGTGGCCCCAACACTCTCACTGTACTTTGTCAAGTGAGGCATACGGGACGAACTAACTAGCTATGTGTGGGAATGGTGGTCATTACCGCTGAAACTCTGTCATCTTTGCCACCCCCTCAGTTGCCCCAGGACTACAGCAGGGAAAGGTTTCATGCAGCAACACCTGGTGCTTAAGAGAAGGACATGGTTGAGATCTCTTGGCCATCGCAGGCCAGGGCAAATAGACTGGGCTGCCACCTGCCTAGGGGCACTGGAGGTTTGATAATGGCTTCCTGTTTTAAGAACTCAACTTGAAGAATCTTGGAAACTTTTATCTTGGGATAGTTTCCGGTGGAGTCTCACAGGTAATCACCTAGCTTCCCCAAGTAGAATTCTAAAGCCTAGGCTGAGAATTTGGAATGAGATTATATGATGGCCCTGAGGTAAATTGGGGCTGAAAAATCAACAAAACGGTTCCCTCCTACACCCTGGAAGCGCCATGAGTCACCAGGCCTTTGGGGAAATGCCAAGGTCATCATGACACAGCAAGAATCTCCCCAGCCCAGGAAGAAAGTCAGCTCCTAAGAAGGGGGAGAGGCTAGTGTTGCCTCATGCAGTCCCTTCAGTAGGATGGACCCCTGAGGTCCAGAGAGGGGAGCCCTGCAGGGCCAGGTGCCCATGTGCACTCCCCGTCTCACTTTCCAGGCTCCCCAAGGTCCTGTTGGGTGGGGGGACATGTTGACAGGCCTGGAGTTCCTCCCTCTACACGGGTGTATAAGACCAGAGCTTTCTGGCGTGGGACAGAATGGCGTTCTTTTCCTCTACCTGTGGGGGTGGAAACTCTGAAAAGGATGAGAGACTTGTGGGGCTCAGAAGGCTTGTGCTAGCTGTAAGGCAACCTCAGAGCAGAAGGAAGCTGGGTATGTTGGCACGGGTTGGGTAAGTGCCTAGAGAGGAGGAAGGGGCAGAGGATGGTCATTTGGGTCTGGCTAGCCCTAGCCTGTCCAGTTTCCCTGGGCTCAGGCTCTGCCAGTCACTGACCTCCTTTCGGTTTCTAGGTCATACTGAACCTGTAATGCAGGCCTTTCTCTATAGGTCCTCCTCCTGGGACCCATGTATTGCAAGGAGCTGACATAAAGGCCATTTCTCCCTCTTTCACATGTGGGTCTCTGAACTCTTGTTGGTCTGTTTGGCCCCCATAGCCCATAGGTCCCACGAGGAAGACAGGGGCTGAGGCTGTAGTCTAGAAGAGGTACTTGGTAGCTGTATGCTGAATGAAGGAATGAATGGAGGAGTTTCAAGTCTCCATGAGCAGTTGGTACCTGGCTTAGCTCCGGCGTTCAGTGAGGTGTGAGGCAGGAGTCTGGGGACTGTATGGGCACAGGTCCCTGGGGTGAGAAGAAACAATGATGCTCTCTAGCAAATCCCTCATAGTTCTCCATTTCCTTCGCTGGTGCCCGCACTTCCCATTTCTGCTCTAGAAGCACCTGGTTCTCTCTGAGCAGAGGAGATCAAAGGGGAACAGTACTGATTGCAAAGAAGTAAAGTTGCCCAACCATAGGCCAGTGAAAACTCACACCATCAGCCTGAAGCAAAGCCCGAGGCTGCATGACCCTCATTGCCAGGTGAAAGCACCTGAAGTTGAAAAAAGGGCCAAGAAGTCATTCAAGATCACAGACAAGCCAGCTTACTACCCATGAGGCATCTGAAAGTTGAGGTTCTGTACAGTAACTTCGCAGTCTGAGTTGTGGTTGGTACATTCATAGGGAGGAACAGGAGAAATCATCGTCCTACTTCCCCAAAGGGAAGGGTCTCATGGTAGGACTCCTACATGCTGAAGTCAGTGAGTGCTATGTGTATGGCTTCTCTCAGGGGACTAGGTTAGGGCTCAACCTGTTGTGTCTCTCTTGTGTCTGAGGGTTACGGGGAATTGGGGAACAGTGCCTGTAGCAGAGCTTTCCTCTCTTGCTTGCTTCCTCATTCCTCTTCTAAGTTCTCTTTTTCCCAGTTTTGAACAGCAAAACAAAGGTTTCGTAAGGGGGTGGTGTGTTGTGTATGAACAAAGCACTATGGAGTTCCTCTAGCATTGAGGAGATCAAATGTGGTAGGTGCTGAGCCTGTGGCTACCCTGTCAAGAGCTCACTAGCTGTGACAAAGCTCTTGCTCAAGATTACACAATTTTAATGGTGAAGGCAGTCACACCAGGGCAAGTCGATTCTAGGGTTAAGAGCAAGTGATTGAAATTGCTTTTGCATAAAACCTGGTCCCACCAGCCCCTGTGCATGCACACAGCACACAAGGAAGGGTGATCTAGCGCCCACCACTCTATTAGCCTCCCTGTTTCCCTCGTTCCTGCCTTGAGCTGTGTATCAGCAGTGCATCACACCTCTGTGTATTAGCAATGTATTGCACCTCTTATCACTCTGTCTTTGGGAGTTGTGTATTAGCAATGTATTGCACCTCTTATCCCTCTATCCTTTGTGCCTACTCTTTGGCTTTTCTTAACAGTGCACAAAGACAGTGGTTCCAATTGGACAAGTGGGGTCAAGCAGAATGAGCAGAATTCTACAGGAGCCTTTTGAAGATGTGGCAAAGAGATGTGTGAAAGAAAGCTTTACTGTTTGTTATGGACCTCCATGCAGCACAGAGAAGGGTCTCAGATCCTTCTACTGAAACGACAACATTTTGACATGTCACAAACATTTTTTGGGGGGAAAATATAGACTGAATATCGTTCTTTGCTGGGACCTCGGTTTTTCTCGAGGAAGTCCTAGATGGTGCCTTAGGACCTGGCTCTGATCTATATTTCATGGCTGAGCACAGATTTCGGAAACTCCTTGCGAGTCCGAAATGTGTCACAAGTACAAGTGAATGAAGTACTGCTGAGATGATAAGGGCACAAGGACAGGCACCTGTGCCATAGAGTTCAACCTAGCTCACCCCTGTGGCTTTCCACAATCAGTTGGGAAAGTTGAGTCACAGCAGGAAGTGTGTGGTATTAATACTCCATCAGACTTACAGCCTGAGGAGAGACTCACCGATGCACCCATGATGATAAATATATGTGGATCAGCTTGGTGGAAGGCATCCCCCTGGTACAGCTCTTCCCGCAGTATCCCACACACTTGGGTTCGGCTCAGGGCCACCTGCTGTGCCATGGTGATGTCTGGCGGAAGAAAGGCTCGTTGATAAGGCGGGAGAACAGAAGAGCATTGACAAGTTGACGTTTTACAGGAGTCCTTCAGGGTCCCACCAGGCTGATGAGTGATTACTGAAACCACTTACTGGGAACGGCATGTATGTGTTTGGGGCGGGGGGGGGGGGGGAGAGTTAGAAACTGCTTCCATATTACCTTGTTTCGGGGCGTACGCTATTTCCACGTTACTGAAAGCATTAATGGACTTCGGCTAGGGCATCCATTGTGGGTAGCTGGATAAAATCCAGGCAGGATATCGTACTTCAATGCCCGGGACCGATCTCTTTCTGGACTCTGCCGGAAACTCCATAATGAACTGGCGCATGTGTGATTGTGTAGATGATGGGACACGGTTCTTAGCTCTAGCTCTTCCTCTGCCAAGCTGGGAGCTCTCGGCAAGTACACTCACCTCTTAGGAGTTCATCCTCTTTGCGCCCATGGGGGAGGTGCGATATACAAAGGGATGGGTTAAGAACTCGATTCTGCTCCATTCCCGGGCATGGCAAAGAGTGCGTATCAAAGGGACACGCGGTGCGCCAGCGGGTAGCCCGCCCCTCCACCGGTATGCCATCGGATCACCCCGTTACCTGTGCTTCGTTGCCGCTGCCAACCACGTTCACAACCTCGGAGTGCACCGCCGTTTCCGGGGGCTGCGCCCCGCTGGCCCATTTAATGCGTGAGGGCGGGTGCTTTGACTGATCTGACCCGCCTCAGGAGAGGCAAGAGGGGCGGGGCCTCGGTCAACCCCAGCAGAGTGGGAGGGAAGAAGCGGGGTGCGCGCGCATTGCGGGCCAGCCCCGCCCCTCTGGTACCTGCCTGGCTGCTAGTCCGCCGGCTGCCCTCTACCTCTGCCGCTGTGCCCAGCAATTGTGATGCGTTGCCGGGCGCGGGCAGCTCCGCGTAGTTTTCCTGCGTGTCTCTCGCCACCCCAGCCATACCCTATAGTCTCATTGGCCCGCTTGGCCCTGGGCGACCTCGTGCCCTGGCGTTCCGCCAGCAGCGTGGTCACACTTCCCCGGTCTCCCTTTCGGTTTCTAGGCGGGGCCTTTCGCAGTTTCCTCTGGGTTTCTCCCGTGACGGGGGCGGGGCGGCCGGCAGTCGGTGGCGGGACACCGCGTACGACTAGGGAAAATATAGGTGTTGACGCCATGAAAAATGGAAGGTGATGGCTTGTGGGGAGATGACTCCTGGCCAGTTCAGGCCGGCGGGCTGGGGCTTTCCTGTGGATCAGGATACGGCCTTGGCACGGTTTCGCATCTCTGCTTAGCCTAAAGTGGTCCAAGTGTATGTTTCACTTCCGGATCTCACGGTTACGACACCGGAAGCCGGAAGCGGGAGTTTCCAAAGCCGAGAAGGGAAGGGCGATCGTCGGACGGGGACTTTCTGGGACCTCCGGTTCCCTGGACGCGAACGCCGCCCGCCGCTCCCGCTGTCTTCTCGTCAGATCAACTCTGCTGACAGGTGTGGTGGTCTTCTCCGAAGACAGGGCTCTTGGCAGGTGTCCCGCTGCTTCCGAGACTGCGGGCGTCCGGGTTTCCCGCTGCGGTTGGGCACCACTCGTTGCCGCCGCATGCTTGTAGAGCGCAGCCTTAGACGTGCGGGTTGGCGGCGCGGATGACTTGCGCGGCTGCAGGGACTGATTCCGCCCTTCCTGCTTCCCCAGCTGCCGCCGAAGAGTTGGGCCTCCTAGTGAGCAAACTCTTCCAGTTCGGGGATTGTTGTTCCTCGTCCAGCTTTCTTTTTTTGAGACACGGCTTGGCTGCGTAACCGAAGCCGACCTGGAAATCAAGATTCTCCTGCCTAGCCGCCCTAATGCTGAGGTGATAGGCGTGCGCCCGCTGGTCTGGCAGGGCCCAGGACCTCAAGTTTAGCTTGACAACCAGGTATCTCACCCCATGGCCCTCAGCTGAATTGCTAATGATCGATGTGCCTGCCCGCTCGCCATTTCGCTAGCCTGAGTGGACGCGCTGCCCTCGTATGCTGGCATAACGAAAGCCTCAGCGGGAGCCCAGAGGGCGGGGCGGAGACAATACTTGGAGAGGAAAGGGGAAATTTTGGCTAGTGGGGAGTTATGGTAGCGTTCACGGTAGGGAAGGGATGTAATCCGAATTATTTTTTAAAAATCCTGTTTTTCTGTCCCTAGTGGGGGCAATGGGCTTTGCGGTTCAATGGCAGAAGCAGGGTGACCTTTAAAGAGACGATTGCAATAATTCAGGTGAAAGTAGTGCTGTCATTTATTATTGAAAAAATTTTAAACATGTGCAAAAGTAGCAAGAGTAGTATAGTAAATTCCGTGTATTCATCTCCTAGCTTTAATTAACTTGTGACTAATTTTAATTTATACCCTCGACAGTCCTCTTCCATTGTTATTTTGATTTGCATGACACAAAATTCATGTTTTCTGACACAGGGCCTCTATGTTGGTCTTTAACTCCTTATTCTCCTTCGTCTATCTCCTAAATTATGGGATTGATTAGAGGTGTGCTCCTTGATAACCTGGCTACAAGCCATTTTTTAAATATTTATTTATTTTTTTCCCAATCATAAAGCTTAGTAGGTACCCGGTCCCCTCCCTCCCTCCACCCCTGCCCAGTCCCCCTTGCACCCTCCCCCCTTTCCCCTTCTTTCACCCCCCTCCCTCCCTTTCTCCCAGTGCCCTCCTTCCCCCCTCCCATTCCCTGGAGCATCCTTTAGTGTGAATGTCAAACTTCTATTTGCGCCCTCCACTCTAATGAGGTGTATGGACTCAGTAGCATAGCCTAGAGCCCTTTTTTGTGCTCCCATTTAGTATGGGAACACTATTATGACTGTTAATCCCTTGCCTCTAAGGATCCTAGCGCCTGTGATCCATGTTAGACTTTGGGGGGAGGTCACTGACATGTCAGTCATTGCGCAGGTCATGCAAAGTCCGATTATGGCTACTGCAGTCCTAACTTGTGTGGCGTATCTTGCGTGTTGTTGCTCCTCCCCATCTTTAGGCTCTTACAATCTTACTGCCCCCTCTTCCACAAATTTCCTTGAGCTTTAGGATGGGGAGAGATTTGGCTGGTCTGGTTCCAGGTGGTTAATGTAGGGTCTCTGATGTTCTGGATTATGGTTTGTTGTTTTCAGTTTTGTACAAGCCATATTTAAACTGTGTAATTCAATGGTTTTAGTGTATTCACAGTTGTATGCAAACATCTCCATTACTTATAGAACATTTTATCACCCTCCTCCCCCAAGAAACTCTGCTTTTTAGGTATCATCCCAATTTATCTCATTTCTCTAAGTAATCTTCTAAACTACTGTCTAGAGTTGCCTATTTTGAACATTCCTTATGACATTCTGACTTTGGTGGCTTCTTTCTCTTATCATAGTGTTTGCAGTGTTTCATGTATCATATAACTGTACTAGATTTCAATGATTCATCAGTTGGTGGACATTTGGGTTGTTTCCATTCTATTTTGAGTGATGGTGTTATGAGTATTCATATGTGGATGTGTGTTTTCATTTGTCTCAGATTAGATACTTAGCAATTCCTCTTTTATTTTGAAATGGATTCCAGACATTGTGTAGATTTCAGTATGAATCTTTCTCAGAAGACTGTAAGTAAACATCATTATCACATCTGAAAAAGTAATGTTACAGAATTTTTTGAGGGATTAGGATGTCTTTCTCTGCGTGTGGACAGAGTGAGGGGGAGAAAGGGAGGAAGAAACCTTGTTGTTCTATGAGCTGAAAGCTAGATTCTTTCAGCTAACAGAAGGCTTTGGGTGGAAGTGGATTTTGGGGACTGTTTGTTTGTGTAGCACTGAAGAAGAAACCCAGGGCCTGCCTGTTGCGTGCTAGGCAATTGTTCTCCCACTGAGTTACATCTCCCAGCTCTGAGAAATGAGTTTTGAGAAGACATGTAGATATCCAAGTTGGCATACTAGTTGAATATGTGAGTCTCGACTTCACGAGAGATGTCTGTTTGGGGGCATTTTGAGTGAATGTAATTAGGGAAGAGGTCCCAAGTCACTGTATATCATGAAGTCGTGGAAACTCAGTGAGAGAACCTGAGCAGAATTAACCTTTGAGAGTGGGCTTTTTTTTTTTTTTTCTGATTTGCTCTTTAAGGACTAAAAAGTTAGGATAGCTTTTGTTACCTTTTTTCTTGGCCATGTGAGTATTTTTTGTAGATGAGATTGTTATGGGTATTTTCAAAAAGATTTGTTTCTTATTTATTTGTAAAGATTCCTTGGCAGTCACATTTGGCACTTGGATTGAAGTTTGTTGTTTAATGTTTGGTCCTATTTCACATTTTCTGTATGAAATCAAAATCATCAGTTTGCATGTTGATAGTGTTATGTTCTGTTTTATATATGGGAATACCATGAGAGTGGGCTTTTCTAGAAGCTTTAGGAGGAAAGTAGGTGAAGATGAGGGGTCAGCTAGATGGTTGCTGCAAATGGCTTTGTGGGTATCATTACTAGCAATGCAAACAGCCATATTTCCTCAAAGTTACCAGGTGCCTCCCCTCACCTCAGCCCTGTTTCTGGAACTTCATGTTGAAGTTGGATTTCTCCTGGCAGTCAGTCCAGAGTAGGATTTAGGAGGGTTTACGAGTGAACATGAGCAGCTCAGTGGTCCGTTGTGTAGGGCTGACAACCCAGGTCCCACTTCCAAATGCCTCAGCCCACATTAAACACCAGAGACTTCACCCATCCCCAGGGAATACTTGCCAGGTACAGTGGCGTTCTCCTTAAAGCCTCTCTTACTGTTTGAGTTTCCTGTGGTTTGCTGTAAAAATGACCATATGCCTGGTGGTTTCAAACAATAGAAATTTAATTTCTCACAGTTCTGGAGGCGGAAGAATAAAATCAGAGGTTGAATAAGGCCATGCACTGTTTGCACGCTGTGTGAAGGCTTCCTCTCATGTCTCTTTCAGCTGCTGGCAGCCCAATTGTTCTACACACACACACACACACACACACACACACAGAGAGAGAGAGAGAGAGAGAGACAGAGAGAGACAGAGAGAGACAGAGAGACAGAGAGAGACAGAGAGACAGAGAGAGACAGAGAGACAGAGAGAGAGAGACAGAGAGAGAGAGACTGGAGATTGAGCTAGGGTCTTGTGCATGCTAGACAACTGCTATACCTTCGCTGAATTGCATCCCCAGACCTTTCTTTTATATCTGTTATAAGGGCACTTTGTTATTGGAGTCACAGTTCATCCATGTAACTCAGGATGATCTCATCTTGAGATCCTTAATTTAACTACCCATGTAAAGATCCTTTTTTTAAGTAACGTCACATCTAAAAAATATTTATGTCATACAAGGACCCAGACATCGGAGAGAAGGACCCAGAGGAGAGTCAGGCATGCACAATAAAGGACTCTCTGGGAATTGGGGGGGAGGCTCTGGGGGATGGGGAAGGAGGGGTGGGGGGAGGGGAAGCAGGGGGTTCGCAGGGAGAAGGAGGGAGGTGTACCTAATAAGTTTGTATGAGTGGAAATAATAAAGAATGTATATAATAAAAAATAAAAAAATAAAAAAATATTTATGTAAGAGAAAGAGGGAGGGAGGGAGGAAGAGAGAGAGAGAATACATGTATGTATATTTTGTGGAAGTCAGAGGACATCTTTAGGAAGTCTGTTCTGTTCTATGATGTGGATTTTGAGAATGGAACTCAGGGTGCCCTTAGCCACTGAGCCATCCTGACAGCCCTAAAGTCACATTTATAGGTTCTGGGGACTAGGATATGGCTAACCCTTCAATGTATTACATTAAGTGAAGGTTCAGGACCCTCTGCTTTTCCTACTTGGAGGTGATTCACAACACATGCCATTTCTCTCCACATACAATCATCTCCCTTTGAAAGAGGAGATTTATTTCTAGACACAGCTTTCTGCTGTGAATGGCGTCTAGAGCTTCTGTACAGAGAGACGCCCTTGTGCTGTCTAAGAGAACTTCGCATGTGTCATGCCGTGCTTCAGCTGCCTTTCTCTTCTAGACTTGGTGGATGAGTAAGCACCCCTGGAAGAATCAGCTTTGTGAGATGGTGCAGCCCAGCAGTGGCCCGGCTGGGGACCAGGATATGCTGGGTGAAGAACCTTCTCTGGGGAAGCCAACCATGCTGCATCTACCTTCAGAGCAGGCTGCCTCCGAGACCCTCCAGCGCTGTCTGGAGGAGAATCAAGAGCTCCGAGGTGAGAGTCACAGCGCAGGGTCTGGCTGTGGAGTAAAACACGACATGCCACTGCTGAAGTTTGTTTTCCCACGGGCCTCATTGTCGGCTAGATTTGGGATCGTGATATATCTGAGAACTAGCTAGCACTTCAAACTCAGCTACCTTCTCACTTGGTTTTAGGTGGTGTTCTTTGAGAATAGGCTGTGAGGTACAGATTCTCATGCAGGGCCAACACAGGAAGGGAAGGTAGGAGGGAAGAACAGGCTGAGGAGTGGGTAAGGGAAAGTTGGCTGCAGGGACAGGGACTGCTGGGCGGAGCTTGTACTGTCCTCCTTGGGAAAGCTCATACATGGAAGAGGTGAGTGGCCTTCCTGGGCACAGAGGGACGGTTTCTAGGAAGGGCATGGCCAGGCCTAGTAAGAGGAGTCTTGTCTTCTGTACTGGGTGCCCTTTCTACTTTCTCTCATCACCCATTTTGTAAGGCGGAAGTTATTGTGTTTGTTGAATAGACAAGTCAAGATGGTGAAACTTCCCCGTTGCACATTGTGGGCTCTAAGGCTGCAGCCAGCAAGCACACAGTACCGTGTGCCCTGGGCAGTACCCTTGCCATCTGTAGGCATGATCAGGACACTGATCAGAAGTGCAGGCGTGAGAGGACTGAGACAGAGTGCCTGAGGGGAGTCATGCCTCCATCCCACCAGAGGCTCTAACAAAGAAAGTGGTACATTTAGTATCGCATTGTAGAAACTTAGGGGTCCATTGGCATAGTTGATTTAGAATTGGTTTGGCTCTTTGGGAGAGGCCACCAGTAATTCGGGGTGGTCAGTTTCACATTTCAGGCCTTGGACATCATGGAACCAGGCAGGGGTAGCGGGCTGGGGGCCTGGCTATCAGGACGTGCCTCTTTTGCTGTGTGCCCTGTCCTCAGATGCCATCCGGCAGAGCAATCAGATGCTGCGGGAGCGGTGTGAGGAGTTGCTGCGATTCCAGGGTGGCCAGCGGAAGGAGAGGGAGTTCCTCTTGTGCAAATTCCAGGAAGCCAAGAAGTTGGTGGAGAGACTGAATCTGGAGAAGTTTGAACTGCGGAGGCAGAGGGAGCAGGCCTTGAAGGATTTGGAGCACATGAAGAAATGCCAACAGGTAGCTGGTGGGTAGGGAGCGCCTTTTGCCATAGCCTAAGACCACAGGAAACCTGTTGTTGGGAATCCTCCAGGGGCCCTTCAAGGCCTGATTGCTGGGAGGACTCAGAACTGAGAAAAGCCTTCACCGAGTTTATTACAGAGAAAGGACCCAGGTTAAAATCTGCCAGGTACCAGGCACATGGGGCCAGGGGCCAGGGAGGCCAGGCATGAGCCTCCAGGTGGCCTCCTGGAGAGCGGTGCTTCTGCCGTCAGTCATGGGGGTAGTGTGCACGAAGCATTATCAGTCGGGAAGGTCACTTGAATAAGTCTGGGTTTAGTTCTTAGCACTTAAAAAATAAGACAAAGACAGACATAAAAATAGAAAGAAGGATTGGAGAGATGGCTCAGGAGTTAAGTCTCTGCCTCACAAGCAGAAGGTCTCGAGTTCAGATTCAGGTCCCATATGAAAACACCAGTGGAAATGGCAACACCATCCTATACTTCTGGCTCTGGAAGGCGGGACCTAGGAAATCCCAGAGCAAAGCAAAAAAATGAAGTGGAAGCAATCCAGGATGATCCCTGGTCACCCTTGGGCCCCCAAAGGAATACATAGTACCTTCTAATACACATATATGTATATATACATATAAATAATAATTAAATGAAATAAAAATAATGTATAAAAATAGAAAATAAGTGAATTGGTTAAGTGAATTGAAAAATGATAAAGGATGTTATTGTCAGTGTGATTCTATTCTACTAAGAGATTGGGAGATTGAGGCCCTTTTCTTTTTTTTCAAAATGGATAAGTTTTTGTTTTGCATGTGTGTCGCTGTGTGTGTGTGTATATGTCTGTGTATGAGTATGTATGTATGTGTGTGCCCTGTGGTGGCCTAGGGGTAACTTTGGGAATCACCCTGGGTTGAGCTACTTCCTACTTGTTTCCCTCTGGAATTTCCCAGACTCCGTCTTCCAGGACTGGAAGTACAGGCCCCCACCATTTCCACCTGGCTTTTTTTTAAACTTTATTTATTTTGGTTTCTGCGTGTGTGCGTGCGTGTGTGTGTGTATGTGTGTGTGTGTGTGTGTGCACGTGCGCGTGTGTGCATGCGCGCATCAGAGAACACTGTGTGTCCCTGTGGAGGACCAAGGGCGACTTCGAGAATCATCCTGGATTGCGTCTACCTCCTCCTTGCTTTGCTCTGGAATTTTCCAGGCTCCACCCACCAGGGCCAGAAGTGCAGGCCACCACTTTTTCTGCCTGTCATTGTTTACATGATACGTGGGATCCAAACTCAGGACCTTCTATTTGTAAGACAGAGTCTTTTTTTTTTTTTTCTTTTCTTTTCTTTTATTTATTTTTTTATTTCCACTCATACAAACTTAACAGGTATACCGGTCCCCTCCCTCCCTCCAACCTCCCACTTCCCTGTGCCCCCCTACCCTCCCCCCTCCCTCCCCGTCCCCCAGTGCCTCCCCCTCCCCAGAGCATCCTTTAATGTGCATGCCAAACTCTTCTCTGGGTCCTCCTCTCTGATGAGGTGCAAGGACCCAGTGGCATTTCCCAGAACCCTTTCCTGTGTTCCCCCTTTTTTTTATTGTTTTTTTTTTATTAATACATTTATTATTATTATTTCAGCTCATACAAACTTAATAGGTACACCAGTTCCCTCCCTCCCTCCTCCTCCCCCAAACCCCGTGCTCTCCCTCCCCTCCCCCCTGCTGCCCCATCTCCCCCCCCCCCCCCGTGCCTCCCGCCCCAATTCCCAGAGTCCTTTCTTGTGCATGCCTGACTCTCCTCTGGGCCCTCCTCTCCGATGACGTACAAGGACCCAGTGGCATTTCCCTGAACCCTTTCCTGTGTTCCCCTTAAGCATAGGAACACTACTGTGGCTGTCAATCCATTGCCTCCAAGGATCTTGGTGCCTTTAGCAGATGCTAGACTTTGTGAGGTCAATAGTGTTGGACATTGTGCTGGGCATGCAATGTCCAATTATGATTGCTTCGGCCCTAACTTGTGTGGAGTATCTTGCAAATCATTGCTCCTCCCATCCTTTTGCTCTTACACTCTTACTGCCCCCTCTTCCGAAAATGTCCCTGAGCTTCAGGATGGGGAGAGACTAAGCTGGCCTAGTTCTAGGTGGTTGATATAGAGGTGAGACAGAGTCTTAACCCCTGAGCCATCCCTCCAGTCCCCACCTGGCTTTTTTACATGGGATCCAGGAAGCTAACTCAGAACCTTCTGCTTGGGAGACAGACTTAACCCCCGAACCATCCGTCTGGTTCCCAAGGGCCTATCTTTCTTGATGATTCCATTTCAAAGGACTAGTACTCATATTCTTGAGATGGATATGACTGGATCATAGGAGATACACAGATTGGAAAGGGCTGGCGGAAGGATCCACCTGAGTGTTTTTTAGAGAAGAACTGGGGAAGGGGCTTGGGACATCCTAAGAATGTGACCTTAAGATGCCTGAGACAAGTTTAAAGTTTGGTTAAGCCAAACATTATGCAAAATTTGTAATCCTAGCACTCAGGAGACTGAGGCAGGAGGATCGTGACTTCCAGGCCAGCCTGGGCTGCACAGTAAGGCCTTTATCTGAAAAAGACAGTTAAAGTGGGGCACCTGGCCTTGTCCCTTAGTAGGTCGTCAGAGGTGAGGGGCTGAGATGAGATGGATAGAACTGTGATGAGACAGGAAAGGCATCTCCGCTAGCAGTTAGGATGGAGGAGAGTGGTGGGAAAGCTCAGGGGCATTGGGCTTATGTGACTGGGGTGGAGGTGTTCAGGTTTGTGGGTGCTGAGGAGGAGCAGCCCTCAGGGTATCTGTGCCTCAGGTGCTTGTCGGCTGTGTCTTGGGATGCTGGGATGGACAGTGTTGGGGAAAGCAGCGCTGATAGGAAGTGACTTTGTCCTTGCAGCAGATGGCTGAGGATAAGGCCTCTGTGAAGGCCCAGGTTACGTCATTGCTTGGAGAGCTCCAGGAGAGCCAGAGTCGCTTGGAGGCAGCTACCAAGGAACAGCAGACTTTGGAAGGCAGGTGAGTGGGGAGCGGTTTTGAGTGAGGCAAATGTAGGCACCTCCTGGTATTTCCCTCTTAGAGAATATTCAGGGCTGCCGAGGGAGAGCTCTGGCCAGACATTCAGGACTTGAGCCCCAGCTGTTGCTTCCAGCCTTTCTACCCTTTGCTGGGGTTTGGCTGGGATTCCTTAGGACATGTTGTAGAGGCCCCCAAGACCACACCCAATAACTCCCTGTCCAATCATTTTTTTTAATTGTGGAAAGGGTATACAATGAGATTCACCTGGCAAGAGTCCTGGGTGGAGCCTGGAGATGCTGACACCCCATGTGACAGTCACAGAGCTCATGCAGGCCACTTCTGTACCAGAGACTCTGTACCTTGTATTTCTTTGGGGAACTGATCACGTTGGCATCCTCTGAATCTCATATTTCTTTTGGGAACTGATCACGTTGGCATCCTCTGCCAAGCATGTACCAACATTTCTGACTCCTGGCAGAAAAGTGAATGCTTAATGTAGGCCAAGTTGTCCAAACAGTCAGGCAGGAAGTGGGAGGTGTCAAAGCAGCATAGGAAACTTGCATCAGCCCAGGGATGACCTTGCCAACCAGTTGCCTTGGGTCTGACACTCACTCTCTTTTGCCAAGGGAGTTGGGTTGCCACGTGGGCTCCTTGGGTGACAGGGATGTCACTGTCCTCTAGACAGCTGAGTGCAGCTGGCAGGTGGCTCAGCCTTTCCAGTGCAGTAGGTTCTTAGTGTGTCCACAGAGCAGATATCTGGGCTACTTTGGGAGGAAGGGGGTTTGACTTGGACTCAGATACTGCTAGGGGCATGGTTGTGTGGCTAAGAGGACACTTGAAACAAAGATGGGGGGAGCAAGCCTAATACTTTAGGCTTGCCTTAGTAGATTTAGGGTAACCTCAGGCTCATGGGAAGGCATCAGAGCAGCAAAGCGATGAGGCTGGAGCCCGGGAACTAGAGCTTAAGGGGGTTGTGGGGATGCTGTGGGCCTAGATTAGATTGGAGGGACAGGACTGATCCAGGTGGAACAATCTGAGCTTTTGCAGTGGTAGTGTGGAAGGAGAGATGGGTTCCCCGCTAAGACTATTGGTATTGGCTCTTGGACCACAAATCCCTGACTAGCCATGGGACCCGAGTTCGTGAGTGGGGTGTCTGGGACTGTAGTGGAATTGTGAGCAGCAGCAGGCAGGGAAGCCCTGCCTAGCCTTGAGTTCCTTCCCAGATGAGCAGTCTCCTTGCTGTTTCTAGAACAGTTTCTTGACAGCCCTCCATCGAGACTGGGTTCCTCCCAGCTGGTCCCGGGAACCAACTGAGGATGCAGGTACCTCATCCTCTTCATAGCCCACCTCCTTCCCTAACCCTAACCCCCTAGCTTCCAGGTCTCCTTGCCATCTGCATGCAGTTGCCTGTGGGCCCCTGCATGGAAGCAAGCACATTTCAGGGGGGAGTGCCTTATCCTCCATCTTCCAGCTGCCCCTTGCCGTGGTCCCTCTCCAGTGAGCTTGCAGTCACAGGGTGTTCAGGACCTGACCCCTTCGCCATGCTCTTCTTCTCAGCCCCTCAGCGTGTTCTCATTTCTTGCCTGCCAGGGTGCGGGTGGTCAGCGAGCAGGTCAGGCAGCTGGAGAGCGAGCGGGAAACACTGCAGCAGCAGCACAGCGTGCAGGTGGACCAGCTGCGCATGCAAAACCAGAGTGTGGAGGCTGCTCTGCGCATGGAGCGCCAGACAGCTTCCGAGGAGAAGTGAGTTGCTTCCTGCCTCTTGGGGAACTCTGGTAGGGTGGGCACCAACTCCTCCTTTGCCTTACTAATGGCAGAGACAACAGTTACTGTATGCAGAATTTATCTTTGAGGCAAGAATATTTTCTAGGATCAAGTTCACTGTGTCCTGTACAGGTTCTTAACCTGTTTACTGACATGTGGTTCAGTATCCTTTGGAGTTTCCTTTTAATCTGGAAGAGTCTCACAAGTGCTGTTTTAATTGCAAGCATTTTACTTACTTCCTTTTTGGCATTGGGGATGACACTCAAGGCCTCAAGAATGCTGAACAAATGTTCTACCTCTGATTTATACCCTCAGCCCTTGTTACAGACATCTAAAGGTCCTGGCTTTAAGGAAAGTGGCATGAATTACTTAGTAGCCAAGTCAGTTGCCTTAGGAGCCCAGATGTACTTCAGGAAGCCCCCATTCTACCTCTGTAATAACAGGCCAAGAAAGAAAAGGGTAGGGATGGAAAGATGGCTCACAGGTTAAGTCTCTGCCTTGTAAGCAGAAGGACCTGAAGTTCAGATCTCAGATCCTCTGTAAAAATGCTGGGTGAAAATGATGGTGGCCTGAGCTTCTGGCCCTGGAAGGTGGAGCTTGAGGAACCCCAGAGCAAAACAAAAAGGAGGTGGAATCATCCAGAATGATTACGGAAGTCACCCTTGGGCTTACACAGGTACACACAGTGTCCTCTGATACACACACACACACACACACACACACACATACACACACACACACACACACACTACCCTCTGATACAGACACATTCTACACGTGTACATGCCAAAAAAATAATTTAAAAAAGAGGGTAAAGCTGGGCCAGGCAAGCTGTGACTTGAATTGGGACAAAGCTGTTTCTTTAGTGACAGTTCTTTTTGCCTAGGCGGAAGTTGGCCCAGTTGCAGGTGGCCTATCACCAGCTCTTTCAAGACTATGACAATCACATCAAGAATAGCAAGGTAAGCAGTGAGCACAAATGAGTAAGTATGGGATGTCCTTCTGGCCCCTTGAAACCTGGAGGATGCTCAGGGTGCCTGAGACCTTCATCAGGGCTACAGCTGAGACAGTTCAGAGATGGCCACAAGGCCCGATAGGGGGTCTCCAGAGTGATAGGCCTGGGAGCCTTCAGGTGCTCTGTTTGTGGGCCACTTGTCTGCATGGTCATTCCCAGAATTATTTCTGGGATGAATCATAGCTCTTTTTGGTTTTCTTCTCATCTGCCCTAAATGGGGCAGTTTCACTTTATGTGCGTGTACGCATACGTGTGTGTCTGAATCTGTAGCATGTATGTGCATGCAGGTATCTGTATAGGCCAGAAGACAGCCTTGGGTGGCGTTGCTCAGAAGCTGTCCGTTCCTCATCTTTTGAGAAAAATTTTAATTTAGGCTGGAGAGATGGCTCAGGGGTTAAGACTCTTGGCTATATACAGAACTAAAGTTTAGCCTGGACAACATGACACCTTGTATCAAAAAAAAAAAAAAAAATAGCTGGCAAGAGAGCTCAGTTGGTAAAACAGTAAGGTGCTGTGCAGACCTGAGTTTGAATCCTGGGTCCCATGTAAAAATGCCAGGGAAAAATGGTCATGGCCTGGGCTGGAGAGATGGCTCAGGGGTTGTGACTCTGTCTCACAAGCAGAAGGTTCTGAGTTTGGATCCCAGGTCCCACATTAAAACAAAACAAAACAAAACAAAACAAAAAAATGGTCATGGCCTGTCTGGAAGGCAGAACCTGGAAAATCCCAGAGTGAAGCAAAAAGGAGGTAGAAGCAATCCAGGATGACTCCCGAACTCACACACACATACACATGCATGCATACTTGAGCAAAAATAAATTAAAACATTTTTAACTTGAAATTTAATTATTATTGTGTTGTACGTACGATGTGTATATTAGATATACACATGGCAGATGTGGAGATCAGAGAATAATTTTATGTAATCTGTTTTCACCAGCTACTTTTATGTGGGTACCAGGGATTGAATTTAGGTTGCTGGGTTTGTGTTGCAAGCACCTTTACCCACTAAACCATCTTGCTGGCCCCCTTTTTTTTTTAAATGTGAATTCTGGAGATTGAACTCAGGTTTTCCACAGCACCTTACTGTTTTACCAACTGAGCTCTCTTGCCAGCTATTTTTTTTTTTTTTTTGATACAAGGTGTCATGTTGTCCAGGCTAAACTTTAGTTCTGTATATAGCCAAGGCTGGCCTTGAAGTCCTAAGCTTCTTATCTTCACCTCCTAAGTGTTAGGATTACAGGTGGGTATCACAGTGTCCAGATTTGTAAGTGCTCATGTTTTAAGAAGGACATTATCAACCATGAGTGGACCCAGAGGAGACTTACAAGGATTAAGTTTGAAACCAGGTCACATGAGGAGGGATTAGTTACAAAAATGGCTGCTTAATCTCTGGAGGGCATTTTTGTTGGGGATCACTGTGCACATGCGTGTTTATGATAAACAAACCTTTGATCAGATGGCAGAGCAGATGGACATGTGACTTTTAGCCTCCTGGGCATGTGGTGGGCATAAGGTCAATGGGGGGGGGTGGTTAGTGCATGGGACTTGCTCACTGTGGGATGGACGCTGTCAGGACAAGAGTAACTCCTGTCCCTGAAGGGTCAGAGGAAGGCCGTGAAGCTGGGGACTCTGGGGACTCTGGCTGGAGTTAGGGGGCAGTGCTACATGACTTCAGAGGTCTTTTCAGTTCATGGTTCCCAGTAGTCCTGAGAAAACCCTCAACATTTCTTCTGCCCTCTGGGACCATGACAGAATGCAGCCTTTTCCCTAAACTCCCAGGGGATGGTGATGCCCCAGCTCTGGGCAGTCAGGGCCCTCTTTTGTCAGTGCTCACTCAAAGCAGTGGCCTGCTGGGGTCATGGGTTGGAGTCTGCTAGCGCCCCTTGTCCTTTAGAGCACGCAGCTGGAGGAGCTCAAACAACAGCTGCAGCAGGCTGAGGAGGCCCTGGTCGCCAAGCAAGAAGTCATCGATAAGCTGAAGGAGGCGTCTGAGCAACACAAGATTGTAATGGAGACCGTGCCAGTCCTGAAGGCTCAGGTGGGGTCTCTTCTCCAGCCTGCCCTCCATGTGGACACTCCATTCCCCTGAGCACTGGGCACTGGGACCTGCTGGGCTTCTTTGGCACCATTTTATGGTGGGACATCTCTCAGGCTGAGCCACTTGCACTGTTCCTTGACCTGTCAGTACCTGAATGGTCCCTGATTGTCATATTCGGGGCTCTGCTCTGTTCCCCTGGGGCGTGCATGGAATGCCTGATGAGAGCTGACGCATGGTGGGCACTCCTCTGCTTGATTTGTCAGGCGGATATCTACAAGGCCGACTTCCAGGCCGAGCGTCTGGCCCGGGAGAAGCTGGTGGAGAAGAAGGAGCTTCTGCAGGAGCAACTGGAGCAGCTGCAGCGGGAGTACAACAAGCTGAAGGCTGGCTGTCACGAGTCAGCCAGGTGGGCGTCTGGGAGCCCCGCCACAGCAGGAGTGGGTGCACACTATTAGGTCGCAACCAGTAGTAACTACTGGAGACTGATGCCTCTTGGATTTGGGGTTAAGGTCCCCTGTTTCCTGCTATGCCCGCCATCTTGTTCTTTCCTCCTGAGAGCCTTTGCCCATGGTATATCCAGGAGCTTCACAAAAATGCAGGCATTAATGGTCTGGTTTCTGTTTTCAAAGGATCGAAGATATGAGGAAGCGGCATGTAGAGACCGCCCAGCCGCCTTTACCTCCTGCCCCAGGTGAGTGAATGGCATCAGGCTAGGGAGGAAGAAGAGGAGCAGGGGCCTGTCCTGAATGCATGTGCTGGCTTCTTAGCTTTGATAGCAGCTAAGGGAAAATTATAATGGTGGAAGTGGCTTCCAGCCACATGGGTGGTGGCCTTTGTAGTCAAATCTCACACCTTGCCATTCCCTGCTTCCCTTCGATTTCTACCTGGTAAATCCATCTGGTACTGTTCTTTTTTTTCCCCTCAGCTCATCACTCCTTTCATCTTTTGCCCAACCAGAGGAGAAGCCCCCATGAGGAAACACCAGACTTCTGTTGTCCCAAGTGCCAGTATCAGGCTCCTGATATGGACACGCTACAGATACATGTCATGGAGTGCATTGAGTAGGACCAGCAAACTGATGCCATTCCCCAATGATGTCACCTGTGCTTTCCTCTCTGTTACCTGCCTGATCTGCAAGTCAGGGCTTGGTGATAAAACCAGGCCCCCTGGCTTGAGCTGCAGGGCCCTTCTTTCATACCTTTGCTCTGCTAGTGTCCTCCGTTAGGACGCACAGTCACAGTCACACCTCGTGCTGTGTGCCTGAGCCACTTGCCTCAGGGGCTTCTTGCTCCCTCCTCTCCCATTCCCCCAGGGAATCCAGAATGGAGACCAGGGGTTCTCAGGGAGCACCTCTTCTTTAAGAAGAACTTCCTTCCAGCTGGTGCCTTGCCTGGCTTGAGTTCCAGGCTTTCCTCTTGGGGCCTATGGTGCTCCATCCACTTGGGGGATATGCCATGATATGTTCAGCCAGTTGCTATTGATGGACATTTCCGTCGTTTCCAGTGCTTTTGCTTCCATAAATAATGGTGTGGTGAAAGTGTTTTTGAGACCAATGCTTACAGCACCGGAGCCTTGTCAGGGAGGGGATATGCAGACCTTTGGGTTTCTAGCACCTTTCAGGTATGTTGTTATCTAAGAGTGGGGTTTATGCATCTTTTTCGAGGGGCTTGGGTCCTCTTTCATTGTCGCCGTAAATGGACTTTTTCTGGTTGGGCTGTGACCTTTTGTTCCTGAGCTTTTTAGGAGCTCCTTGCTTATTAGCTAGATTATTTCTTACCTGTCATGGAAAGTGTAGACATGGAAAGTGTAGACTTTGATTATGTTACTTACTATTTTTTGGTCTTGAGGATATTTGCACACTTAACATTTGCCAACTTTTTTTTCCTTCCATTGCCTCAACACTTCTTTTTCTCACACTAGCGTGCTCTTGTCATTGTCAAGCATGCCATTGCCTGTGTGAATGGTAGTGGCCATCGCTCATCACGCTTTGGAAGTTTGTGATGATGTCCTGCCTTAAAAGTGGGAGTCATTTGACAGCGATTGGCAAATAATGAACAGGGGATTCTACGTGTTTTGCACTGTTCTGGGTAGTTTTTGAAATCTCACAGCCACGGGTGTTAGCTTGTGATTCCAGTAAAGGAAAGAAGTTAGAGTTGAGAAAGAGGGCCATGTGAGTGCGTCTCAGACTCCCAGGTCTTGCTTCTTTCCTACCCTTCTCTGGCTTCCCTGAGAATCTCTCCCTGTGCTTTTAATTCTCAGGACTTGCTCCTTAACAACTGACTAGAGAACTGACTAGAATCTAGACAAAAGCCTTTAAAAAGAAGCCCGAGTTGGGGGCATGCTCAACATTTACAGAGGATGACAAATGAGTTTTCCATTTCCCAGAGTCCAGTGTCTTTCAGACAGAACTTGGGAAACAATTTATGCACAGACAAGTTCTTTGCTTATTTGAATCTCTGTTCTGTAAATTTTCCTCCAAGAGGCACTGTTGGTTTGGTTTGGTTTTGTGGTTATATATAACTTTGCTGTGGTTGCTGCAACAAATAAATAATAGCAAAAATTGTTCATGCTTTGGAGGTCAGAAGTCAAAGAGATTTCTTAGTGGAGCCTCTGTGAATCAGTTCCATGCCTTCTCTTAGCTTCTGGCAGCTTCTGGCAATCCTTGGTGTGCCTTGGTTTATAGGCCCATCTCTCTAACCTGTGATTATGGGACTACAAGGCCTCCTCTTCTTCTATGAATGACCCAGGAGGATCTGAAACTCAGGATCCTTCTCTCATCACACCTACCAAGATCCTTTTTACAAATAAGGTCATGTTTTCAAGTTATGGGGGATTGGACTTGCACAGATCTTTTAGGAGCTTCTACTCAACCCAGACTGGGGACACCTCCAGAGCCCAAGCAAGTATACCCCAAAGATTATAGGGACTTGGTCTCTTGCATGGTGGTGACCACCAGACTGCAGAGTTTGGAATAGGGCAGACCCTTGCCAGGTGCTAGCTGTTAGTGGGGTCAGCAGATATGAATGGGGATGTCAGGTGGGCCGCAGAGGGAGAGAGCTGTTGTGTTACAACAGGCTGTACACTTCAGGATGATTAGAGGTGCTTAAGTGCTTCTCTGACTTGTACCCTGTTCTAAAGGAGATTCGGAGAGCAGGTTTGACCCAGACTGCACAGTGGAATCATCTGGAAGCTTGAAACTCTGACCTGGCCCCCTGGACTGATGGACAGGCCCAGACATTGATTGGGGCCCTTCCCAGAAGCTGGGGCTCTTGCTTTTCTGCAGTATGGTGTAGGCTTAACAGCACATTAGATGTCAAGGATTTGAGACTGTACCATGTTCCCTAGCGTGGGGCTTTTTTTTCTGGAGTTACTTTAGCTGGTCTTCTGAAACAGCTGGTGGTGTGGTAGACTTCCCTTTCTCAGAGAATCAGCCTGCCTGCCTTAGTCGTGGCCCTTGGATACAGACAGCTAGCAAAATGTCCCACCCAGATGCCCTGTACCCTATTATTTATGTATTCTCCCTTTGGGCCACACCCAAGAAGTCCAGATAGCTGGTAAGTACAGTGCAGAGGATTTCAGCTGTGCTGGTAACTAAAATGATTCAGATACACGTGATGAGCAAAATGCAAACTGCAGCCCTGTGTGTGGTACCTTCAGCAAGGTGAAACTTTACCATGTTGTCCTTTTCAAAGGGGCTATTTGGTGAGACAGGAAAAGCACTTTAGAAGCATCCTCAGCCTTCTTAATCTGAAGACACTTGGGTTTTCACAGTAACTACTGTGCTGAAGAGGCCCTGATGGCACCATCTGTCACACTAAAGATTGTGGTAGCATAAGCGGCCACATATCTGATGACACGTCTGTAAGACCAGCGTCTTGAACATTTCATTACACTGAACATATTCTGTAATGGAATGTGAAAAGGCCAGGGGATTAAATTATGTATATAGTGTGAAATAAAGAAGACCTGAGATTGTATCTTGTCATCACTTGGGTGGATGGGACAGGATTACCAGTAATAAAGCTTTCCTTTTGTTTTGTAGATTTCTTCTATGTCTCTGCATGCATTTCTTTTTTTTTTTTATTATTATTTATTCAATTGTGCATGTATGCATGTGTGTGCATGTATGTGTGTGTATGTAGAACCACAGACGAATTCGGGAACCACCATGGATGCCTCCACCTCCTCCTTGTTTACTCTGCCCCGGGATTCACAGGCCTCGCCCACCAGGATCAGAAATGCAGGCCGCCCCGGCGTCTATACGTGGGGTCTAGGATCCGAACTCAGGACCTTCCGCCTGCAAGGCAGAGGCTTAACCCCTGAGCCACCTCTCCAGCCCCTGCATGCATTTCTTTAATGCATAGGAAGCAGGTCACCGCAAAGTTGGTGTGGTGTTAGGAGCTGTGCTGGGGCTGAGGAAAATTCACCATTGACAAGTGCAATGGACCATGTTAACACTGTTGTGGACTTGCGTGTCCTGTGACTGCTGTAACAAAGCACCATGCAGTGGAGGCTTGGGCGACGGAGATTTGTTGTTACCCAGTTCTGGAGGACAGAGTTCTGTAATGAACTTATGGGCAGGTCGCTCACAAAAGAATATTCGTTGCAGAACCTCCTCTAAGTGTTTGTTGGGTCCTGGCAATCCTAGGTGATCCCTGGCTGGAGCCGAATCTTGTCCCTGCCTCTCTTGTGTAATGGTCTTCTCTCTGTAAGGACACCAATGTCAGACATAAACGGCAGCAGACACTCAGTAATATCACGAAAACATTTTTGTTCAGTAACTGGTGACAGTGATGAAGCTGAGCTCAGCTGATCTGTAGAGGTGGAAGGTCAATAGAATAAGAGTCCTGAGAATGGAGTGGATATAAGGGGAGAGGTGGATATAAGGGGAGAGATAAGGTGGATTTAAGGGGAGATATAGAGATATAAGGTGGATATAAGGGGAGAGGTGGATATAAGGGGAGAGGTGACTTCTGGGCTTTGGACGTACACATCAACCACAAGGTTAGAGGAGGTTAGAGTTGGGGGAGGGGATCCAAGTCTACTTCTGGTTCAGCCAGACTATGTGAAATGTCTTCTGGACCTTTCATTATTTTTTTTTTTTTTTGTCTAGATATATGACCTTGGAGGTTTCATAAGACTCTGCAGTTCTCTGTAATCCATCCTTTAGGTAGGAGCCAATGTGATTTGTTAAAACCCCAGCGTCCTCCCCAGCATTCCCCACTGATTTTCCATTGCTTGAGAACTGAACTCCATCCTTAGCCTTGTGCAGCTCTGACGTCATGCCACATTTCTTGCCTGTAAGCAAGCCAGCCACTACACAATGGCTTTCTTTTTCTTTTCCTCAAGTCCATGGAGCAGTTCTGTGTCTTTAGGCCTTTGCATACTTGTGCCCATTGCTGAAAAAGCTCTGTCCTCTTTACTGCACAACTAACTGCTTTTTGTCATTCAGCTCTGAGTATAAGGAAAACTTCCTCTGAAGTCCTGTCCTAAATTGCATTGATCCCCTTCAGCAACCACTCCCTCCTTTTGTTTTATGGATGGCCTGAGCTTGTCTTGAAGTACCACAAGGATGCCTCTGAGTATTTTCACAGGCCTCACCTCTTACTATACTTGGCAGCTGGTAGAGCTTATACATGCTAATGGGATAGAGTGGGTAGCACCGGAAATGTAATTTCAGAATTGTGTTGGGGATGGAACTCAAGGCTTTGTACATGCTAAGCATGCACTCCACCGTTGAACTACACTTCTAGGCCATCCTCTCTTCCCCTCCCTCCCCCTCCCTCCCCCTCCCTTCCTTCCCTCCCCTCCCTCCCCTCCACCCCCTCCCTCCTCTCCCTCCTCTTCCTCTCTCCCTCCCTCCCTCTATTCCTCCTTCCTTCCCTTCCTCCTTCCCCCTCCCCCCTCTCTGCCCCTCTCCCCCTTCTTCCCCCCCTCATTCCCCCTCCCTCTTCCCTCCTCCCTCCTTCCCCCTCCCCCTTTTCCCTCCCCCTCCCCCTCTTCCCCTCTCCTTTCCTCTCTCCCCTCTCTCTCCCTCCCCTCTTCCTCCCTCCCTTCCTTCTTTTCTCTCTTGTTTGCTTGCATGCTTGTTTTGAGGCAGATGCTACTACTTGCCCTGGAACTGGTTGTGTAACCTAGACGGGATTTGATCTTACAGCTATCTTTCTGTCTCAGCCTCCAGAGTACTGGAGTTACAGGCTTATGCCACTGTGGTTGGCATTTTTTTTGCACCTGGTCTGCATGCATATGTGCATGTGTGCATGCGTGCATGTGTATGTGTGTGTGGGGGCACACATACATGTGGAAGACCAAGGGTGACTTCAGGAATCTTCCTGGATTGCTTCTACCTCTTTTATGCTTCCGCTATTAAAGACTATGTCCCCTCTGGAACCATAAGCCGAATAAATCTCCCTTTCTCCCTTAAGTTGTTTGACTTGGGGCGTTCTATCACAGCAACAGACAAGAGGAACTAATACACATGCCTAAATGACAACCAATACTAATAAAGAGGGTATGGGGAAAAGGAACCTTTATTACTGTTGATGAGTGTAAACTACTGTAGCCATTTATAGCAGTGTGAAACTTCCTGGAAAATCTAGAAATAGAATTATCATAGGGCTCAGCTATTTCACTTCTGGGCATACACTCAAAGATGATAATCTTACCAGGGAGATACTCGCATATCCATATTTACTGCTTTTGTACTCAGTATCCATAAGGAATCAGCCTAGATGTCTATTGACTGATAGAGATAATAAAAATGTGATCCATAAACACAATGGAATTTTATTCATTATTAAAAATTATGCACATTACAGGGAAATGGAACTAGAAATTATTATAAGTTAACTGAAGCTCAGAAGACATACACACATGAACTGTCATACAGTATGACAGAACATGGCTTCTGGCTTTTTACATAGCTGTTTATGTGAGAGTGTGGGTAGACAACTGTAAAGACCGACACCATGAGAAGGGTAAAAGCTTTAAGGGAGGGGGTAGGGAGAATAATAGAATGCATGTGGCTGAGACCAAAATGGTGACTACTTGGAATCAAAGTGTTTAAGAAGGGATAAGAGGCGGGGAAAAGGGCAGAAGATGCTGGAGGAAGTGTCATCCAAAGCAAGTCTGTACCAAGATGCCTGTACTTACACGCTAAAATAAAAACACCCAACTGCTCTCTGAACTGGGGCTGGGTACTCCTGACATGGATGGCATCTCTGGGCCAGGGCTCCTTGTGCTCACAACATGGACACACTTCTGTGGACCCGGGTTCTGTGTGCTCACACCATGAACTTAGTCTCATAGGAGATGGATAAAACGACTGTTCTTTAGGTTTATCATGGCTTCTTAACCATGTGGAACCAGAAGCTCAATCAAAACAGCTATCTGCATCCTAAATGTATTTCTTTATTGCTCATATATTTTATATTATAATGAAATTAAGAAACGGAGAATATAAAAGGTGAGAGGTGGATCTACTAGGGGAATGTTCAGGAGAAGCACAGGGTAGACATGATCAAAAATAATTGTATGCATTGATGATATTGTAAATGAATAAAAAATATTTTTTAAAACCATAATCCAGAACATCAGAGACCCTACATTAACCACCTGGAACCAGACCAGCCTAATCTCTCCCCATCCCAAAACTCGGAAATTTGCCAAGAGGGGGCAGTAAGATTGTAAGAGCCTAAAGATGGGGAGGAGCAACAATATACAAGATACTCCACACACGTTAGGGCTGAGGTAATCATAATAGGTCTTTGCATGACCTGAGTAATGACTAACGTGTCATTGACCCCCAAAGTCTAGCATGGATCACAGGCTCTAAGATCCTTAGAGGCAAGGGATTAACAGCCACGATAGTGTTCCTATACTAAAGGGGAACACAAGAAAGAGCTATAGGCAATGCTACTGATTCCTTATACCTCATCAGAGAGGAGGACCCAGAGGGAAGTTTGACATGCACACTAAAGGATGCTCCAGGAATGGGGAGGGGGCACTGGGAGAAAGGGAGGGAGGGGGGAAAGGAAGGGGAGAAGGGAGGAGGAAGCAAGGGTATCCAAGGAGGGGTGGAGGGAGGGAGGGGAATGGGGAACCTATCAAGTTTGTATGAGTGGAAAAAATAAAATAAAAAAGATAAAAAAAATCTGTTAAGAATATGGGGGAAAAAAGGACCAACTCAGTGCTTAATGACTAGGCTATAATGACCCCATATCCCTTCCATTTCCTCAGTTGTCTTTTGTTAATTTGGAGTACTACTACAACATCTGAATCAGAGAACTTCACCTGAAAACAAGGACACGTGAAGGAAAACATGGAGGGTTCTGCCACAGTTGAAACTAAAGCCAGACCTCAGCCAGAAAGTAAAAGCAGAGCTCAATTTTAATTTTTCAGTAACAGAAACTTAGGCATCCACTCCTTTAGCAACTGGGGGAACAAACCAAGCAAGAGACCCATACAGGCCAATGGCATGAACACGTGGGACCTTGAAGGAAAGCTGACAACTGGTCTGATCATGAAAGGGCCCACCCAGCCTTGTCTCAAGGGAGGAAAACCGTTAGGACTCGGGCCTCCTTCCTTGTCCCCGTTTTATGACGGCCACATACTCCAGGCGCTGGATATTCCTCATCACCACAGTGAGATGGTCCAGGAAGGCGTTGATGGAGAGTCGGAAGAGAACAGGGTCCTCAGCGGACCAGCGACTGCAAGGCACAGGGGAAGACAGCATCAGAGAAAAGATAGGGGCTTGTGCAGGTCCGGGGCACCATGCCCTCCCATTGCCGCCACCACCTTGACAAACTATCTGGACCATTAAGAAAATGCATTTTGTAATTAGCTTTACAACTAGGCTAGCAACCAGTTTTTCTGCAAATCAGATTTTAAAACAACATACATATCAGGAGTTAGTTTTTGTTTTTCACCTAATTTCTTCTTTAATTGCCTGTGGCTTCAGGTCACTTGGAGGGAAACAAAATAATTGTATAATATCTGTCTCAATTTTTTCATTTCTATAAATAAGTTGATTTTAAACTTTATCAATGAAACTTGGAATTTATTTTTACTTTTTTCCTCTTAAAGGAAATATTGACCTTTTTACATTGTGAAAAACACAGAAATTCTGATATTCTTTGTTAATATATAAATAATTAATATCCTCATTGGTATGTCCCTGAAATATTAAAGGAGGGGAAAAAAGGAAAACTTAATTTTACATTTGACAAATATGGTAGATAGTTTACCAAAATTATACATAATATTGGAGCCGCAATATAAATTTTACTTGAGTTAATATATTCACAAGTCTGAAATGGATACTCTGCAGCTATCACTCACCAAGTTTATCATTTCTTATGTTTCCCATACATGCATATATTTTTTTTTACAGGGTTGTACTTTTGGGAACATGACTTTGTTGAAATCAGTTTGGTTTTGTTGTTTGCCTTCCTGCCGTATTTTACTTTTTTCAGAAGAATTCTGATATAGTTTATTAGGCTTTTCCTAAATCACCTTAAAAGCAAAGAACAACACTTCTGGTAACTCTTTCCCTCATAGGGAGATGTGCTGAGAAGAGAATGTTCCGTGCCTCAGGTAGTGCAGTTCCCGTAAACAGCTCATGACGACTTGGACTTGGAAAGCTATACTGACCCAAGGATTAAGCATAAGAATTATGTAACTCTCGTGAAGTGCACCGCCACTGCCATCAGCCCCTCTGCCCTTTCTGCCCGCCAGGCTCCTGGACCAGGGGAGACACACTGCTTCTCAGGTAAATCCCAGCAGCCCCCAGGTCACCTGCTCGTCCCAGCATCTCCCACCAGCCAGCCTGAGCAGCACCCAGGCTGCCCCAGCTAGGGTGGGCCACTAGGCCATGCCCCAGGTCGCAGGTGAAGTGCACCACCATCTCCATCAGCCCCTCTGTCTTTTATGCCCACCCAGGGCTCACAGTCCAGGGAGGTCACAGTGCTCCTCAGAATTCAACAGAGTCCAAAGAAAACCCAAGCAAAGCTCTAGGGGACAAAGGCCATACATCTGAGGTCCTCTAAAATCATCCTATCCATGGGAGAGATTCTTCACATCCAGCCCAAAGATAAGTAAACTCCCTTTTTACCATACTCCTCCTTTCAATTATTAATCACTATAGATTAAATTTTCCATCTAGCCACCCCCAATATATATATAACTTCAGGGACATACCACTCACCCTCACATATCACCAAGGTATAAATCACAAAAGTGCATTACCATACTAATATTCACCCCCTGCCTACTAAACATGACTTAATTGATGTACTAACAGTCTAGTAGCCTCATCTAGGAAATAACAATAACAACAGACAGTATACCCAACTCCAAGGCAAACACTAGTAATAACTGCCTGAGAGTAGTAATACCAACTCATTCAGTTCAGTCAAAAACACACAGAAACTGAAAGGTCTTAAGAGACAAAACAACAATGCCCAAGTCAAAGTGCAGATCCACGAGAAACAAAATCCAAGAAAACCAAAAGAATTAACCCCATAATGATAGATTACAACTAGAATAAATTCACAGAAAACAGTCAAGAAAGCCAGACCCAAGATGACGTACATTAACCATGATCAATACTATGAAAGAGGAAATCCGAGAGGAGTTAAACAACCGTATCAACCACTTTGAACAGGAACACAATAGACACTTGGAGGAGCTGAGAAAAACAGTTCAAGAAACAAAAATAGGAATAGAGCAGTTAAAACAGTCTCAGGCAGAGTTTAAAATTGAACTAAAAGACAAGTTATCTTCAACCCAGAAATCAACAGAGTCTTATCAGCAGAACTAATGAAGCAGAAAATAGAATTTTGGATCTTTTTAAAAATTTTTTTATTATTATTTATTCAATTGTGTGTGTGTGCACATGTGTGTGTGTGTGTGTGTGTGTGTGTGTGTGTGTGTGTGTGTGTGTGTAGAACCACGGGCGAATTCGGGAACCACCATGGACCGCCTCCACCTCCTCCTTGTTTACTCTGCCCGGGGATTCACAGGCTCTGCCCTACCAGGACCAGAAACACAGGCCGCCCCACCTTCCGCCTGGCGTCTGTACGTGGGGTTTAGGATCCGAACTCAGGACCTTCCGCCTGCAAGGCAGAGGCTTAACCCCTGAGCCACCTCTCCAGCCCTGAATTTCAGATCTTGAAGACAAAGTGGAAGTATCAATCAGGTCAATGGTCAGATTGTTAAAGCCAAAACGATACTTGAGAGGAATATTCAAGAGGTATGGGACCCCCTGAAGAAGCCTAACATGTGCATTCATGGAAGAATCCCAAAATACCACACCTGAGGAATTTTTCAAATTATCATAAATAAAAACTTCCTTCATCTAAAGAATGAGAGGCCCATCCAAATACAAGAGGCATTCTGCACCCCAAACAGATATGACCAAAATAGAAACTCGCCACGGCAAATAATAGTCAAAACACTCCACGTTCAAGACAAAGAAAAGGTGCTGAGAGCTTCAAGGGAGAAAAACAAGTCACTTTTAAAGGTAAACCTATTAAAATAACAAATGACTTCTCAATGGAAACAGTAAAAGCAAGAAGAGCTTGGAGAGACATACTTCCAGTATTGAATGAGCAAAAATGTCAACCCAGGCTGATATACCTGGGAAAACTATCTGTCATGATTGAGGGAGAAAGAAAAGTTTTCCAGCGCAAAGACAACTTAAAGGCTTACATGTTTACCAAACCAGGCCTTCAAAAAGTGCTAGAAATGATACTCAAGCTTGAAGGAAAAAAGAAGTATCTAGGAGGACAGAAGGGAAGTATAATACCACCAAAACCTAAAAGCCAAATAATACACTTATGAAAGCCATTAAACATAAAAAATGTCCAGAATTAAAAATAATTTCTCCATTATAACATTAAATGTCAATGGAATTAACTCACCAATCAAGAGACACAGATTACAAACTTGGATTAAAAGTCACAACCCATCAATCTGCTGCCTTTGAGAAACTCACTCACCACAAAAGATAGGTACATCCTAAAAATAAAAGGCTGGTCCAAAATTCTGCAAGCTAATGGAACCAGGAAACAGGCAGGGGTAGCTATTAGGCTATCAGACAAAGTGGACTTCAAACTAAAAAAATCATAAGAGACACACAGATGGATACTACGTTTTAGTCACAGGTACAATTCACCAGGAAGATTTCACAATACTGAACATATATGCACCTAATATGGGCTCCTCCACATTCATTAAGCAAACCCTACAATGTCTAAAGTGAGAAATCAACCGCCGAATGATAATTCTTAGGGATTTCAACACCGCCCTCTCAACATGGGATAGATCAACAGGTCAAAAACTTAACAGATACACATTTGAACTTAATCAGACTCTAACCGAAATGGACCTTACAGATCTCTATCGAACTTTTCATCCATACACCGAAGAATACACATTTTTCTCAGCAGCATATGGAACTTTCTCCAATATAGACTACATATTGGGCCACAAAATGAATCTCCACATATACAGGAAAGTTGAAATTCTAACCTGTACCCTATTAGACCACCATGGTCTAAAGCTTGACATCTGCAACACTACAAACAACAGAAAATACATTAACTCCTGGAAACTAAACACTATGATGCTGAATGAGAATTGGATTCAGGAAGAAATTACAAAGGAATTTCAAGATTTCCTGGAAGTGAACAATAATGAAAATACAACTTATCAAAATCTTTGGGACACAGTGAAAGCTGTCCTAAGAGGTTAGTTCTTAGCTCTTAATGCCTACATCAAAAAAATAGAAACATCACAAATAAATAACTTAACAATGCAGCTTAAAACATTAGAGACACTAGAGCAATCTGATCCCAAAAGCAGTAGAAGAGAGGAGATTAGCAAAATCAGGGGAGAAATATCTGAAATTGAGATTAGGAAAACAATACAGAGAATCAACCAGTCAAAAAGCTGGTTCTTTGAAAAAATCAATAAGATTAATACACCCCTAGCTAAATTAACCAAAAGCAAGAGAGAGAAAACCCAAATTAACAAAATTAGAAGTGAAAATATAGTTATTACTACTGATACCCAAGAAACTCAGAGTATTATAACATCATATTTCAAAAACTTATACTCTGTGAAATTTGACAACACAAAAGAAATGGATCAATTCCTAAGTAAGCACACCTTACCTAAATTGAATCAAGAAGTTTTGAAGTATTGAAATAGTCCTATAACATATGAGGAAATCCATGAAGTAATCTCGAATCTTCCCGCCAAAAATGTCCTGGACCCATTTCAGCACAGAGTTCTACCAGACATTTAAGGAACAAATAACACCAATATGCCTTAAACTGTTCCATCAAATAGCAAAGGAAGGAACACTACCAAATTTTTTCTATGAAGCTAATATCATCTTAATCCCAAAACCTAATAAAGATATACTTAAAAAAGAAAACTATAGGCCAATCTCTTTGATGAACACAGATTCAAAGATTCTCAAGAAAGTCTTTTTAAAAAAATTATTTATTATTTATTCAATTGTGCGTGTATGCATATGTGCGCGTGTATATGTATGTATGTGTGTGTATGTATGTGTGTGTGTGTACAAACACGGGCGAATTCAGGAACCACCATGGACGCCTCCACCTCCTCCTTGTTTACTCTGCCCGGGGATTCACAGGCTCCCCCTACCAGGACCAGAAACATAGGCTGCCCCTGCCCGGTGTCTATATGTGGGGTCTAGAGTCGGAACTCAGAACCTTCCGCCTGCAAGGCAGAGGCTTAACCCCTGAGCCACCTCTCCAGCCCCCATCAAAAATGATGAATTAATGACATTTGCTGGGAAATGGATGGAATTAGAAACAATTACATTGAGTGAAGTATCCCAGACACAGAAAATTAAGCACCCTATGTACTCCTTAATAGGTGGATCCTAGTACCAAACCCACTTAGTAACACACTCAAAGATAAATCTCTGTAGTACCTACAGTAATTGCAAAGATTATAAACAGGAGGGAAGGGGAAGGAGGGAAGGGGAAGGAGGGCCCCGGCAGAAACAGGGAGAGAGAGTATCATGCTACAGCAGAGAAAATAGGCCCCCATCAAATACTGCAAGTAAGTAATGTGGCATCTGGTTAAGCTCACAGACTTTCCTTCCTGGTCACTTGCAACTGATGGGGTTTGATCTCACCAGACAGGGAGGGCATAGAGTCTGACAGATAGAAGGTAACCATCCTGCAAATGGGAGACTGACCCCCTCCTCACCGTGGTCTCCTACTCTTATTCCATATGCCTTTGAATCTACTCTTAAAATAAGACTCTATTTTAACAGCTTTTTATCTTTGGCTAGGAGGTGACATCCAATACCCATCAGGATGGAGCAAAGGGCGGTGCAGGAACAGCAAAACTGAAAAAAAAAGCCAAAACAAAACAACAAATCATAATTCAGAACATCAGAGACCCTACATTAATCACCATGAACCAGGCCAGCCTAATCTTTCCCCATCCTAAAGCTCAGGGAAATTTGCGGAAGAGGGGGCAGTAAGATTGTAAGAGCCTAAAGATGGCGAAGAGCAATGACATGCAAGATATTCCACACAAGTTATGGCCGAAGTAATCATAATTGGACTTTACATGACCTGTGCAATGACCAACATATCATTGAGCCCCCAAAGTCTAGCATGGATCACAGGCACTAGGATCCTTAGAGGCAAGGATTAACAGCCACAATAGTGTTCCTGTACTAAAGGGGAACACAAGAAAGAGCTCTGGGCAATGCTATTGAGTCCTTACAACACATCAGAGAGAAGGACCCAGAGGGAAGTTTGACATGCACACTAAAGGATGCTCCAGGAATGGGGAGGGGGAGAGGGCACTGGGAAAAAGATAGGGAGGAGGGGAAAGAAGGGGAAAAGGGGGGAGGGAGCAAGGGGATCCAGGGAGGTGTGGAGGGAGGGAGGGGAATGGGGTACCCATCAAGTTTGTATGAGTGGAAAAAATAAATAAAAAAAATTATGTTACTCGTTAAAGCTGTGGTTTTCCCATATGGAGGTTGATAAAAAAAATTCTTAATCTCATGTGCTGGGTTTTTCTGCTATATGATGAGATTGTTAAACCAACTGAAATTGTGGGCTGGAGCAAGTAGTTTTTTTTTTTTAATTTATTATTATTTATTCAATTGTGGGTGTATGCATGTGTGCGCGTGTGTGTATGTATGTGTGTGTGTGTAGAACCACGGACGAATTCAGGAACCACTATGGGCACCTCCACCTCCTCCTTGTTTACTCTGCCCCGGGCTTCACAGGCTCCGCCCTACCAGGACCGGAAACGCAGGCTGCCCTCGCTTCTGCCCGGCGTCTATACGTGGGGTCTAAGATCCGAACTCAGAGACTTTCTGCCTGCAAGGCAGAGGCTTAACCCCTGAGCCACCTCTCCAGCCCCTGGAGCAAGTAGTTTTAAATAATACAGATTTTATAACTTTTGTTTTTCGATTGCATGTGTGCCATTTGTTCTGTTGGCAATAAGGAATTAGTTTTCCTGGTACAGATGTCAAGTCATATTAAAGGCCACCACGGAAAAGTTTACAATGTGTATGGCTGAGTCTGCTTCCTGTCAGACACTTACATAAAGATGTCTTGTGCACTCTCACTCTCCTCCACTCTCCTCCAGTTCTTATTGCAGATCATTCTAATCCAATACCAAAAGCAACATTTAAATACCCATGTTAAGGATTGCTCTGTGGAGCTTTTCTATCACTGTTGAAACAAAGAACATTTTTGAAAGAGTCTAAGAATAATAAAGTTAATAGTCTCACTTCTAAATTAAGTGTTCCGTTTTTAAAATTTGTAATTCAATAAAGGTTTTTTTGTTAAGCATGAAAAAAAATCAGACTTCTCCTAGAGGTAGGGTGGGACTAATCCACCTCAAGGCCCACCCCCATGACCTCCTTCCTCCAGCAAACTTCCCCTTTCAAAGGTGTCGTGACCTTCCCAAACACAGAGACTATGGGGGACACATTTGAAACCATGACAGGGAGGAGGAGTAAGACAGCAGGGGTCACAAGACAGAGCAAACCTGCTTTGGGCCTCCTCTGTTTGGAGCTGCTGTGGATTGGTATACTCTCCTCTCAACCTAGCCACCCACACTACAGCCCACACTGCTGCCAGATCAGTCAGCCTCAGGCTTCCTGCAGTTCACAGAGACCACTGTCACCTGCAGGCAGACAGACACTCTCCCGCGGAGCACAAGTCAGAGCTCCGCAGTTCTGCAGAGGGACCCTGTGCACAGAATGGAGTATGGGGCCTGCATCTACACAGCCACTCGAGAGAAGTCCGGATGCAGACGAAGCATATGGGATTCCAGGTGCAAAGGAGCTAACGGGTAGACAGGGTCGATGATCCCAGGAACGTGGGACACACAAGCTGAGCACCACCATGCGGCCCTCGGCCTTGCAGGACAGAGACTTTACCAGAGGACTCCAGCACACATACCCAGAGTGTAGGAGGTGGCTTTGAGAGCTGGGCATGTACAGTCCGGACAGTGGAAGGTGGACAGCTGCACAGGGACCTGCCACCCCAGACGGCACCGTGCAAGGACCAGGCAGAGCACTGCAGAGCCCAGTGTGTGAGGAAACCTCCTGAGCCCAGAAATGGAACAGCCCACACTCAACAGCACAAGCATAGTATGTAACTTCACACACACACACACACACACACACACACACACACCCCACACACCCCAACACAGGACCCAGGGCCTGCCCCTTCACAACAGAACAGCAAACCTCATTTGTGTATGACAAGCAGGTACTCAGAAGGCCTGCCACCGACCTGACCAGTATCACAAGTAGAGACAAGGCCTTGTAGGATGGAGAAAGAAACTGATCAAGAGTATTCTGATGAGAAAGGAAGGAATAAAAGCTACCTTCACCGATGGATGCTCACCCAAGCCCAAAATGCCATGGGATCTCCTGGAAGGAAAACTCACCAGTGAGTTTACCAAGCTATTTGGAGGGAAGAAGCCCCACCCTCCAAGCACAGGCAATGATGCCAGTACTCTTCTGCACTGTGCTGGTCTGAATGTGCATTGTCCCTGCGGATTTGAGTACCTGGTGTCCAGCTGGCTGTTCTGCTAGGGAAGGGAAAGGGACCTTGAAGAGTTGGAACCGGGAGGAACTACATCACTGGGGGCAGAAATGGAAGTTTGATGGCCCGGCTTCCAGTTCTCTCCCCTGCTTTGTCTCTGTGTGCCTCTCCCCTCTCCCCCCTGTCTGTCTCTGTCCTTCCTGAGAATGGCTGCAAGGTAACAGCCCTCCTCCTGTTGCTGTCATCTCTCACTGTCATGACAAACTGTTTCCACTCTGTAGCCATGAGCCAAAATGATAAACCCTTTCTCCCTTAAGATGGTTGAATCAGAATATGTTACCACAGCAACAAAACAGTACCTGCAGCATCTATTGCTCTGACAGAATGTGGGGTTTCTACACACACACACACACACACACACACACACACACACACACACACACACAGGGATGGCTCCAGGCCATCAGGATGAAGAAAGGCAAGTTCACTCCTGCTCCTCCTCCTCAACTCTCCAGAGACTCGAACATGGCAGGGAGCTTGTCAAAGGAAATCTTGTTTATTGGAGGCAACAAAACAGCTTATATAGACAAAAGACCACAGGGTGTGAAACAGAAGCTAATTATGTCAAAGGTCAACACAGCATGCCAGCTTTACAGGTAAGACTTAACATATTTCTATAAGGAAGGCAGGTCGACTCCTATAAGCCAATTTGGGCTCTCTGTAATGTGATCAGGGTTACACCCAGGACACTAGCTCTCAGTGCCATCTTTGGTCCCATGTGCTGAAGTATGTCCTGGCGTAATTCCTGGGTGGGCCCAACATTTCCAATGCACCTTGACAGAAGGTTTGGTGGATAGGCTTCCCCAGTGTTTTTGGAATCTTGATTGAAGTTGTCCCTTTTGAAAACTTAAAATGTTGATGGTAAATAATGCCAATCTTAGCTGTTGGTGTGGGCTTACTCCCCCTTTTTGTTTTTGTAATTGGGCCTTTAAATATTGGTGGTTTCTTTCAATAATTGCTTGTCCTTGGGGATTATATGGGATTCCTGTGGTATGACTAATATGCTAAGTCTGAAAAAAGTTCTGTAAAGTCTGAATAGTAAAACAAGGGCCATTATCTGTTTTAATTTGATTGGGTAACCCTAGGGTGGCAAAGCATTGTAAAAATGTGATTGTGTATGTTTTGCCTTTTCTCCTGTATGTGTAGACGCCCAACATGCTTGAGAGAATGTATCTATGGAAACAAAGACATATTTAAGTTTACCAAATGGTGCATAATGAGTAACATCTGTTTGCCACAGCATATTAAGTTTTAGTCCTCGGGGATTAACCCCTGGCCCCTGTAAGGGTGGGATTTGGAGAAAATGTTGACAGGACTTGCAGGTTTGAACGATCTTTTTTAAGTCCTTTATAGGAACTTGGGGGAACCTATGGAGTAAGCCCCTCCAATTAAGGGTGAGTTAAACCAAGTAAGTCAGAGGCTTCCTGAATGTTAAGAGCCCATATCTCTTGTGAAGCTAATTTATCAACTAAGGCATTGCCCTGGGCTAGGAACCTGGGAAGACCAGAGTGACTCCTTAAATGTTGTAAATATATAGGCTTTTCTCATCCTTCTAATGTAGATTTTAGTTCCACCATAAGGGGCGATATAAGATTGTTATCTAACCTTATATGAGCATTTATTATCCCTGGAAGTAAATTTACAACATATAGACTGTCAGAGAATTTTCCTTTAATGCCATTATAACCACCAACAGCTCTTTATACTGAGGTGATCCTTGGACAGGCTGGTATTTTTGTTTGTATGGCTGAATTAAACTTCCCGGGGTGAAGGTAGCACAAGGAGATCCAGTTTTTCCTCCATCTGTGAACACATATGGGGCGTTTGGTATAAGCGTTTTAACAAAGAGTTTGGGCTCAGCAGTAAGCACTGAAAGGGTGTGACCCATTTAGATGGGCCATAATGGCAACTTATCTCTCCTAAGTATCCTTCCAATGCCAAAGCCAATTGAGGGTGACATTTAGTCAGCCATTCTACATGTCAGCCTATAGGGAAAGACAATAGAGTCTGGATCCTTACCATAGTGTCTACATGTCTGTTCATGTCCTTTTTTAAAATCATATCTGCTAATCGATCTGTAGTGGTATAAACTCTAGGGGCATTTCCCAGGGACATGTGGATCCATTGTAGAGTTTCTCCAACCTGTGATAGAACTGCTATAAGGAGCCCTTTTTCTGAAATTAGCTATAGGGCAATGGGTTTTCCAGGATTATACCTAGCCAATTGGGCATCCCTGAGGGCATCCTGAAACTGTTTAATTATCTGACGGTGGCTTTCCTGGGTGTATCTCCAGGTTGTCTGTTGAACAATAGGTTAAAAAGAGGGGTGAAGGCCTCAGTGGAGATTCCCACCCATGGCCTAAGCCAATTTATCTCTCCTAATAATTGCTGTAAACCAGTGATAGTAATATTGTCAGGCACATTTATAAATGGTCTGAGGGATGATGCTCGCATAAGTGTCAAATGGGTTCCTAGAACCTTGAAAGGAGGCACTTGTTGGGTGATATGTAAGTTTCCCCTTTTTAAATATTTAATCATTTCTTGCATAAGGGATTGTAATTTAGTTGGATCTCTATGTCCGATAATATCATCCATATAAACATATATAAGAATATCTTTATTTTTTAGCAATGGTTCAATCAGTTTATATACATAAGTCTGACAAAAGGCTGGACTATTTGCCATTCCTTGTGGGAGTACTAGCCATTCATACCTTTGGTTGGGGCCTGAAAAGTTCATAGATGGAACAGAAAAGGCAAAATTTTCGCAGTCCGCAGGGTGCAGTGGAATAGAAAAAAAAGTCTTTAAGATCAATGACCAGAAGGGTAAAGTCTGAGGAGATGGCCATTATCAGGCATTCCTCTAAGGGGGATAACAAACACTGGTGTATTCCACGCACTCATAGACAGGTGGATGTGGCCTTGTTTTAGCTGTTGATCTACTATTTCTCCTAGGGCCCTTAGTTTTTCTTGGGGCCGGGGCCACTGCTCCACCCAGGCCGGTTTGCCCAGTTCCCATTCGATCTGGGGGCTATAAGGGGCAGTGGCCCTTAGAATTGGGGGTGAACCTGAGGAACTTTTGGGGTCTTCCCTCGATAGTTATGAAAGTTAGAAAACATGTTCTCAGGCACTGTCTCTATTGGCTCAGGAAACCCAAATGCTTCCTCATGATCTAATAGATCCTCACAGAAAGCCTTATTATCAGTGGTTAAAATGGCTTACATCTGTCCCATGATGTCCTGTCTTAGTAAATTGGCAGTGAGCCCCACGACTACAAGGGGTCGCACTTCCCCTTTGGAACCATCAGCATCCTGCCACACCACCCAGGAGGCTGTTTCTTCTGACCGGATGTTCCCTCCAACTCCCAGAACTTTTGGACCAGTCGTTAAGTCCCAAGTAGAGGGAACTTCCTCTTTCCTTAGGACCATTCTATCTGCCCCAGTGTCTATAAGGCAATGGAAACGTTTGCTGTTAATAAAGATGCATATTTTAGGATGGAGACCTTCTACCAAGGGAACAGTCCAATGAGCTTGGGGCCTTTCCTTTCTAGACCAGTCTAATTTAAGATCCTCAAGGGTCTCCCTTTGTAAGGGCCCCCATACTCCTCCTTTGGCTAATGAAGCTGGAGGCTACCCCAGAGAAAGTTTAAAGGCTTGCCCTCCAGATCAAATTTTGATATACATTCCTTTCTTCAGTGAAGCCCTTTGTGGCATATAGGGCATGGGGTTGTAAGGGGCTTAGTCCCACCTATCTCCCTTGGCTTCCTTCCTCGACCTGGGGACACTCCCTCCTGAAATGCTCCATCTGGCTAAAACGAAAACAAACTCTGTTGGTTCTCCTCCCCCTTGGCCCTGCAGGCTGGGTGCTGGCCTTAAGGCCAATGCCTGAGTCACAGTGTCAGTCAGTGCCTTTGTCTGTGTCTCCAGGGCTGCTGCAAATGCCTGACTCTGGTGTTTTTGAGTCCCCACATCCAGGTGCCCATGGATCTATCCTTAAGCCCTGCACACGCTATTTTATGGTCCCCATTCATCCCTTCCCATACCAGCAATTTAGTAATTTGTTCCCTTGGGGGGCCTGGGGGAAATTTACAACGGAGACTTTTTTCCACCCGGTCAATGAACTCGGAGAGGGTCTCACTAGGTTTTTGTACAATGCCTGCTATAGGCGCTTCAGAAGGACCTTCATCTAATTTTTTCCATGCCGCTAACCCTATCAAATGAACCTGGTCCTGGTACGGGGCCCCTATGCCAGCCTGCTGGATTCCAGTAGAAAATTGATCTGTTGTCCCTGACAACATTCCGAAAGTGATTGGGACCGGGGGCTGTGCATTCTGATAGCACTCAGCTTGGACCATGCATTCTTCTCTAAATAGCACTGTCCACTTAACGAATGTGGGGCTGGGGAGCACCGCTCTGGCCATGTCCATCCAGTCCTTAGTAGTGCAGGGTTGGTGAGCTAAATCTTGAAGGGGGGCCTCGACCCAAGGAGAATTTGGGCCATCCTCTAGAACTGCCCTCTTTAATTCCTTTAAATCCTTAGCTTCCCAGGGATACCATACTGCGGGGCGATTGCCCTCTAGATTTAAGTTAATAGGATAGGCTTGCACTCGATATGCCTCAGCATACGTGGGCTCCAGCTCTGAATTCCCTGCTCTAGCCTGATGGGGCCAGTGTGCCCGAGTGTGGATTCGGGATAGGTTTTTGTGAAGGTGTATGGGGGGGTCTTCCTCTAAACTGCCTCCACCCCTTTCTCCCTTGAGCAGAGTTAAATCTGGATAAAGGGAACTGCTCGCATCAGGTGCACTCGGCAGCCGCTGGTTTGTTGCTCTTGGAGATCACGTAGCCAGGCACTCTCTCTCATGGTAGCCACTCCCTCGCATCATTTTGGGGCTCTCGGAATGGGCACAGCCCCCCCTCTTTGCTTGACTGTGCCGGCAGCTCTTCACGGAGGTCAGGAGGCTTCTGGAGCAGGTGTAGCTCCTCTCCCTTGCCTGGTTGGGCTGGCAGCTCTGTGCTGCACTCACAAGCATTGTTTGGCTCCACATGCAGGTCCTCTGCCTTACCCGGGGTTGGGCAGCTCCATGCGCCATTTAGGAGGCTCCCGGTGTGCACACAGTGATGGGACATAATCCAGCATGGATTTCCCCAAGTAGGGGGGGGGAACCCGCCATCCCCGTGGTTTCCCCCACCCTGCAACAGCTCCCCGGCAAGCTGCCCCAGATTATTTGCTTCTGGCTCCAGGTATTGAGGAGGTGTGCAGGGAGCCAGAGGAGCTGGTGGCCACTGCACTGGCTCCTCCTCCCCCTCCTCCTTCGCCTTTGCCTGCTCTGCCTCCACGTTCGCCTCTGGTGGGGGCTGGATCACATTGGGAAGGAATGATATTTTTTTTATTTTAATACATTTTTTATTATTATTTCAGTTCATACAAACTTAATAGGTACACCAGTTCCCTCCCTCCCTCCTCCTCCCCCCGAACCCCCTGCTCCCCCTCCCCTCACCCCTCCCTCCCCATCCCCCAGTGCCTCCCGCCCCAATTCCCAGAGAGTCCTTTCTTGTGCATGCCTGACTCTCCTCTGGGCCCTCCTCTCCGATGACAAGGACCCAATGGCATTTCCCTGAACCCTTTCCCGTGTTACCCTTAAGCATAGGAATACTGCTGTGGCTGTCAATCCCTTGCCTCCAAGGATCTTGGTGCATTTAGCAGATGCTAGACTTTGTGAGGTCAATAATGTGTTGGACATTGCGCAGGGCATGCAAAGTCCAATTATGATTGCTTTGGTCCTAACTTGTGTGGAGTATCTTGCAAATCATTGCTCCTCCCATCCTTTTGCTCTTACACTCTTACTGCCCCCTCTTCTGCAAATATCCCTGAGCTTCAGGATGGGGAGAGATTAGTCTGGCCTAGTTCTAGGTGGTTGATATAGAGTCTCTGAAGTTCTGGATTGTGGTTTGTTGATTTTCTTTTGCAGTTTTGCTGCTCCTGCAATGCCCTTCACTCCATCCTGCTGGCCAGAGACAAAAAGCTGTTAAACTGGAGTCTTGTTATAATAGCACATTCAAGGGTAGATGTAATAAAAGTAGGAAATCTCAGTGAGGGAGGGGTCAATCACCCATTTTCAAAATGGTTACTTTTTATCTGCCAGGCTATATGCCCTCCCCTTCTGTTAAGATCATACCCCCTTAGTTGTAAATGATCAGGAATGAACGTCTGCGAACTTAACCAGGTGTCACATTACTTACTTGCAGTCCTTGATGGAGGCCTATTTTCTCTACTGTAACATGGTCACTTCTCTTCTTGTTTCTGGTGTGGCCCTCCAACCCCATCCCTCCTGTTCATAATCCTTGCAATTACTGTAGGTAATACACAGATTTACCTATGAGTGTCTCAAGATGGGCTGGGTGGGTTTGGTACTAGGAGCCACCTATTAGGGAGTACATACGGTGCTTAATTTTCTGGGTCTGGGATACTTCACTTAATATAATTGTTTCTAATGACATCCATTTCCCGGCAAATTCCAGTAATTCATCATTTTTGATAGCTGAGTAGTACTCCATTGTATAGATGTACCACAGTTTCCTTATCCACTCGTCAACTGTTGGACATTTGGGTTGATTCCATGACTTTGCTATTTTAAACAGAGCTGCTATGAACATGGTCGTGCTTGTGCTATCGAGGTGAACCTCTGCTGTATGGGGGGTTATTCCCAAAAGTGGAATAGCAGGGTCATATGGCATTTCAATCTTTAATTTTTCTTTAAGAATCTCCAGACGGCTCACCAGAGTGGCTGTATGAGCCTGCATTCCCACCAGCAATGTAGGAAAGTTCCCCTCTCTCCACATACTCTCCATCATTTGTTGTTGTTTGTATTGTGGATTTTTGCCATCCTGACCGGGGTGAGATGATATCTCAGGGAAGTTTTGATTTGCATTTCCCTTTTAAGATATTGGTTAGACATTTTAATTTCATCCCTGGTAAAGTTTCTTTTAAGTTCCAGGGCCCATTTTTTAATTGGGCCATTGGTTTCCTTGGTGTTTAGTTTTCTAAGTTCTTTGTGCACTCTGGACAGCAGAGCTCTATCAGATGTGTGGTTAGTGAAGATTTTCTCCCATTTTGTGGGTTGCCTTTGAGCTCCTGTTACAATCTCTTTATCTGAACAGAAGCTCTTTAATTTCACAAGATCGCAACTGTTGAGAGTTGGTAGCAGTGACTGTGCCATTGGATGTCTGTTTAGGAAATGTTGGCCTAGCCCAATCAGCTCGAGGGAGTTCCTTATCCTTTCAACTATGGTTTTTATAGTCTCTGGCCTGATATCAAGGTCCTTGATCCATTTGGAATTAAGTCTTGTACATGGTGACAAGTACGGGTCCAGCTTTAATCTTCTGCACGTGGAGATCCAGTTTTGCCAGCACCATTTGTTTTTCCATTGGATTCTTTGGGCCCCTTTGTCAAAGACCAAATGGCTGTATTTTTGTGGGCTTATATCTGGGTCTTCAACCCTTATCCATTGATCTGTGTGTCTATTTTGGAGCCAGTACCAGGCTGTTTTTATAACTATGGATTTGTAGTATAGACTTAGGTTTGGTATGGTAATACCTCCAGCAGTGTTTTTGTTACTCAGGATTGTCTTTGCTATCCTGGGTCTTTTGTGCCTCCATATGAACTTTGAGATTATTTGGTCAACTTCTTTGAAGAATTGCTTTGGGATTTTAATTGGTATAGCATTGAATTTGTATATTGCCTTTGGTAGGATGGTCATTTTTACGATGTTGATTCTGCCAATCCAGGAACATGGGAGGTCTTTCCACCTTCTGGTGTCTTCTGCAATTTCTTTCTTTAGGGTTTTAAAGTTTTCATTGTAAAGGTCTTTTACCTCCCTGGTTAGGTTTATACCAAGGTATTTCATTTTTTTAGGGGTTATAGTAAATAGGATTGTTTCTCTCAAGGCTTTTTCATTCTGGGCATATAGGAAGGCCTCTGATTTTTGCACATTTATTTTGTATCCTGCCACCCTGATGAACTTCTCAATTAGTTCCAGGAGCTTCCTGGTGGAGTTTTTGGGATCACTTAGGTATAAGATCATGTCATCTGCAAATAGGGATAGCTTGACTTCTTCCTTGCCGATTTGAATCCCTCTTATGTCCCTTTCTTGTCTTATGGCTTCAGCGAAGACTTCAAGTACAATATTGAATAGAAGTGGTGAGAGTGGACAGCCTTGTCTAGTTCCTGATCGAAGTGGGAATGCTTCCAATTGTTCCCCGTTGAGCATAATCCTTGCTGTGGGCTTGTTGTATGCAGCTTTTGTTATATTGATAAAGGTTCCTTCCATTCCTACTGTCTCTAGTGTTTTGATCATAAAAGGCTGTTGGATCTTGTCAAAAGCTTTTTCTGCATCTATCGAGAGTATCATGTGGTCTTGGACTTTGGACTGGTTTACATGATGAATTACATTTATTGATTTGTGTATGTTGAACCAACCTTGTGTGCCGGGGATGAAGCTTACTTGGTCCCCGTGAATAATCTTTTTAATGTGTTTTTGAATCCTATTTGCTAAGACTTTGTTGAGAATCTTTTCGTCTGTGTTCATCAGAGAGATCGGCCTATAGTTTTCTTTTTTAAGTGAGTCTTTATTAGGTTTTGGGATTAAAACGATATTAGCTTCATAGAAGGAATTTGGTAGTGTTCCTTCCTTTGCTATTTGATGGAACAGTTTAAGGAGTATTGGTGTTATTAACTCCTTAAATGTCTGGTAGAACTCTGTGCTGAATCCATCTGGTCCAGGACAGTTTTTGGTGGGAAGAGTTGAGATTACTTCTTCAATTTCCTTGTATGTTATAGGACTATTTAAGTAATTCACAACTTCCTGATTCAATTTAGGTAAGCTGTGTTTACTTAGAAATTCATCCATGTCTTTTGTGTTGTCAACCTTCACAGAGTATAATTTTTTGAAATATGATGTTATAATTCTCTGGATTTCTTGGGTATCAGTAGTGATAACTCCATGTTCATTTCTAATTTTGTTAATTTGGGTTTTCTCTCTCTTGCTTTTGGTTAATTTAGCTAGGGGTGTATCAATCTTATTGACTTTTTCAAAGAACCAGTTTTTTGACTGGTTGATTTTTTCTATCATTTTCTTAACCTCGATTTCAGATATTTCTCCCCTTATTTTGCTAATCTCCTCTCTTCTACTACTTTTGGGATCAGATTGCTCTAGTTTCTCTAGAGCTTTAAGCTGCATTGTTAAGTTGTTTATTTCTGATGTTTCCATTTTTTTGATGTAGGCAGTAAGAGCTATGAACTTACCTCTTAGAACAGCTTTCTTTGTGTCCCAGAGATTTTGGTAAGTTGTATTTTCATTATCATTCACTTTCAGGAAATCTTGAATTTCCTTTTTAATTTCTTCCTGAATCCAGTTCTCATTCAGCATCATATTGTTAAGTTTCCAGGAGTTAGTGTACTTTCTCTTGTTTGTTGTGTTGTGGATGTCCAGCTTTAGGTCATGGTGGTCTGACAGGGCACAGGTTAGAATTTCAACTTTTTTGTATATGTGTAGATTAATTTTGTGGCCCAGTATGTGATCTATTTTGGAGAAAGTTCCGTGTGCTGCTGAGAAAAATGTGTATTCTTTGGTGCATGGGTGAAAAGTTCGATAGAGATCTGTAAGGTCCATTTCTTTCAGGGTTTGATTAAGTTCCAAAGTGTCTCTGTTAAGCTTTTGACCTGTTGATCTATCCCATGTTGAGAGGGCGGTGTTGAAGTCCCCAAGAATTATCGTTTGGGGGTTGATTTCTTGCTTTAGATGCTGTAGGGTTTTCTTAATGAATGTGGAGGGGCCCATATTGGGTGCATATATGTTCAGTATTGTGAAGTCTTCCTGGTGAATTGTACCTGTGACTAAAATGTAGTATCCATCCGTGTCTCTTATAATTTTCTTTGGTTTGAAGTCCACTTTGTCTGATAGCATAATGGCTACCCCTGCCTGTTTTCTGCTTCCATTAGCTTGTAGAATTGTTGACCAGCCTTTCATTTTTAGGGCATGCCTATCTTTTGTGGTGAGATGGGTTTCCTGCAGGCAGCAGATTGATGGATTGTGATTTTTAATCCAAATTTGTAATCTGTGTCTCTTGATTGGTGAGTTAATTCCATTAACATTTAGTGTTATAATGGAGAAACTATTTTTAATTCTAGACATGTATTATGTTTAGTAGTTTTTATAAGTATATTGCTTCACTTTTAATGGTGTTATACTTGCCTTCTGTTCTCCTGGATATGCTTGTTTTTTTCTTCAAGCTTGAGTATCATTTCTAGCATTTTTTGAAGCCTGGTTTGGTAGACATGTATCCCTTCAAGTTGTCTTTGTGCTGGAAGATTTTTCTTTCTCCCTCTATCATGACTGATAGTTTTGCAGGGTAAATCAGCCTGGGTTGACATTTTTGCTCATTCAATACTGGAAGTATGTCTCTCCAAGCTCTTCTTGCTTTTACTGTTTCGACTGAGAAGTCATTTGTTATTTTAATAGGTTTACCTTTATAAGTGACTTGTTTTTTCTCCCTTGAAGCTCTCAGCACCAGTTCTTTATCTTGAATGTGGAGTGTTTTGACTATTATTTGCCATGGCGAGCTTCTGTTTTGGTCATATCTGTTTGGGGTGTGGAATGCCTCTTGTATATGGATGGGCCTCTCTTTTTTTAGATGAGGAAAGTTTTCCTTGATGATCGTTTGAAAAATTTTCTCAGGGGTGGTATTTTGAGATTCTTGCTCTGGTATTCCATGAATACGCATGTTAGGCTTCTTCAGGGTGTCCCATATCTCCTGAATATTTCTCTCAAGTATCTTTTTGGCTTTAACAACCTCTTCCATTGAGCTGGTTAATACTCCCACTTTATCTTCAAGGTCTGAAATTCTGTTTTCTGCTTCATTAGTTCTGCTGATAAGACTCTCTGTGGAGTTCTGGGTTGAAGATAACTTGTCTTTTAGCTCAGTTTTAAACTCTGCATGAGTCTGTTTTAACTGCTCTATGCCAGTTTTTGTTTCTTCCACTGTTTTTCTCAACTCCTCCAAGTGTCTGTTGTGTTCCTCTTCAAAGCGATTGATTCGATTATTTAATTCCTCCCGGATTTCCTTTTTCATAGTATTGAACATGGTAATGATCATATTTTGAAGGTCGTTATCCTGGGTCAGTCTTTCTTGGCCATTTTCCATGGGTTTGTTCTGGTTGGAGTCTAGCATTATGGGATTAATTCCTTCAGTTGGAGATTTGTTTACTTGAGTGTTGTTTCTCATGGATTTGCACTTTGACTTTGGCATTGTCGTTTTAACTCTTAAGATCTTCTTTCAATTTCTGTGCGTTTTTCACTAAACTGAATTATTTGGCCTGGGGTTTTGGGGGTGGGCAGAGACGGAGCTTACCTAGGTTGAGGTGAGTCCAGGCTGGACCCCGTGCATCCCGGGAGGTGAAGTGGGGGAAGGGAGGATTGGGCATTGGCGGGGCGCTATTTAACCTGGGGGACCTAGGGGCGGTCCCGGGTGCAGGGGGGTGTCCTCCTCCTCCCAGGCCCTGCACAACGGCTCCAGCTGAATGGTGGGAGGAGCTGGGTCCCTTGGGCGGCCTGGGGTTCTGGGGGTGGGCAGGGACGGAGCTTACCTAGGTCCCGCGATGAGGCCTGGCTGGACTGCACTCATGTCCCGGGCGGCGGGGTGGAGGGAAGGGAGGAATGATATCTTAAGCGCAGACACCATGGGATAAAATCCCAAGGGAGGTGATATTTTAAAATGTTCCTCCCGCTCTCTGGCTAGGTTTTCTACCTTATTCCAAGTGGCCCACGAAAAGATATTAGAAGACGGGACCCAAGGTGCTAATTCAAGGGCTGTCTGCCAAACCTTGGCAATGCGAGAATCTGGAATTTCAAAACCATGGCTTCTTAATACAAGCCATAGAGGTCGTAACTCTGGACAAGATTTGCTTTTAGAGTTACCCATACTTAGGATCTAACTTACCCTGAAGTCTGATTCGCTTCATCCAATCTGGGAAATTCCTCACACGGGGCACCAGATGTGGGGTTTCTGCACACACACACACACATTCACACACACACACACACACACACACACACACACTAGGGGACGGCTCCAGGCCCTCAGGCCGAAGGAAGGCAAGTTCACTGCACTCCTCCTCCTCAACTCTCCAGAGACTCGAACATGGCGGGAGTTTGTCAAAGCAAAACTCATTTATTGGGGGCAACAAAACAGCTTATATAGACAAAAGACCACAGAGCACGAAACCGGCAGCCAATTATGTTAAAGATCAACACAGCATGCAAGCTTCACAGGTCAGACTCCACATATTTCTGTAAGGAAGGCAGATCAACTATAAGCTAATTAGGGCTCTCTGTAATGTGATCAGGGTTACGCCCAGGACACTAGCTCTCAGTGCCATCTTTGGTCCCATGTGCTTAGCTATGCCAGGCCGTAATTCCTGGGCGGGCCCAACAACAGACGGGCAGGGAGCCATGTCTCTATGCTGGTGTTTCTGTGTTGTTAGCTGTTGAGTGTTGGCATGAGGACGACATGGTGCTGACCAGGATGTAGGGGAACAAAATTCTCAGCAGAAAGGTTTGGGGGCCACCGTGTAGAATAGATGGGGAATTTTAAAAAGGTAAGGGTAAATATGTAACTTAGGGACTCTGTCTCTTAGACTCTAGCTAACAAAATATTTGTGAACATAATTCCTTCTGGTAAGAGAAAATCTTGAAAGCTTCAAACACTGGAGAATTACACTGTGATACTTTTTGATGTGAGATTAAAAAATATATACAGAAAGGAAAGGAACCATGGAGCACATGTGGAGGCCAGAGGAAAATTTTGACTGTTTGGGATCCAGGATACAAATACAGTTCTTTGGATTTATGAAAAAAAAACCATTTACCCACTGTATCATCATGCTAGCCCACCAAATGCTATTTTAGGTAAAGTTGGGGGGGTTTAGAATTTTTGCAATGGAAAAGCTAGTACATTAAAGGAAAATAATGAACATTCACATTTTCATATTAAAAATACATATATTACATTAGCAGGTTTTCAATATGGTGAACAAAACTGTAGATACCAGAAATATTCCTTTCAGTAATCCTTGCTTTCTTTTTCCTACAGTACTTAGGACTTGAACCTTGGGCCATGGCATGTTAGGGAAGTACTCTACCGTATTTTCCATCTCCAAACTTTTCACGTCAAAGATATTGACTGCATGCATAGCTCAAACTCCACTTAAATAATGACCCTATATCCCTTCCATTTCCTCAGTTGTCTTCTGCTAACTTGGAGTACTACTACAACATCTGAATCAGAGAGCTTCACCTGAAAACAAGGACACGTGAAGGAAAACGTGGAAGGTTCTGTTGCAGTTGAAACTAAATCCAGACCTCAGCCAGAAAGTAAAAACAAAGCTCAATTTTATTTTTGAGTAACAAAAACTTAGGCATTGTCATAGTTAAGCGCAGGTGTCAACTTGACTCTTGAGGGTTTGAGCTCTGGGCACAGTTGTAGAGAGTTGATGGTTGAGTTAAGCCGAGAGCAAACCTGAAGGAGATTGTCTAGCTGCTGGGGAAGACCCAGCCCATGGTGGGTGGGATTAGGCCCTGGATAAATCAGAGAGAGCTGGTTGAGAGAGTTGGTATCCTTCTGTATACTTGGCCAGACATGCTGGTCTGGCAAGTAAGGATTGTCCATCTCTCAGCCGTTATGCAGTGATGGTGTGGCCAGTTCCCTCGGCCCTGGTGTTAGGTGTGTGCTCTCCCATCAAGCTGGACTAAGAACTGTAACCATATTGTCATAAGAAAGTAAACTCCTTGTTCCCTTAAGCTGTGTGATGGTCATTTATCAGCAACCATGCAGACGGACTGCAACAGAATTTGGTACTCAGGAAGTGGGGTGTTGCTGATAAATCTGACTATGGATTTTGTGACTTTTGAATGGTTTCGCTGGACAAAGTTGGAAATGCTTGAGAATTTTCACTTTGTGGATTTACAAATACTGTTTCTCAGAGTTTAGTGGGCCAATTGCTGAGAGAGATTGTTTGGGCCTAATTTGTGATGAGGGAAACAAGGACTTGGTTAAAGACGATGGACTGGTTTGCTTGACAGAGGAGAGCTGTGTTGGCAGCCTTGAAGGTTTGGATGTGCAAAGGGCAGGCAGCAGGATATCTGGTGCTGTTGCTGAAATGAGAATCAGTGAAGGAAAACCTAGTGACTTGCACTGGGACGGTGGAAAACGTGAAAACCACCATATGGCGAGTTTGTGGTTTGAAATCCCAGATTCCTTCAGGCACCGAAAGCCCAAGTTAAAGCTATTTCTTGACCTTTGGATGTTTGGCTGCCTAGAAAAGAGGCTTTTTCAGCGTCAGCTTATTAAAGTTGCTACAGCTGTAGCTCCAGTGGACTAAGCTACCTTTCAACCTTGCTTTAGAATCAGGCAGCGTCCCTCAGGTGATACTGGTTTGGGCATACTACTGAGGGGTTCATGGAGAGCAGCAAAAGCTTGGCACCAAGTGGCAGGCGTAGAGTTCCTGCAAGAAATGGTGAAGTTTAATGCTGCAGAGGAGAACCCAGAATTGTGTTTGAGATGCCAGAACTGTGGGACTGCTGCTGCTGATGACTGCGAGTGGAGATTCAGCCTGGTTCAAAGGAACTCTGCTTATACAACTTTGAGCTGCAAACAGGGACTGGGAATGCCTAGAATCTTTGAGCCGCCTTGACTACGTGATGAGCAACAGAAGATGGACATTGAAATAAAGGATGTGTTTTTTTTCTGGACTTTGATCTTAATTTAAATGTTTTCTTACTGTATCAAGATCCTTCTGTTTTAATGTTTTATTTGTTTTAAAGTATTTAACTTATTCTGATTTAATACCCTTTTAAAGTTAAAAAACTTTGAACTTTTAAAATGTTGGAACTGAAGTTTTAATGAGAACATTTTAAATTTGTCCATGGAACGAATGTATTTATATTTTTTAATATCTGTGGGGACAAGGAAAGGTTATGTTTAAAAGTGCTATTGTTTTTGTGTCACGTTGACAAGGGGTGGAGTATCATAGTTAAGCACAGGTGTCAACTTGACTCTTGAGGGTTTGGGGTCTGGGCACAGTTGTGGAGAGTTGATGATTGAGTTAAGCCGAGAGCAAACCTGAAGGAGATTGTCTAGCTGCTGGGGAAGACCCAGCCCATGGTGGGTGGGATTAGGCCCTGGATAAATCAGAGAGAGCTGGTTGAGAGAGTTGGTATCCTTCTGTATACTTGGCCAGACATGCTGGTCTGGCAAGTAAGGATTGTCCATCTCTCAGCCCTTATGCTGTGATGGTGTGGCCAGTTCCCTCGGCCCTGGTGTTAGGTGCGTGCTCTCCCATCAAGCTGGACTAAGAACTGTAACCATATTGTCATAAGAAAGTAAACTCCTTGTTCCCTTAAGCTGTGTGATGGTCATTTATCAGCAACCATGCAGGCAGACTGCAACAGGCATCCACTCCTTTAGCAACTGGGGGAACAAACCAAGCAAGAGACCCATACAGGCCAATGGCATGAACACGTGGGACCTTGAAGGAAAGCTGACAACTGGTCTGATCATGAAAGGGCCCACCCAGCCTTGTCTCAAGGGAGGAAAACCGTTAGGACTCGGGCCTCCTTCCTTGTCCCCGTTTTATGACGGCCACATACTCCAGGCGCTGGATATTCCTCATCACCACAGTGAGATGGTCCAGGAAGGCGTTGATGGAGAGTCGGAAGAGAACAGGGTCCTCAGCGGACCAGCGACTGCAAGGCACAGGGGAAGACAGCATCAGAGAAAAGACAGGGGCCGGTGCAGGTCCGGGGCACCATGCCCTCCCACCGCCGCCACCACCACCACCGCCACGCCTTGACCCACCCCACCCGTGTCTGCCACCACGCCCCTGGAGAGGCCCCTCCCTCCCAGCCCCGAGGCCACCCCCACTAGCCTCTGGGAGAACCCACGCAGTCAAGATGCTGTCGTTCACGGTGAACTCCTGATGAATTATCAGTTGCTGGCGCCGGACGTTGGTGACCAGGGACCTGCGGGCCATGTCTGCCTCCACGGAGGATCGGAAGGGCACCGTTACACAGCTGCGGGAGGCAGAGGGTTAAGGAGGAACCACGCGCGACTCCCTTGCCTGCTGCCTCTAGCCGCCCCCACTCCGACCTCTCCCCCTGACAACCAGAGCCCTCAGTCTCGCCCCCCCCAGCCCGCCTCCCCAAAGCTCTGGGCCCCCGCCGCACCCTGACGACCTGTGGGGCACACGATGTCACCCTTGTTCCTGTCCCACTGGGGACCCCTCTGCCCCTCCGTTCACCCCCTCCTTCCCGCCCCCGGGTTCTACTGCCCCGGGCCTCCGTAGGCCCTGCCAACTGGGAAGGATACAACTCCAGGAGCCGATTTCCCGCGGGGCTCGCGGTATCCCGCTGGGGCCAGGCATCAGCGGCGGCTGCTCGCCCTGGGCAGCTGCTTCTTGGCCCGCAAATCTCATCCTGGCCTGGCTCCTCGGGTCAGGGCTGCCCGGAGGGGCCTGGCTCCCCGGGCCACCAGGAACGACCAGGTTGCAGGAGCTGCTCAAGGCCAGGCAACTCGGTGAGCTGAGCTGTCGGCACGCTGCCCGGGACCCAGCCTGCCGCTCTGGGGCCTGCGGCTGCGGCTGCGGCCCTGCGGCTTGTGGCTCTGGGGCCTGGGGCTGCGGGCCTGCGGCCTCCGGCTCTGGCGCCTGTGGCTGGGGCTGGGGCTCTGGCACGTGTGGCAGCGGCTCTGGTGCCTCCAGCTCAGGCGCCAGAGGCTCTGGACCCTCCGGCTCTGGCTGAAGCTGCTCCTCCATGCTTTCCGGTACAGAATCTCAGAGGTCCCGCATAGCCGTGCCCGCCGCGCCTCAGCCTCACCTCAGTTCCGCGGAGAGAATGAGGCCTACGCGTGGAACCCGGCCTCTTTATTCCAAGTGGCACATGAGGCCCACTGCGCATGTGCGAGCGCCAAGGCAGCTCTCGCAAGGTTTCGTTCCCACCAAGGGTGCGCTCCCCACTTCTTGTGCTCGACGGACTGGCACTGTGCTCTCTTGCCAGGGACTGTGCAGAAACCAAAGTCCTCGTGTCCGTGGTCTACTGCCTGCATGTTGCTGGGGCCTATGGATACCCGTGTCCTTCGGTCCTCGGCTTCAGGCAGCTCGGTGGGTAGCAGGGGTGGCAGTCGTGGGGTGGCAGGAACCCAGGTCTTCAGGGCGCCTGAACAAACGCCACGCCTGCATCCCTGACACCCTTAGAATTTAGAGACCTGGAGGAAGTTTCAAACAGTGCGAGAGTCAGTGGGATTTTACATGAGCAGGTACATTGTGTACCCTCATGAATTTTTCAAAGAATAAATATTATTAAAAATTTATAGTACACATGACTTCATCGATAAACACATCTGTCATTATTTCCTGCCACAGGGTGGACCCATCCTGCCACAGGGACACCCATCAGAAGCCAGAGCCGTGGGAAATGGTTTCACCAAGTATCCTTTCCCACTTCGAGCTCCCCGGTCTTTGAATACACACACAAGTTCTCCCAGGAACCAACTCTCCTGTGACCATTTTGCCCAGCATCCAGTTCTGGAAAAGACATAAATGCCTCTCTGCCAATTGTCATAGATAGTGTCCACTTGGCAATTGAAAGCTTGAGCTCTGGAGACAGTTGTAAAGAATTGGTAGTTGAGTTGAGCCCTAGGCAAGCATGGGAGAGGATGTCTGAATGATGGGGAAGGCCCAGTCCAAAGTGGCCTGATTATGCCCTAGACAGGTGGATAACATGGAGGAAACCAGTTAAGGAAGTTGGCTTCCTTCTGTATACCTGGCTAGACATGTTGGTGGAACAACAAAGGATTGTTCTCTCTCGGCAGTCCTGTGAATATGGTGTGGCCAGTTCTCTCAGTCCCTGATGTTGCTGTGAACTCTCCTACAAAGCTGAAATAAAGACTGTAACTGGACAATCTCAAATCAAAATAAAAGCCTCTTTGTTTCCCTATAAACGTTTTGGTCACGAATTTATTGGCAACATGCAAAGTAATTGCATGAGGTGTTACTGATAAATCTGGCTATGGACTTCTGTGAATTTTGAACTGTTTTTTTGGAGAAACCTAAAAATGTTCAAAGATATTGAGAATGTGAACTGTAAATATTGTTCAGCAGTTTAGTTGGCCATTTGGAGAATAGTAATTCTGAGAGAGTTGTGAATCATTTGAGCCCAGAAAAGGAACAAGGACTTTGATTAAGTTGAATATAAAGATAATGTACTGGTTTTCTTTGTAGAGGAGAGCTGTATTAGCAGCCTAGAAGTTTGGGATTAGGAAAGGGAAGACAACAGAGCAGCTGTTTCTGTTGGAGGAATGAACATCATTGAAGAAAAGTTTAGTGTTTCAAATGCAGACAGTGGGAGAAATGAATACATATTGTGGAAATACAGAATCCTTTAGGGGACAAAAGCCTAAATTAAAAGCCCTTTAAACATTTGGGCTGCTTAGAAAAGGTCTGGCTTTTCCAGGATCAGCACACAAAAGTTAGTACAGCTGTGGTTCCGCAGGTCAAGCTATGTTTCAACTTTGCTACTTAACATAAGAGGCATCATTCAAGTGGTACTTTTTTTAAAGATTTATTTTATATATCATGTGTGTCTGTATCAGACGGCACTATGTGTGCCTGTGGAGGTCCAGGGGTGACTTCAGGAATCATCCTGGATTGCTCTACCTCCTTTATGCTTTGCTCTGGAGTTACCCAAGTTCTGCCTTCCAGGCAGGATCAGAAGTATAGAATGCCACCATTTCCTCCTGGCATCTTTATGTGGTATTCAGGATCCAAACTCAGGACTGTCTGCTTGTGTGGCAGAGAGACCCCTTAGCCGTTTCTCCAGCCCAGGTGCTATTGGTGTTTTGATGAAAGATTGAGGGGTTCATATAGGGTAGCCGACGTTTGTCACTCAGTGGTAGGACTGGAGTATCTGCAAAAAAAGGTGAAGCTTATTGCTACAGTAGCAAACCCAGAATGTTATCAAAGATGCCAGAACCATGGGGTATGTGCTGAGGACAGTTACAAGTGCTGATTTGACCTGGTCCAAAGAAATTGAAATTTGAACAATAAAGGAATTGCCCAGAATCTTTGAGCATCCAGACTACATAATGAACAACAAAAGACGGACATTGAATTACAGGATGTGGTGTTTGACTTGCTAGGCTTCAGTCTTAATTTGATATTTTTGGGCTGGAGAAATGGCTCAGGGGCTAAGACTGCTTCACAAGAAGAAGGTCTTGAGTTTGGTCCCAGGCACCATGTAAAAATGCCAGGCAGAAACAGCAGCAAACTGCACTTCCAGCCCTGGTGGACTAAGCTTGGGAAATCCCAGAATGAAGTAAAAGAGGAGATAGAAGCAATCCAGGATGATTACTGAAATTACCCTTGGTTTGCCACAGGGATACAAAGTGCTCTCTCTCTCTTTCTCTCTCTCTCTCTCACACACACACACAAAATGAAGTTTTTAATTGGATATTTTCTTGTTCTGTCATAAATGCTTCCATTTATTGTTTATTCTATATTGAAGTATTTAACATGTTTTAATTTGACACATCTTACAGTTAACAGATTTTGATCTTTTAAAATTTTGGAGTTGAACTTTTATTGACTGAACATTTTTATTTATTTATTTATTTATTTTTTATTCAATTGTGCGTGTGTGCGTATGTATGTGCGCGCGCGCGTGTGTGTCTGTGTGTGTGTAGAACCACGGACGAATTCGGGAACCACCATGGACCGCCTCCACCTTCTCCTTGTTTGCTTCCGCCTGGTGTCTATACGTGGGATCTGGGATCTGAACTCAGGACCTTCTGCCTGCAAGGTCCTCTGAACCACCTCTCCAGCCCGACTGAACATTTTTAAATTGGACTATGAGAGCTTTTTATGTTTGATTTTGAGAATTAATAAAATTGAATGTTGTGATTAATCTTGGTTGTCATCTTAACTACACCTGGGATTAACAGAGTAGCTGTCAGATTACCCAAAGAGATTATCTAGATCAATATATTTGCAACACAACGACCAACCCTAAATCTGGATGGAACCTCCTAGTAGCAGACCAGAGAAAAGGAAGCACAAGACAGAAGAGCTCATCTTCCCTCTAGTTGCCATCAGAACCCAGCTTCTTCAGTCCTCCAACATGACTGAAATCCAGAGATTCTTCAGGAATCCTCTAACCTTAAGCTACAGATTGGGACTCTTGAGAGATTCGACTTCTGGACTGAGCAGCTGCAGGGAGCCATTGTTGGCTACCTAGACCTTATTTTGTAAGCCAATCCAATAAATTCCCTTTTATTTTTATTTTTTTTGTTATTTATTCAATTGTGCGTGTGGTATTTGACTTGCTAGGTGTGTGTGTGTGTGTGTGTGTGTGTGTGTGTGTGTGTGTGTGTGTGTAGAACCATGGACGAATTTGGGAACCACCATGGATGCCTCCACCTCCTCCTTGCTTACTCTGCCCCGGGATTCACAGGATCCGCCCTACCAGGACCAGAAACGCAGACCGCCCCGCTTCTGCCCGGCGTCTATATATGGGGTCTAGCATCCGAACTCAGGACCTTCAGCCTGCAAGGCAGAGGCTTAGCTCCTGAGCCACCTCTCCAGCCCCCTAAATTCTCTTTTATATATTCATTCTTTTGGTTCTGTTCCTCTAGAAAATCTTGACTGATACAAATTGTAGTATCAGTAAGTGGTTCTAGAGAAACAGAATTGCAAGGATGAATTTCTCTAGCAGGCCTTGTGGTATCTGGAGCCAGCTATACCAATACCTCCAGCTACTAAAGACTGCCTCATTCACTTGGCCAGAGAGATGGCTCAGGGATTAAGACTGTCTCACAAGCAAAATGACCTGAGTTTGGATCCCAGGTTCCATGTAAAAACACTAGGTGGAAATGGCAGTGGTCTTTACTTCTGGCTCTGGAAGGCAGAGCCTGGGAAATCTCAGAGCAAAGCAAAAATGAGGTAGAACAATCCAGGATGATGCCCAAAGTCACTCTTGGTCCTCCACAGGTACACACAGTGCCCTCTGATACACACACACACACACACACACACACACACCCAGGAATTAAGAAAAAAAAGACTGCCCTACTCACATGGAGAACACTAAAACTCCTTGTTTCGAGAACTAGTAAAGATGGGTGTTCTGTAAGAAAATAATTTCTATTAGACAGTTTAGAATAGAAATTTTAGCTAGAATAAATTTTTCTAGACAGTTTTAGGACAGATTAGCTAAACTGGAAAGGTCCTTGAAGGTCACCTTCACTGTTGGGATTATCCTGTAGGAAATGACTTCAATCCCCCTCCCTCCCAGAGATAAGGTCGCCAACTTCCCCCAACCCTCCGTTTATGAAACGATATGGAGAGGATGAGCTCCTCAGATGCAGATGAATTAAGTTCTTCAAAAGAAATAGTTCAGCCACAAGTTGAGCCCCAGTATGAATAAACATAGGGCGACCTCTGAGCCCCAAGCAGATTTAAAAGAAATTAAAACTAACCAATAAGGAAAAGCCACTTTCCCAGGCTTGCCCAAATCTATAAGTACCCCTCATCCTGCCAGCCATCAGACAGTTCCCTTGCCCTCACAGACTCTGCATTCATAAGTTTCTTTCTTTTTCTCCCTAATAAACTCTGCCTTAATTCTCTACATTTGTTCTGCTATCAGTTTTTGGCTCTGGAACACAAGAACCTGGACAGAAATCCTATAACGTGTTGGACCATTCTGATTCACCTCTTGTGAGAAGTAAGGAACTTGGTGATTCTGTACATAAAGCCTTTCATGGAGTGACGAAAAATAAGGAAGACAATAATGCTGATTAGTTGCTCTTAGCATTTCTGGATAAAATACGGAAGGAAAAAGAAGAGGTCATATATGAAAATACCCAGCTTAGAAGACATGTAACCAATTTAGAGGCCTCTAAGTGTGACCTGGAAACAACTCTGGCTAAAGTAGGAAAGAAAAAATATCTCAGAAGTGAAAATGCCCAGTCCACATGTGCATAAACAACTTAGAAGCTTCCAAGTGTGCCTTGGAAGAGAATCCCTCCAGGAGCAAGAGGGCTCGAATAGTTGAAGATCAAACCCAAACCCTCATTATTAGATTGGCTGAATTACATTGTAAATTAAAATCCCAGCTTCAACAGGAGTCAGTAATTAAAGTGAGAGCACTGATTGGAAAAGAGTGGGATCCAGAAAAGTGGGATGTGTGGGAGGACCAGACTGAGAATGATGCTGAGAACATTGAAGCCTCGAATTCTGATGGGTTTATTTCACCTGAGGAAATAGTGTCACCCTTGGTGAAGAATGACTCCCCAACCCCACCTCTGCAACATAGCCTTCTTTGCCTTTACCTGAGGGAATTAATCCTGCTTTATCTGAGGAAAGACAATGCTGATGTCGCACAATGCTCACTTATGGTTGCCTCCAGGCCTGTAACCAAATTCAAGGCTAAACAGGCCCCTAGAGGTGAGATAGAAAGTGTGGTCCAAGAGTAGGTTCACAAACTGAAAACAACAACAAACCATAATTCAGAACACCAAAGACCCTACATTATTCACCTGGAACCAGACCAGTCAAATCTCTTCCCATCTTAAAGCTCAGGGAACCTTGCAGAAGAGAGGGTGGCAAGATTGTAAGAGCCTAAAGATGGAGAGGACCAACCATATGCAAGATACTCCACACAAATTAGGGCTGCACTAGCCATAATTGGACTTTGCCTGACCTGCTCTATGGCTGACATGTCAATGACCCCCCCCCAAAGTCTAGCATGGATCACAGGGGAGAAGGCTCTAGGCAGTAGGATCATTAGAGACAAAGGATTAATAGTCATAATAGAGTTCTCATACTAACGGGGAGCCCAAGAAAGGGTACCAGGCTATGCCACTGAGTCCTTACCCCTCACTAAAGTAGAAGACTGTTGCAGTTCACCTGCATGGTTGCTGATAAATGACGCTCAAACAGCTTACGGGAACAAGGGGTTTATTTTCTCTTATGATTACTGGTTGCAGTCCTTAGTTGAGCTCGACAAAAGAGCACGTACCAACACCAGGGCCAAGGGAACTGGTCACACCATCACCACATAATGGCTGAGAGAGGGACAATCCTTACTTGCCAGACCAGCATGTCTGGCCAAGTATACAGAAGGATGCCAACTTTCTCAATCAGCTCTCTGAATTTTATTCCAGACCTAATCCCACCCACCATGGGCCGGACCTTCCCCATCAGCAAGGAGACCTAACTAACCACTAATTCTCTACAAATGTACCCAGAGTTCAAACCCTCAATTTTCAAGTTGACACTTGTGCCCAACTGTGACAAGGACTCAGAGGGAGATTTGGCATTCACACAAAAAGATTCTCCAGTGGATGGGAAGGAGGAAGGGGGAGAGTGCAAGGGAGGACAACTAGGGAGGAGAGAAGGGAGGGAGAGGACAAGGGTACCTATTGAGCTTGTATGATTAGGAAAAAAAATAAAATGTGGGAGAAAAAAAGAGTAGGTGCGCTATACCCCCAAACAATTGCATGATTTTTCTAACATGTTAAATCAGTAATCTAGGGAATATCTCTGGGAATGTTTTTCTTTTAATTTTTAAAATAATTTAAAAATTTTTCCTAGTTTTACAAGCATATTGAGCACTTATCTGTCATTGTTAGGCACCAGTGTCAACTTGACAGTTGAAGGTTTGAGCATTTGTAGAGAATTAATGGTTGAGTTAAGCCCAGAGCAAACGTATAGGAAGATTGTCTAGCTGATGGGGAAGACCCAGCTTATGGTGGGTGGGACTAGGCCCTGGAATAAAATACAGAGACCTGGTTGAGAAAGTTGGCATCTTAGTATACACTTGAACAGACATGCTGGTCTGGCAGGTAAGGACTGTCCCTTTCTTAGCCATTACATAGAGATGGTGTGGCCAGTTCCCTTGGCCCTGGTGTTGGTGTGAACTCTCCTGTCAAGCTGGACTAAGAACTGTAAATCAACAATCATAAGAGAAAAAGAAACTCCTTGTTCCCTTAAGTTGTTTGATGGTGATTTATCAGCAACCATGCAAGCTAACTACTATATTATCCCTACCTCCCTCCTTCCCATCCTCCCCTCCCATTTTCTCTTCATCAATCCTTCCCACTCCTTCCCACCCTCCTGCCTATCCTCTTCTATGGACCCCAGGGTTCCCTCTGGCTTATTTATTCTTGTGGAGGTTCAGGCTTTTGTGGCATACCAAGTTGACTCTCTTCAGGCCACCCCACTGATAGGGGCATTCCCCTTCATTCATCTAGCTGTAGTCCCCAAAGTTTTCACTGCATGTAATTATCTCTCCTGAGATCCTCACTACTTTATGTGGGCATGTTGGTATGTCAGCCTTTATGCAGGTCTGGTAAAGACAAATCTCACTATAGCGGTTCCTGGATGCAGCAGCCCTACCTTGAATGAAGTGTCTTGTCCAACGGTGGACCTCCCCATCTTTAGACTCTTACAATCTCACCACCCCCTGTTCTGCAAGTTTCCCTTAGCATGGGGAGAGGTTAGGTTGGCCTGATTCTGGCCGGCACTCTGCATTCTGGCTGGCTGCTTTTGTCCACTTTACTGCTTTTCCACTGCCAGTTGCAAGTGATTTTTATCTATGAGCAGATACAAGTTTTAGATCTGCAAATTGCATTTCGTTTGAGGTGATTGCTCCCTTCCACACTGATGAGGGTGTGGGTGGATTTGCAAATTCTCCGTGTTAATTAGGTATGTATTATTCTTCATTCTGATACAGTCATCTCTTAAATATTTCTTTCGGAAATGGCAAGATTCATCTGAAATTAGGCACCTTACTAGGGTGCTATTTAAGACACAGTTTGGCAGTTTCTAAGCTTAAAGCAGAGAGTAGGGGTCTGATGATAACATCAATGACAGGAAAATGCCCAAAAAATGGGCTTGCTGATTTGTTTGGAGTCTAAAGGGATAGAAAAAAATCCAGATATTATTCATTCTTTTCAAGTGTCACTTAAGATCTTGCTGTTTTAATTTAGATGATTAATTACTCCTGATTTTCTAGCTCTTCCACTTGCTTACATTGTTAGGTCTATCTTTTTTTTTTTTTGCTTTTTATTTATTTTTTCTAGTTTTATAAACATATTGAGTACCTATCCCTATCTCCCTCCATCCTCCCCCTCCCTTCCCTTCATCAATCCATTGCACTCCCTCCCACCCTCCTGCCTGTCTGCTGCTATGGACCCCAGGGTTCCTTCTGGCTTTTCTACTCTTGTGGGAGGGTTCAGGGTTCTATGGCATACCAAGTTGCTCCTCCTTGGGCCACCATACTGACAGGGGCATTTCCCTTCACTCACCCAGCTCTAATCCCTAAAGTTTCCACAGTATGTTCTTATCTCTCTTGAGTTCCTCAATAGTCTATGGGGGCGTGTTGCTACATCAGTCATACAAGTCTCACAGCAGTGAGTTCCTAGATGCAGCAATCCTACTTTGAATGGAACATCTTGTCCAATGGTAGATCTTCCCATTTTTAAGTTTTTACAATTTTACCGCTTCTTCTTCTGTGAAGTTCCCTAAGCCTTAGGATGGGGTCTGCGAATGTTTTTTAAGGCTGTGGGATATTGGTGAAAGGAGCATAAAGCTAGATCAAGATGAGTTCACTGAAATGGACTCTTTGGGTAGAGGTTCTAGGTTTAATACTGAAGTCATAGACTTAAAAATGGTGTCAAGAGTTTGAGATGGTGGATGAAATATTACATTATGGTCTTCTGAAAATTAGCTGGGGATACCAGATCCCTTTGGTTTTAATTTCAGAGAAATTGTTATGCTTGACTAGATTTGTTGTTTAAAACCAAATTCTCAATGGCAGAATCCAGATGACTACCTTTTATCACAACTGTATTTAACAAATTGGTGAGAGGGACACAACCAAATTCGAAGAGTTCTATCATTGCTTTTTTCAGATTTAAAATGTATTTTAATGAAAATGCTTTCTTTTAAATAAAAATGATTTGCATATAGTAACCCGGAGCTGCTGTGGCATCAGGACTTTGCTCTGGAGGCACATGCTGGATATGTTCTCCTCCATGGAAGTCCTTGTGGCAGCTTCAGAGGCTTGATCCTCATCAAGTGTTTAACCACTTTCAGTTTTGCGTTCACAGAAGGAATATTCTTGTGAATTTGAGAGGTATGGGCTTTCTCTAGTCCAAGTTTCTTTATCCTATCTTTTTCCCCAATATGGATGCCTTCTTGTACATCTTATTCTGGTGACAATATGCAGCTTATGAGGGTGCTGGGAATCCTTGCCATATTTTTATGATCCTCAGAACTCAGCTGAAACACTTTATCTGGAATTATTGATTTAGTAAATTTGTGATAAGTCCAATCTGTACCCATCAGAGATTCCACACCTTTTGTCAAAGTCTGTAGCCTGCCTGGAGGCCTCTGAACTACTGAACGCAAAATCCCAACCGTAAGTGTAGTGATTCTTTTGTTTAAAAGGCTGAACTTCAGATCATGTCCTTCCAGAACTTCTGATTGAGGTAGACTGCTATTTAAAAAAAAAAAAAAAAAAAAAAACTTGTGCCATCACTAACAATGGATGGCACACCTGCTTAACTAGAAGAATTAATTTCAATGTGTCTAGATAGATCCAGGAGCAGTAGGAGCCAAGTGGCAGCATTGAATCTCCAGTGGCAAAGTAAGTATACCAACCATAATGTGTAGCATAGACAGGACAGTATTCATGATGATCTGACTCACTAAGACCATAAGCACTGGTTAATTAATCATAGTGTCCCCAAGAGTAAAATAGACAAGAAGCCTACAAAGTTCTTATTTGATCTGTACAAACAGAAATATGCTAAAACAAATGAAAGAAAAGCTTCCTTGAATCATAGCAGCAGAGAATCATGAACCCTCAATCAATTGAGTCATTTATAGATCCAGAACCCCTTGAATGTGCCAAATCCCCTTGAGAAAGGACCTTGACACAATAGCAAAAAGCCTTAATATTAATATTTTTCCTGTCTTTCCCCAGAGGGACCTACAACCTTTTACTAGAGTTACTATGCATTGGGGGAAAGGAAATAATCAGACATTTTGAGGACCTACTAGATACTCATTATGAATTGACATTGATTCCTGGAGATCCTTCAAAATATTGTGGTCCTAAAGTTAAAGTACAAGCATATGAGAGGGTCAGGTGATTGATGGATACCAGTAGGTATCCAGACTCATCCTGTGGTTATTTCCCCAGTCCCAGAATGTATAATTGGTATTGATATGCTTAGAAGTTGGCAGAATCCCCATATTGGTTCCTTGACCTGTAGAGTGAGTATCCAGGCCCACAAACCAGCACAAACCCAGACCTAAAAATGCAAGAAACTGAAATGGGAGTGGTAGGAATTTAAAGTTTCAGGCTTTGGGTCAGAGGGGGGCTTGGATGTCCTCTTATCATCCAAGCCAACTTTATTGTAACATACATAGGTTTTATAATCAAGGAGCAGGGCCAAATTCTTTACAGGATTATGTAAAGCACATACATTTTGGTTACATCCACTTGTTGTGGGACCAGACATGTTGCCAGGTATGCTAAACAGGCATGGCGCCTCTTTACTAAAAGAGAAAGGAACATATGCCTAAAAACAGAGTTACTTGGTCCCCATAAGCATCAGATAAGCAGGAAAGAACTGTTGGGGGAGGAACAACCCAGCCAGTTTCTAAGAGAAACAAAAGCGACCCAAACAATCTGGAAATTCTTTCTACTCCCAAAGGGGGGGAGTTAGGCCTGCCATTGTTTTGCAGACAAGAGGCAAACTCAACCCCCCAGGGGAGGAGTCACTCAACAGCCCGTTCAGTTGCTAATGTATCACCCAGAGAGCAGGCCTTGGGCCTAACAACCCCCTCAAGTGAGGTTATAGTGATTGGAAAGATCAAATGGAAAATAGTGAATCTGAAACAGCATCATATCTCCAAAGAAATTACAGAAATTAGTGCACCATCAAGGACTTAAAGATGGAGGGGTAGTGGTTCTTAACACCCTTTCCTTTAACTCTCCCATTTGACTTGCGCAGAAGACAGATGGATCACAGAAAAATTACAGTTGATTATCACAAATTTAATCACATTGTGACTCCAGTTGTAGTTTCTGTACCAGATGTGATTTCTGTGTTTGAACAGATTAATGCATCTACTGGTACTTGATATGCTGATTTACTGATCTTGCAAATGTTTTCTCCAAGCCTGTTAATAAAAATCATCAGAAGCAATTCACTTTCATCTGGCAAGGCCAGCGGTATACCTTTATAGTTGTACCTCAAGGAATTATTAATTCTCCAGCCTTGTGTCATAAATTGGCTTGCAGAGTTCCTAATCACCTGTCTCTTCTACAAGGTATCACTGATCCATTATATCAATGATATTATGCTGATTGGACAAAGTAAGCAGGAGGTATTAAACATTTTGTATTTGCTGGTAAGGTATATGCATACTAGAGGATGGGAAATAAATCCAACCAAAATCCAAGGATCTTCTACTTCAGTAAAATTTCTAAGATGTCAGGAGTGTGGCGCATGCAGAGATATTCCCTGTAAAGTGAAGGATAAATTGTTATACTTGGCTCCTCCCACCACCAAGAAAGGAGTACAACACTTAGTAGCTTTTTTGGATTTTGGAGGTACCACATTTCTAACTTGGGTGTGTTACTCAGGCTCATAAAACAAGTAACTCAGAAAGTTTCTAGTTTTGAGTGAGACGAGAACAAGGAAATCTTGGACCTTCAGCAGGTCCAAGCTGCTTTACAGGCTGCCCTGCTACTTGTGCCATGTGATCCAGAAGACCCAATGATATTGAAAGTGTCTGTCACAGATAGAGATGCTGTTTGGAGTCGTTGGCAGTCTCACATGGGTGAATCACACCGAAGGTCTTTGGGATTTTGGAACAAGGCCCTGCTATCCATCATTGACAGACAATACTTCTTTTGAGATAACTTTAGGCCTATTATTGATCTATAGTGGAAACTGAATGACTGACAATGGGTTATCAAGTTACCATGATACCTGAGCTGCCCATGATGAGTTGGGTGCACTGGTTACTCTATATTTCTGTAAGACAACATTCAAACTCAAGAAACTTAAAAGGAGAAAGGCCAATTTATTTAGCTTACGGTTCCAGAAGGGAGATACAATACTTCATGGTGAAAAAAGCATGGCTGGCTGGCAGAAGCTGGAGGTGGCCTATACCACATCCATCATGGATAATGAGAGCTATATAAAAACTGCAACAGCTACAAAACTGAAACAGGATGGGGCTACCCAACCTCAAGGCCCACTCCCCGTGACCTCCTTCTTCCAGCAAGGCTCCACCTCCCAAAGGTGCCATGACCTTCCCAAACAACTAAAGATTCAAGCACATGAGCCTGTGGAGGCAACTCACATTTCAAACCATGACACTCCACCCCTCACATGTTCATGGTCACCTCATTATGAAAATCTTACTTAGTCCAACTTTAAAAGTTCCAATGCAGGGATGGAGAGATGACTCGGGGATTAAGACTCTGCCTTGAAAGCAGAAGGTCCTGAGTTCAGATCCCAGGTCCTATGTAAAAATGCCTGGCAGAAGTTGCTGGGATGGCAAAAATCCACAACACAAACAACACCAAATGCTGGAGAGGATGTGGAGAGAAGGGAACTCTCCTACAGTACTGGTGGGAATACAGGCTTATACAACCACTCTGGCAATCAGTCTGGCGATTTTTTAAAAAATTAAAGATTGAAATGATCCTGCTATTCCACTCTGGGAATAATCCCCCATAAAACAAAAATTCACTATAATGACACTAGCACAATCATGTTTATAACAGCACTATTTACAATAGCAAAGTCATAGAATCATCCCAAATGCCCAACAGTTGATGAGGGGATAAAGAAAATGTGGTACATTTATATAATGGAATACTACTCAGCCATCAAAAAAGATGAGTTAATGAAATTTACTGGGAAATGGATGGAATTAGAAAAAATTATATTGAGTGAAATATCCCAGACACAGAAAATTAAACACTGTATGTACTCCCTGATAGGCGAATCCTAGTACCAAACCCACTTAATGACATATTCAAAGATAAATCTCTGTAATACCTACAGTAATCCCAAAGATTATAAACAGGAGGGAAGAGGAAGGAGCCCCCCCAGAAATAAGGAGATAGGGGATCATGCTTCAGTAGAGAAGATAGGTCACCATCAAGTATTGCAAGTAAGTAGCAAGACATCTGTGAGGCTCACTCTCACTTTCTTTCCTGGTCACTTGTGACTGATGGGGTTTGACTTCACCAATCAGGGAGGGTATAGAATCTGGCAGATAGATGGTAACTATCCTGCAATTGGGAGACTGATCCCCCACTCCCACTGCGGTCTCCTATTCCTATTCCATCTACCTTTGAACCTCCTCTTACAGTAATATCTTCGTTTAAATAGCCTTTTATCTTTGGTTAGGAGGTGACCTTGAATACCAATCAGGATGGAGCCAAGGGTGGTGCAGGAACGGCAAAACTGAAAACAACATCAAACCATAATTCAGAACACCAAAGACCCTACATTAATCACCTGGAACCAGACCAGCCAAATCTTTCCCCATCCTAAAGCTCAGGAAAACTTGTGGAAGAGGGGGTGGCAAGATTGTAAGAGCCTAAAGATGGGGAGGACCAACGATATGCAAGATACTCCACACAATTTAGGGCCGCAATAATCATAATCGGATTTGGCATGACCGCACATTGAATGACCTGTCAACCACCCTTCAAAGTCTAGCATGGATGGCAGGCACTAGGATCCTTAGAGGCAAGGGATTAGCAGTCATAATAGTGTTCCCATACTAAAGGAGAGTCCAAGAAAGGGCTCTGGGCAATGCCACTGAGTCCTTACACCTCACTAGAGTGGAGGACTCAGAGGGAAGTTTGGCATTCACACAAAAGGATGCTCCAGGGTATGGGAGGGGGAATAGGGGAGGCACTGGGAGAAAGGGAGGGACGTGGGTGAAAGGAAGGGGAAAAAAGGAGGAGGGTGCAAGGAAGACTGGGAAAAGGTGGAGGGAAGGAGAGGACTGGGGTACTTATTGAGCTTGTATGATTGGGGAAAAATAAATAAATAAATAAATTTAACTTAAGAGAAAAAAAGAAACTGCTGTGTCCTGTACTTTGGGCCCTGGTATGCAGATCCTGGGAAATCCAAGAGCAAAGCAAAAAAGAGGTAGAAGCCATCCAGTGTGATTCTTGAACTCACCCTTGGTTCTCCACAGAACCACACAGTGCCCTCTGATATATACACACACAAATATTAAAAAAAGAATAAAAAAGTCCCAATGCAATCCAAAAGTCCAAAGCCTCAAGGTTCCTGTAAAATCAAAAGACAAGTTACATACTTCTAATACAATAGCACAGAATAAACATTCCCCTTACGAACGGTAGAAATGGGGTCATATCCAAGAAAGATTGGCCCATAACAAGACCAAAAACAGCAAGACAAACTCCAAGTCCTGAAGCTTCATGTCCAACAAGTGAGCATCTTGTTGAAATCATCTTAATTTCAAAGGACTTTTGTTCCACCCTTCTAGTGAAACTGTCTATAAAACACATCATTCTCTTGGGCTGACTCCTTCCATGATGCATAGCTTTCCTTGCAAATGTCCCACTTTGGTTCTGGCATTTCTAACACCTTCACTTCTTAATGGCAAAGCAAGTTTTAACTCCATAGCACAAAATGCCCTTCATGGGCCTCTGTTGCAGTTCACCTGCATGGTTGCTGATAAATCACCATTAAATGGCTTAAGGGAAAAAGGGATTTATTTTTCTCTTACGATTACTGGTTAGGTAGAAATTAAGAATGGCTTAAGGATATGTGATCTGATGTCAAATTGACAAGGGGTGGACTTATCATAGGTAATCTTGGCTGTCACCTTAAATACACCTGGAATTAGCTAACAGATTAGCTTCCAGACCACCTGAAGAGATTAATTCTGAGTATTGGTGTCTGCAAAAAAAAGAGTTGAATTCAAACACCTGTGTGGACATGAAAACCTTCACGAAATTGATACAATTAAAAGAGGGGTTTTATTGTTGACTTAGTTACATTTCCTTGTCTAGCTTTGCAGGAGAGCTCACACCATCACCTGGGGCAGAGAGAACTGTCCACACCATATCTATATATGCACAGGACTATTGAAAGAGTGACAATCCCTTTTTGTCAGATCAGCAGGTCTGGACAAGTATACAAAAGGATCAACTTCCTTAACCTGTTTCCTATATCTTATTCACCCAAGCAGGGTCTAGTCTTACCCACTATAGGCTAGGCCTTCTCAATTAACTAGACAATCTTCTTCAGGCTTGTTTGGAGTCTAAATCAACCACTAACTCTTTACAAATATGGTCAGAGCTCAAAGCCTGGATGATCAAGTTGATGCTTGTACCTAAGTATGACAAACTGTACTTGGACAATCACAAACCAGGATGAAACCTCCTTGTTCTTCTATGACTCATTTTGTCACGACTTTACCAGTACCATGAGAATAAGTGCAACGAGAATAGAGCAGGTAGAAAAGTAGAAGATTGTGGAATCCCATCCCATCCATACAGCCTCTCATATGGTGTCCAGGCTGTCAGATACAATGAGGACCTATCAATGACCTCTATCAGTACCCAGGCTTCACTGTGGTCTTGCTGTTTCAGTCACCCTAATGAGCCTCATTGGATGATGTCCACGAGGTGAGGGGTTAAACGCGCCATCATATGTCATGTGTTAGAATAGGGCACCTTGGTGGAACCATCTCCCTGTGAATTCTCAGGGTGTCAGGGACGCAGGCAGGGCATTTGCTCAGGTGCCCTTAAGACCTGGGTTCCTACCACTCCATGACTCCCACCCCTGCTACCCGCTGAGCTGCCTGAAGCCGAGACCCAAAGGACACGGGTATCCGTGGGCCTCGGCAATGTGCAGGCGGTGGACCATGGACACGAGGGCTTTGGTTTCTGCACAGTCCCTGGCGAGAGAGCACAGTGCCAGTCCGTCGAGCACAAGAAGTGGGGAGCGCACACTTGGTGGGAACGAAACCTCGCGAGAGCTGGCTCGGCGCTCGCACATGCGCAGTGGGCCTCATGTGCCACGTGGAATAAAGAGGGAATAAAGAGGCCGGGTTCGACGCGTAGGCCTCATTCTCTCGGCAGAGCTGAAGCGAGGCTGAGGGGCGGCGGGCACGGCTATGTGGGACCTCTGAGGTTCTGTACTGGAAGGCATGGAGGAGCAGCTTCGGCCAGAGCCGGAGGGTCCAGAGCCTCTGGCACCTGAGCTGGAGGCACCAGAGCCGCTGCCACACGTGCCAGAGCCCCAGCCCCAGCCCCAGGCGCCAGAACCGGAGGCCCCAGAGCTGGAGGCCGCAGGGCTGGAGGCTTCAGGGTCGCAGCCGCAGGCGCCAGAGCGGGAAGTCACAGGGCCACAGCCGCAGGCACCAGAGCCACAAGCCGCAGGGCCGCAGCCGCAGCCGCAGGCCCCAGAGCGGCAGGCTGGGTCCCGGGCAGCGTGCCGACAGCTCAGCTCACCGAGTTGCCTGGCCTTGAGCAGCTCCTGCAACCTGGTCGTTCCTGGTGGCCCGGGGAGCCAGGCCCCTCCGGGCAGCCCTGACCCGGGGAGCCAGGCCAGGATGAGATTTGCGGGCCAAGAAGCAGCTGCCCAGGGCGAGCAGCCGCCGCTGATGCCTGGCCCCAGCGGGGATACCGCGAGCCCCGCGGGAAATCGGCTCCTGGAGTTGTATCCTTCCCAGTTGGCAGGGCCTACGGAGGCCCGGGGCAGTAGAACCCGGGGGCGGGAAGGAGGGGGTGAACGGAGGGGCAGAGGGGTCCCCAGTGGGACAGGAACAAGGGTGACATCGTGTGCCCCACAGGTCGTCAGGGTGCGGCGGGGGCCCAGAGCTTTGGGGAGGCGGGCTGGGGGGGGCGAGACTGAGGGCTCTGGTTGTCAGGGGGAGAGGTCGGAGTGGGGGCGGCTAGAGGCAGCAGGCAAGGGAGTCGCGCGTGGTTCCTCCTTAACCCTCTGCCTCCCGCAGCTGTGTAACGGTGCCCTTCCGATCCTCCGTGGAGGCAGACATGGCCCGCAGGTCCCTGGTCACCAACGTCCGGCGCCAGCAACTGATAATTCATCAGGAGTTCACCGTGAACGACAGCATCTTGACTGCGTGGGTTCTCCCAGAGGCTAGTGGGGGTGGCCTCGGGGCTGGGAGGGAGGGGCCTCTCCAGGGGCGTGGTGGCAGACACGGGTGGGGTGGGTCAAGGCGTGGCGGTGGTGGTGGTGGCGGCGGTGGGAGGGCATGGTGCCCCGGACCTGCACCGGCCCCTGTCTTTTCTCTGATGCTGTCTTCCCCTGTGCCTTGCAGTCGCTGGTCCGCTGAGGACCCTGTTCTCTTCCGACTCTCCATCAACGCCTTCCTGGACCATCTCACTGTGGTGATGAGGAATATCCAGCGCCTGGAGTATGTGGCCGTCATAAAACGGGGACAAGGAAGGAGGCCCGAGTCCTAACGGTTTTCCTCCCTTGAGACAAGGCTGGGTGGGCCCTTTCATGATCAGACCAGTTGTCAGCTTTCCTTCAAGGTCCCACGTGTTCATGCCATTGGCCTGTATGGGTCTCTTGCTTGGTTTGTTCCCCCAGTTGCTAAAGGAGTGGATGCCTAAGTTTCTGTTACTGAAAAATTAAAATTGAGCTCTGCTTTTACTTTCTGGCTGAGGTCTGGCTTTAGTTTCAACTGTGGCAGAACCTTCCACGTTTTCCTTAACGTGTCCTTGTTTTCAGGTGAAGCTCTCTGATTCAGATGTTGGTTTTTTTTTTTTTTATCAAAACCATACTTTTTTATTGTTAAGTCATAAAGAGGTATCAAAATTAAGAGCAAAAATTACAGGGAGAGACTTAACAAAACTACTAAGGAGCATTAAAGGAAGTTAAAACTAGGTGCAGGGCAATTATGAATCAATGGACATGGGAAGGACAAGGAAAAGAGAACAGTGAGAATGTGCTGGAAGATACTAGGGAAGAGGATCTGCTGCAACTCTGATCTTAGACAAGCGCCTAGGTAAAGAAAGAGTGGGATAATATTTCTAAACCCCACTGTCTGCTTAATCATCCTCGCCATTGGCGCTGTCTCTGTCATCCTCTCCTTCTTCAGCCTCTTTCTCATCATCCTTGATCAACTCCAGTTGGTCATCGCCCCGATCTTCATGCTTATCATCATCCAGTAGGTCCCCCTCTTCAGCAGAATCATCTGCACCTGCCTCATATTCCATGGTCACATTGGTCTCATCCTTTTTCACACAGCTACTGCTCTGCTCCTCTTCTGATTCCTCATTCTTTATCTCTACTGCTTGTTTGCTCTGCTCCTTCTCAATTTTTTCCAGACTCTCTAGTAGGGAATCCACTTTTTGTTTTATCTGGGTCAGCTCCTTCTTAATGGCCTGAAGGTCATCACCTTTCAACTTCCCAGAGTTGGAAGAAGATCCACGTTGTCCACTCTAGAGTTGAAGCCACTTTTGCCCCTTCGTGAAGTGTTTCCTGACACACGTTGGCATTTAGAAGGAACAACAGCACGAGCAATAGGAGGAGGAGGAACATGTGCTGGGTAACTGTACATCCTGTCATAATAGTCACGTTGAAAGTCATAGTCCAAGTCAAACGAGGAGCCGTACATCTCCGCTGCAGATCGTTTCACACCTGCTTTGCCTCGGTTCACTTTTGGCTCTGCAGCCAAGTTAATATCTAAAACCTGGCCAGCAATCATTCTGCCATCCTCTCCTGCTACTGCAGCCCGAGCATTTCTCTCATTAACATACTGGACAAAGGCAAAGCCTTTATGGACAGAACAGCCCACAATCTTGCCATACTTTGAGCAAATTGACTCTACATCGGACTTCTTGACCACAAGGGTGTTCAGATTCCCAATAAATACACGGGAGTTCATGGAGCCAGGATCTGTCTTGTTGGTAACATTGCTAGCCATTTCCTTTGATGATAAGGTTCTTCACAATGCTGAAAAACGAGGGGGGGGGGAGGAAGAGAAGCCGAAACTCGACTCCGAGTGTCCCGCTTGCCGCTTCTGCGTGGGGAAGGCGACAGCTGCAGGAGGCCAGCCACACACAACCACCAGACTGTGTCTCTTCACAAAATGGCTGATTCAGATGTTGTAGTAGTACTCCAAGTTAGCAGAAGACAACAGGAAATGGAAGGGATATGGGGTCATTATTTAAATGGAGTTATTTATTGAGCTATGCATGTGGTCAATGTCTTGACATGAAAAGTTTGGAGACGGAAAATACGGTAGAGTATTTCCCTAACATGCCATGGCCCAGGGTTCAAGTCCTAAGTACTGTAGGAAAAAGAAAGAAAGCAAGGACTACTGAAAGGAACATTTCTGGTATCTACAGTTTTGTTCACCATATTGAAAACCTGCAAATGTATTTGTAATATGAATGTTCATTATTTTCCTTTAATGTACTAGCTTTTCCATTGCAAAAATTCTAACCCCCCCCAACTTTACCTAAAATAGCATTTGGTGGGCTAGCATGATGATACAATGGGTAAATGTTTTTTTTTTTTTGGTGGGCTAGACAGACGATACAGTGGGTAAATTTTTTTTTTTCATAAATCCAAAGAACTGTGTTTGTATCCTGGATCCCAAACAGTCAAAATTTTTCTCTGGCCTCCACATGTGCTCCATGGTTCCTTTCCTTTCTGTATATATTTTTTAATTTCACATCAAAGAGTATCACAGTATAATTCTCCAGTGTTTGAAGCTTTCAAGATTTTCTCTTATCAGAAGGAATTATGTCCACAAATATTTTGTTAGCTAGAATCTAAGAGACAGAGTCCCTAAGTTACATATTTATCCTTTCCTTTTTAAAAATTCCCCATCTATTCTACACGGTGGCCCCCAAACCTTTTTGCGAGAATTTTGTTCCCCTACATCCTGGTCAACACCATGTTGTCCTCGTGCCAACACTCAACACTCCTTTTGTGGGAGCAGCTAACAACACAGAAACACCAGCACAGAGACATGGCTCCCTGCCCTTCTGTCAGAGCGATGGATGCTGCAGGTACTGTTTTGTTGCTGTGGTAACATATTCTGATTCAACCATCTTAAGGGAGAAAGGGTTTATTATTTTGGCTCATGGCTCCAGAGTGGAAACAGTCTGTCGTGACAGCGAGAGATGACAGCAACAGGAGGAGGGCTATTACCTTGCAGCCATTCTCAGGAAGGGCAGAGACAGACAGGGGGGAGAGGGGAGAGGCACACAGAGACAAAGCAGGGGAGAGAACTGGAAGCCAGGCCATCAAACTTCCATTCCTGCCCCCAGTGATGTAGTTCCTCCCAGTTCCAACTCTTCAAGGTCCCTTTCCCTTCCCTAGCAGAACAGCCAGCTGGACACCAGGTACTCAAATCCGCAGGGACAATGCACATTCAGACCAGCACAGTGCAGAAGAGTACTGGCATCATTGCCTGTGCTTGGAGGGTGGGGCTTCTTCCCTCCAAATAGCTTGGTAAACTCACTGGTGAGTTTTCCTTCCAGGAGATCCCATGGCATTTTGGGCTCCGGTGAGCATCCATCGGTGAAGGTAGCTTTTATTCCTTCCTTTCTCATCAGAATACTCTTGATCAGTTTCTTTCTCCATCCTACAAGGCCTTGTCTCTACTTGTGATACTGGTCAGGTCGGTGGCAGGCCTTCTGAGTACCTGCTTGTCATACACAAATGAGGTTTGCTGTTCTGTTGCGAAGGGGCAGGCCCTGGGTCCTGTGTTGGGGTGTGTGTGTGTGTGTGTGTGTGTGTGTGTGTGTGTGTGAAGTTACATATGATGCTTGTGCTGTTGAGTGTGGGCTGTTCCATTTCTGGGCTCAGGAGGTTTCCTCACACACTGGGCTCTGCAGTGCTCTGCCTGGTCCTTGCACGGTGCCGTCTGGGGTGGCAGGTCCCTGTGCAGCTGTCCACCTTCCACTGTCCGGACTGTACATGCCCAGCTCTCAAAGCCACCTCCTACACTCTGGGTATGTGTGCTGGAGTCCTCTGGTAAAGTCTCTGTCCTGCAAGGCCGAGGGCCGCATGGTGGTGCTCAGCTTGTGTGTCCCACGTTCCTGGGATCATCGACCCTGTCTACCCGTTAGCTCCTTTGCACCTGGAATCCCATATGCTTCGTCTGCATCCGGACTTCTCTCGAGTGGCTGTGTAGATGCAGGCCCCATACTCCATTCTGTGCACAGGGTCCCTCTGCAGAACTGCGGAGCTCTGACTTGTGCTCCGCGGGAGAGTGTCTGTCTGCCTGCAGGTGGCAGTGGTCTCTGTGAACTGCAGGAAGCCTGAGGCTGACTGATCTGGCAGCAGTGTGGGCTGTAGTGTGGGTGGCTAGGTTGAGAGGAGAGTATACCAGTCCACAGCAGCTCCAAACAGAGGAAGTTGCCTGAGCCCAAAGAAAGTTTGCTCTGTCTTGTGACCCCTGCTGTCTTACTCCTCCTCCCTGTCACGGTTTCAAATGTGTTCCCCATAGTCTCATGTGTTTGGGAAGGTCATGACACCTTTGAAAGGTGGAAGTTTGCTGGAGGAAGGAGGTCATGGGGGTGGGCCTTGAGGTGGATTAGTCCCACCCTACCTCTAGGAGAAGTCTGATTTTTTTTCATGCTTAATAAAAAAACCTTTATTGAATTACAAATTTTACAATGGAATACTTAATTTAGAAATGAGACTATTAACTTTATTATTCTTAGACTCTTTCAAAAATGTTCTTTGTTTCAACAGTGATAGAAAAGCCCCACAGAGCAATCCTTAACATGGGTATTTAAATGTTGCTTTTGGTATTGCATTAGAACGATTTGCAATAAGAACTGGAGGAGAGTGGAGGAGAGTGAGAGTGCACAAGACATCTTTATGTAAGTGTCTGACAGGAAGCAGACTCAGCCATACACATTGTAAACTTTTCGGTAGTGGCCTTTAATATGACTTGACATCTGTACCAGGAAAACTAATTCCTTATTGTTTAAACTACTTGCTCCAGCCCATAATTTCAGTTGCTTTAACAATCTCATCATATAGCAGAAAAATCCAGCACATGAGATTTAGAATTTTTTTTTTAATCAACCTCCATATGGGAAAACCACAGCTTGAATGAGTTACATAATTCTTATGCTTAATCCTTGGGTCAATATAGCTTTCCAAGTCCAAGTCAAGTCATGAACTGTTTACAAGAACTGCTCTACCCAAGGCACGGAACATTCTCTTCTCAGCACATCCTCCTATGAGGGAAAGAGTTACCAGAAGTGTTGTTCTTTGCTTTTAATGTGATTTAGGAAAAGCCTAATAAACTATATCAGAATTCTTCTGAAAAAACTAAAATACAGCAGGAAGGCAAACAATACAACCAAACTATTTCAACAAAGTCATGTTCCCAAAAGTACAATCCTGTAAAAAAAAGAAATATACATGTATGAGAAACATAATGATTGAGAAACATATGACTGAACTTTTGGTTCCACATGGTTAAGAAATGATAAACTTGGTGAGTTATAGATGCAGAATCTCCATTTCAGGCTTGTGAACATATTAATTCAAGTAAAATTTATATCCTGGCTCCAATATTATGTATAATTCTGGTAAAATGACCAAATATTATTTGACAATCTAGCATATTTGACAATGTAAAATTAAGTTTTTCTTTTTTCCCCTCCTTTAATATTTCAGGGACATACCAATGAGGATATTAATTATTTATGTATTACCAAAGAATATCAGAATTTCTGTGTTTTTCACAGTGTAAAAAAGTCAATATTGGGGCTGGAGAGGTGGCTCAGGGGTTAAGCCTCTGCCTTGTAGGCAGAAGGTCCTGAGTTCGGATCCTAGACCCCATGTATAGACGCCGGGCAGAAGCGGGGGCGGCCTGCGTTTCTGGTCCTGGTAGAACCGAGTTCGCCTGTGGTTCTACACACACATACACACATGCGAACACACACATACATGCACAATTGAATAAATAATAAACATATTTTAAAAAAGTCAATATTTCCCTTAAGAGGAAAAAATAAAAATAAATTCCAAATAGTTTCATTGATAAAGTTTAAAATCAACTTATTCATATAAATGGAAAAATTGAGACAGATATTATACAATTATTTTGTGGCCCTCCAACTGACCTGAAGCCACAGGCAATTAAGGAAGAAATTAAGTGAAAAACAAAAAGTAACTCGTGATACATATGTTGTTTTAAAATCTGATATGCAGGAATACTGGTTGCTCAACCTAGTTGTAAAGCTAATTACAAAATGCATTTTCCTAATTGTCCAGAAGTTCCATCGATTTCCACATTCGTTACAGACTACAAACATTGTCATTGGTTCATCAGCACTACGTGTTTGTACCTGTGTGTGAGTGCAGTTCTTCTTTTATCACTTGCCACATGTGAACAGGTCAGTTTGGGTTGTGCCTGTCTTGGCCATGTGATGTTCTCTAGTCCCTTCTGTGGGCATGTTTTTCCTCATTTCCTTGAGCTCATCACCAGCCATTTGCTCTGCTGTCATTCTAGCAAATAGGTCAAGAGGAATAGTCCCACATAGTACATTTTCCTTTCAATTTGGATTCTTTGCATCTTTGAGACTTGGTGTTCTACTTCGTACTCTAGTTTTGTATTTCCTGTGTGTTTCTTATTTCTTGTTATATAGCTTCTTCAATCTGAGAACCTAGTTCTTCCTCATCAGCTCCAGCACATTCATCTCCTGTTCGCAGAGCTGCAGCAAGCAGCTCCCTACACTTGAACCGCACAGAATCAGAGGAACCTGTGCTTCAGGAAAAGACAAAATGTAAGTATTATCCTTTCTGCGCCTATGTTGCTGCTGGATCTACTTTCTCCCCTTGCTTCAGGACTATTCTGAGATGAAATTGCACGTTCTTTTTTTTTTTCCTCAGAGTCTTTATCACTTGATGGTCCATCTAATACCTTTTTCCAGGATGTGATGAGAGATTTCGCTGAAGATGTGACTTCTACATCAGCACTCTGTTTGCAGTGGCATTGACTGACACCCGACCCTGTGGACTGCAGTAATTCCAAGGTCATGGGAATATTCTTCAGCTCTATCAATGAATTCAAGGCTTCAGTCACGTTCTTCTTCTGGACCATCTTGTCTCTCTTCTTGGTGCTGAGGACTGTCTCATGCTCCATGGCTCTGGCAGGTCCCCTGGTCCCAGGCAGCTGGGGACCGAGAAGTCTGTGTTTGCAGCTCTCAGCCACCAAGATGTTTGAAGTGATTTAGCTGTCTCCAGTTTCTGCCAGCTGGCCAAGCCTTGTCTGCATTAGTCAGGGTTCTCTGAAGAAACAGAATCTATAAAATTTAATTGAAAGACCCCTGGTCTTTCAGTCAGGAACGGGACCGCCAAGAGAGACTCCAAGACCGAACTCGATGCAACAAGCAAGAGGATTTTTATTTCGGTGCTCCGGGCAGCTCCAGCAACCTCTCACGCAGGAGAGACTGAAGTGGCCCCTAGCGACTGAAGCAAGGGGTTTTTAAAGGGGTTTTGGGTGGGGGGTCTCATTGGTCAGCAAGAGTCTAGGCCTCCGTGATTGATGCAATCTACCTGCTTAACCGCAGGAAGTTTGCTCCAGATGGCAATTATGCTATTAACAGAATTTTCTTGCAAGACTTGTTTTCCCTAGGGCTAGTCATCTTGAGGTTACAGACTGTTTTCTTATCACTAAGGGTTACAGCTCCTTTTCCCATCACCAGGAGTTTCAGGGCAGGGAGGGAAGTAGCAAGGTGCATAGTTTTAGACAATGGCTAGCAGTAGCTATGCTTGAATAGCTATGAGCAATAGCTAACTATAGCTGTGCCTGATCAGCTATGAGCAAATATCTACACTGTGGGCCTGGACTGGCCCGTTCTGTGAATTTTAGGGCGAGGGTCTCAGGGTCCCACATTCCCCCCTTTTCTATAGGCACACTCCAATCATGGAGTGCTAGTCATAGTTCTCGTGGTAAATTTCTGGGAGGATTGGAGTCAGTTTTTCAGCAGGGGTGTTCCTTCCAGGCGATTCCATGGTAGGGGATGTCTCTTCAGAATTCCAAAGATCTTGGGAGACCCATCCCAGCATAGCTGCTCTAATCCTGCCTCATTTTCCCATAAGCCTATTTGAGGACTCAGACCACTCTGGGGATAAGGGTCGATGACTCTTTCTGACTGCTTCTTGCTGAGTCGGGATGGTGGAGATGAAGTGGTCTGATGCCCTCATCTAAGTCACATCTATGTGATGCTGGGATAGTCCAGGTCTTTGACAGATGACTTTTATTACTTCAAGGTCATCTAAAAGAGACAAAACAGATAACTTAAGCCTACAAGATAAACCATTGTAACTGGGAAGGCACATGGGATAAACCAAATAAGTTCATCATGTTGTAAGGTGCAAGAGCCAGTAGCCAATCTACATACTGGAAACCCCCCTTTTCTATAGGCACACTCCAAGGTCACGTTCTAAAGGAGTGTAAAAGAACATATGCCTTTACATGGAAAGTTTTACAGATCCCTGAGCATTATCTTAGGCCCCTTCTTCTGATTTAAATGAAAAGCCAGCTTTGGCTTGCTAATGGAGTCATTACCCTAACACCTGGAGCTTTTCTGTTTTCTGATTTAACTCCTTAAGTTTGTCATTGTATTTTTCCTCTGTCAAGCACTGAATTTAACTTTAGGCAACCTTTTAGGACAAGGGCAAATCTTTATTAAACTTTTCACCAACCTATGTCTCTGGTTTTAACTCTACAGCATAAACTGTCTTTCTTGGGTGCCTCAGGCCAGAGCTGCAGCCTCGAGACCAGGGCTCCCGTAGATCAGGTGAGGCAAGGAGTCAGCAGAATGGAGAACAAAAACAACTCTCTTGGCTTAGTGAATCTGGACCCGTTTACTGAAACTTCTGTGACAGCTTTACTTTTAGGAAGGACATTTTTTCCAAGAACCTACCCCATTGCTTGAGGATAATGACACTTAACAGAAACATTCTCTCAGTATTTCCAAATCTAGCCAGTCTATAATGCTCCACCAGATAGCCAAGAGGCTGAGCCTACATACTTGTAACAGAGACTGCATTTTTTTTTTTAAATATACAGAGAAGGATTGAGCTCCTTTTGATTTCAGTAAGGAACATATTTTACAATTAACTATACATGTCCCCAACATTTTATAAGTCCCAGCATGAGCTTAAGCAATATAATTATTAAAAGAATAATTCCTCCTATGGTAGCATCCTTTCATTTCTCTGCTTTGCACTTCAATCCAGGAATTTTGCTTGGATTTTAGGCATAGCATCTTTAACATTCTTGTTTGCAAGTCCTAGGTAATGATCTATCTGTGCCTGGGATGTCACTCATAAATAATAGGAATACTGATGAGTGAAATCAGCTAAAATCAGTGGTGTCAGACCGTTGAACAAGGCACCAACATAAATAAACACCCACATCAACACTGCAAACTTCAGAGAATCAACTAAATCATCAACTACGAAAAGGCACCTGAATTCTTTTATTGTGCAGTTCACATGACTGAGAGCAGAATTATTGTACTTCTGAATCAATTCCTCGAATATAGCAACATCAGATTCCAAATATGGCCTGAATAGGTGGCCTTCATCTGATTTCTGGATTGCTTGGATCACACCCTTATATACTCTAAAGCTGATAGTCACAGAGAGCAGGGCCAAGGCAATGTAGGCCGTAACACTCACGATGCTGAATACTGTCAAGGAAAGCAGCAGGAACAAGCTGGCGTCAAACACCACTCCAGTTTTCTTAATCTCTCTAGTAGAGGAGGTCAACAACCACGGAGTCCAAACCCCTGCACTTGGGCACAGCCGGGGTGGAGGGAGGTGCGGCAGGGGCAGAAGGGGTCCAGGCGGGCTTGGCCTGGGGTCTCACGCCAGCCGGGGGCAAAACATAAATTAGGAAAGAATGCTTAGCACCTGTCCATGGGCGTTATTGTGACATACCAAGAAATTTCTAGCACCTGCCCATGGGGTTCTTGTGACCTTCCCCAGGGAACAGGCTTTAGCCCTGAACTGGGAAGAAACACCAAGACCTGACAATTTCTATATATTTTTTTCATTTCTCCTAAATAAAGCCATGTCTTTTCTCCAGAAAATGTTTCCCTGAAATAATATCTTATCAGGTTGGGATCTTATCCATCAGAATGGTTGGATAAGGATGCAGCATTTAGGGTCTTTAAACTGCAGACTTTTGTTACATGCTATCTGGCATTTTCTGTAATCCATGATTTTCTCTTTTAATATCTTTGGTGCGTCTAAAACCAGAACCACGTGGATGACTTTATAACAGTGCTAAAATATTTTATTCTATTAAGCCTAAACCTTGAATATTCAGGCATTCAGGGATGTAAACAAAGGAATGTCTAAAAGCATTACTATTAAGCATATAAGGAATCTCAGTAGTTACTTTGTGAGTGCAATGAACCTGTCATTTTCCTGATCTTAACATTTTAGTAAAATCAAAAGTTGACAAAAGCCTAGGAAGGAAGTTGAGCACTAGAATTTTGTGCTCCCTTGTCCATTAACATAGAAACAAAGAGGCTTCCCATTTGCATGTTAAACCCAAGGTTCTCACGAGATGCTCAACCTGGCACTTTTGGGCTTCCTTTTGCTGGATATCAGTGGCAAACTCCTTTTTCCCATCGGAGGGAAGCTAAGAGCTTCAGGCATTTCATTGGTCTCCACCAGAGAGCTTGCTCAACCCCTGCCTGGGCCCTGGGGTTCAGTGGGCAATCTTTCTCCAGTGGAGATTCCCATAGTTGGGACATAGGCCACATGAAAGCTTCCTGTGCTCACAACCGTCTCAAAGCACCCAGTCTGGCCATATTCAAAGCATCTTTTTCCACCTTTCCCCTGTCGGGAGGGGTCCTGGGTTGATCTGCTTGGGGTGCCTGTTTAACCTATCCCCTAAGGCAAATGTCAAGTTCTGATTTCTTTGCTTTCTGGCTCTTTCTCTTTTTCTATACTAAGTCCTAGGTCACCTGTCCTATTTTAAAGTCCTAGGACAAACAGAAACAAAGGATTGTACCTCCAAGACAGAAATGAAAGCTTCCTGATGGTGCCAACCTCTCCCTTACAGATGAGGATGCTATCCTCCAGATGGGGGCCTATTTCCCCCTAACAGATGAGAACCTTATTGTCCTCCACATGGGAGTTTACTTCCCCCTGACAGATGAGGACCCTGTCCTCCAGATAGGAGTTTGGCTGACATGGAAGCTAAATGAAATTCCTGTCTGTTTCACCTTAGTCTTGAGGGTATTGGGAGGCAAAGCTTTTCCTGAGTTATTAGCTGGTACTTTTGGTACAGATCTCTATAGTTCTCTTAACTTTCTGTCATTTGTTTGTCTAGTTGGAAGGTAGTATAACTTAAAGATCTTCCTGGGATCATCTCTTGTCTAAGATGTATACAGGGCATGTCTGAGAATATGCTAGGACTTGACCCTCTTTTAGGTTGGTAGAACTAAGCATTCACAATTTCTAGATAGTCCCTGGACACAGGAAGGGGAAATCTCTCTTTTGCCTTCAATTAGTGAACCTGGACTTGAGGAAAGGACGCATAGCTTAGCAGAGTTCTGATAATCACTATATACACAGTGTTGTCAGCAAAGACATCCACTGACACTGCCTGTGGCGTGGTCCGGGGAGGCCAGCACTCCACCCAACGCCACCAGAGCCCCACCCGATGACACTAAAAGGGGAGAGTTCATGGCCCACACATGCTTGAAGCTTCCTGTATTCCCTATGCTATTTAAACAGCATAGTCATTGTCTCAGACTTGAAACACTTTCCTTCAGGGCAAACATTCCTAGGAATTCCCTTCCATTGACTAACAAGAGCTAAAGTCACATTGATCCCCACTGTACTAGCTAGAGTCACATTGATCCCCACCACATGATGACGCAGACAGACAAAGGTTGGGAATCCCTCCAGGAGAGATCATTCAAGTACCAGTCTGGCCACACTCTTTGCAGAGTCATGGGTGATAACTTGGCCATAGTGGGTTCAGCGGTTTCGTGACTTGTGATCAGATTCTAATCCGATCCCACCCTAGACCATATGTTATCACCATGGAAACGCAGAACTGGCCCAATCGAATCCCGTGGTTTTAAGAGATTTTAGGGATCTCGCCGTGGGACTACAAACTCGAGCCAGAGGTGTTACAGGTTTCCCACCTCAGGCCGACACTCACTCACACATTCATACAGAGGTTAAAACATTCCCTCCCCCATTTTGCAGGTGCCCTTTTCCTCCCCCTCCAGGAGAAACTCCCTAGCTGGCCTTGAGTCTGTTCAAAGCTGCAGCTGAGGCGGGGCCTCAGCTTCTCCTGCTGGCCACCTCCCTGGGGGCAGGGAGTTCCCTGGTCTCAGACTTCTCTAGTTTTCACTTATGACCCCATGGATAAGCTTCCTGCTGTCTTGAGAAGTTGGGATTTTAGGAGTAACCAAATTTCTGCTTAAAACAGACAACTGAAATACATTTGAATACATGAAGCTTAATTCATAGTTTCTAATTTCTGAGGCTCAGTGTCTTTTCTTTTAACATGGTAGAAGCACAACATACAATACTTTATTTAACCATTATCTCTAATTTTTAGTCTTCTCATAAATCTAATATTCCACAAACCTTTACAACATACTTTAACGTTCTTTGTAAGTATCCAACTCATAAATCTCCTGCACATACTTTAGCCTTTTAAGTAACATATCTTACTTTAGCCTTTTAAGTAACATATCTTATTTTATAAACCTTTTATCAAACCTTCTTTACAACTAAGTACTATTGTTGGACCCTGAGACCCTTGCCCTAAAATTCACAAAGCAGGCTGGTTCAGGCCCACAGTATAGCCCTTGCTTGTAGTCATTCAGGCATCCATTGTTTATAGCCATCCAAGCATCCATTGTTAGTCATTGCTTAAAACTATGTACAGCCTTGAGCCTTTTACAGGTATTTCCCCACCCCTTAAGACCTCCGGCCCTTCAGTTCTGGAAAAGCAAGTTTGCACAAAGGGGAATTCCATCAATGAAGGTCACCCAGAATGAACAGCCTGCGGTTAAGCAGGTGGACTGGAACGATCACCAAGAGCCAACTCCACCCGAGCTCTTGCCGACCAATGACTGTAAAGGTCATAGAAAATTCCTCAGTTAAGCAACCCCCCCTACCCCAAGACCCCTTAAAAACCCCTTGCCCGAGCTGCTCGGGGCCGCTTCAGTCTTTCCTGCGTGAAAGGTTGCTGGAGCCGCCTGGCGCGTTGTTAAATAAAACCTCATGCTATTGCAGCGAGAAGGGTCTTGGTCTTTCTCTCGGTGGCCTCGTTCCTGACTGAAAGACGGGGGTCTTTCACTATATATATATTTTTTCTTTCTATTTGATGGTTTCCTGCTGTTTTCACATTAGTTATCCTGTAAGAAATATCCTTTAAAAGAGGCAGTAGACCTCATCTTAAAAATCATTATATAGTAGAACACAGGAGTACACCTGGGAACAGGGAATTAGAAAGCAGATTTGTTCCCAAGAAAGGGAACTCGTACATACCAGGAGAATGAAGAAATTCCAATGAATTTCTCAGAAATCAGTTTTCCTTTCTGGCTGCTAGATATGTTGGTATTACTCATGGGAAAACAAACTTTTAAAGGAACTACAAAAGTGATGTTACCAGATCCTAGGTAAAAACACAATGCCACCTTTTGTGAAGCTTCAAGATGAAACAAGATATTTTGGTCAGTACGTACTCAGGCCTTTTAACATTATCAAAATGATTTATTCCTAAGTGTGCACATGCATTTAAATTGAGCATGCCAAATAGTAAACAGAATCAAAAACCAAAATGTGATCATAAGCGCGCAATGAAATTTATAGTGGCCACAGCTTGTTATTTTGAAACATAAAACCCATATATTATAAGAAATCCAAGTAACCAAACAAGTCAGAACATTTTAAGTAACTCTTTATCATCACAGGCTAAACTTTTCTACCTCAACACTCAGATTTTGGGTTCTTTTCCTAATATCCTTTCAGTGACTCAAGACAAGATAGACAAGACACAAATACTGCAGACTGCAGATCAGACAAACTACAGGCAGCAGATTCAGACAAACTACAAACAGCAGATTAGACAAACCCAGATGGGGAGCGGACACGTCTGTCCTTTCCCCTACAGACTGAGGACACTCCGGTCCTCCCACTGACAGTCCAGGGCATCCTCCGGGACCCTCGCAGTCTCTGCAATATGACACGTCTGTCTCGCAGTTTCTGACTGCCCCAAATCTAATACTCGTATGAGGAAACAAACAGACACAGTCTTATATCAAACACAAACAGACACAGACTTAAACAAAGCACAAGTAAACACAGACAGGAGCCCTCACATACCTCCGAGGCCGGCGTTGGGGCAATCTCTCTGGGGTCTCGAATCCCAGATGAGCCCCCAAAATGAAAGCTCCCCCCCCCCCCCCCCCGGTCTTTCAGTCAGGAATGGGACTGCCAAGAGAGACTCCAAGACTTAACTCGATGCAACAAGCAAGAGGATTTTTATTTCCGCACGCCAGGCAGCTCCAGCAACCTCTCACGCAGGAGAGACTGAAGCGGCCCCTAGCGACTGAAGCAAGGGGTTTATAAAGGGGTTTTGGGTGGGGGGTTCGTTGGTTAGCAAGAGTCCAGGCCTTCGTGATTGATGCAGTCTACCTGCTTAACCGCAGGAAGTTTGCTCCAGATGGCAATTATGCTATTAACAGAATTTTCTTGCAAGACTTGTTTTCCCTAGGGCTAGTCATCTTGAGGTTACAGCCTTCTTTCCTATCACTAAGAGTTACAGCTCCTTTTCCCATCACCAGGGGTTTCAGGGCAGGGAGGGAAGTAGCAAGGTGCATAGTTTTAGACAATGGCTAGCAGTAGCTACGCTTGAATAGCTATGAGCAATAGCTAACTATAGCTGTGCCTGATCAGCTATGAGCAAATATCTACACTGTGGGCCTGGACTGACCCGTTCTGTGAATTTTAGGGCGAGGGTCTCAGGGTCCCACATTAATATATAAAATAAGTTTATTAAAATTACAATAAAAATAGTGTCCTTCAAAGTAGCTGCCTGTAGCCACCTCATTCTTGACCAGAATGTTCCACAAAGCCAAAAGATCCCGAGAAGGTCTCAAGCCTTTGCTCCTCTGGAGGGTTGAAGACGCTGGGTTCTGACATGGGTGAAGAACAGCTGGGCTCCGATGTCAGCGATGAACAGCGAGCAGCAGCAAGGCCTAGAGGCCAGGCTCCAAAGGCAGCAGGAACAGCAACAACGTGGTGGACAAGGTGAAGCTCCACGTCAGCCAAGGACAGAGTCTGCAGCAGCAGCAACAAAGGTGGCGACCATGCTCTAAAATCAAACGACTCCTGCAGAGTGGATTCCACAGCAAGTGCCCATGGGATAAGGGAAGAGCAAGTCCCTCCTCCTTGCGTCTCCTATTATCTGGTCCACAACTGGAAACTATCACCTATCATGGGCTGGGTTTTCCACAGCAATCAGTCAAAAGTACCTGCAGACTTATTCAGGGGCCATTCCAACCCTTAACCTTCCACAACTGCCCCCCAAACAGTCTGCAACGGTCATGTTGACACCAAAATGCAACCAAAACAACATCCATTGTGAAAGACTGTTTCTCCCCTCTGGAATCCCAAGCTGATTAAATCTCCCCTTCTCCCTTCAGTTGTTTCTCAGGACAAGAGAAAAGAGCAACCATTACCTTCCCACAGAAGGTGTTCTGTAGGGCAGGGGGTGGAGGGAGCCTCCTGCCTTAGGAAGGAAGGGTCTGCAGACAAAGCCTGGGCTGCCATTTGTGCTGTGAGGATCGACCACCCTATGGAGTCATCTCCTGCTCCAGGTGGTGCAAGGGATGCTGCTGAGCATACATCTGCCTGGCTCGGATCTGGCCTCTAGGGTTATGAACAGCAGAAAGGGAGAGGAAAAAGTGTTGACATGGGTGGGTAGGAACACACCAGGCAGGACAGGGCTTAATAGGTGGCATCTCCTGGCAGAGGTTTGTTGGCCCCGGTGGGAGGCTGGGAAAGTTGTGGTGGTGGGGCCGGGGAGGAGTCTGCAGGAACTGGTTTCATGGAGGAGCTGCGTCTCTAGGGATCTCTGGAGCCCAGCAGGGAATGCCTGGTGAGTCCAGCAGACAAGGCCAAGGTCCAGAGTAGGAAGAAGGACCCAGCCTTCCATCTCTAGCAGGTGGTGCTCTGTTTGCAAGCCCAGACGGGTTAGACCCCAGAGGGCACTGGAGGGCGGTGTTTTCTTAGGAGGGTGACAGGCATATTGGATCAGAGTCCCAGGCTTGGGATTTCATCCTACCCTAATTATCCTGTTGGAGACCCATCCTCACTGTACAGTCCCCAGGACAGTCGGCAGTCAGAGTGTACCTTTTGGGAAGGGCACAAGCCTTCTGTCCACAGCAACAATTCATTACCCCAGGGCAGGGAAAACCGCTTACCAAGCACCTTAGTTCCTTTTGCTGTTGCTTGGTTAAAACGCCCTGAAAAAGCAACCATCTGGCTCACAGTTCAAGAGTACAGAGCCCCCCCCCCATGAGGGCAAAGTCAAGATGGCAGGAGCTCAAAGTCGATGGTCAGGTAGCACCTTGATCCCGAAGCAGAGAGTGGTGAGCGCCTGAGCCCAGCTCACTGTGGCCATTACATGCGGTGTGGGGACCCCAGGCCCGGGAAGGGTCCCTCCTACCGTTCCATCAATGAATGGGATGAAGATTGCCTCATAGACTTCTCAGGGGGAACCTTAGTCTAGACAGCCCCTCATAAATGTACCTGGGGGCTTGTCTCTGAGCTGATTCTAGATCCCGTGAAAGTGCCACTTAACAGCTACCACCACACCGAGTAAACTTGGGGTGGCCTAGGAGTTGGAGGTGGTGTAGTCAACTTGTCCTTGCTGAGAAAGAGTTACGGGTGTCCCGGGTAGAATCGATTCTGTTTGTTTCAGGGTTAGCTGTCTTTCTGTCACCCCCTACACCCTCCTCAAACACTCGAGCGTTGCCCCAGCAGTGATCTGAAACAGGCACTGGCAGCCCCGGAACTTCTGTTCTAGGGCTTCTGGACTGCTTGCTCTTTCTGGGGAAAAAGGTTGTCACCATTCTTGTTGTCAATGAGAAGGAGATCCAGGGGTGAAAAGAGATGTGAGCAAGCCTCCTGTGTGGTAGAGCACAAAACTTGGAGGGAACCCATTTTGTACCCCAGATCTCAGGGCTTGAAGGAATCAGAAAGCGGAAGACAGGACTGGCTCAGTGACTATCCACACTTTCTGTGCAAGCCTGGCGACCAGAATTCAACAAGGAATCCAGGTGAAGGTGGAAGGAGGAAACAGATTCCACAAAGCTGTCCTCTGACACAATACACCTGTGCTTGGCGACATCTGTACCCACCTCTATTTCTCTCTCTCTGTCTCCCTTGTGCACGTGCGTGACGCTCCCCCCCACATACTTATGCAAATACACTAATGTAAAATAAAACCACATTTGTGGGTTGGACACATGGCTCAGTGTGTAAAGGCACTCACTGCACACCTAGCTAGCTACCTGAGTTGGATCCTTGGAGTCCATATGATGAAACAAGAGAATGGAATTTTAAAGGTTGTCCTCTGGCTTCCACATATGGTTACCAATGCACACCTCTTCCCCAACCTCCCATATATAATAAATAAAATATTTTTACAAAAGGAAATGTAGATGAAAATATTTTGTGGTTTCCCTTTCTAGTTGCATGACCTAATCAACCCCCACATGTATATGCATGTAAAGACCACAATCTAGTACAACAAAAAAATTTATTATGTTTGTCTTTCTGAATGTGGGATACTTTATTTGAGCTATTAATACCAATTTCCAGTTTCAAGGAATTTCCTGCTGTAGGGAACGCTCAAGCCCGAGACCTCCATTTCTTGTAGATGGATGCCAAGGGTATCCCTTGTGGTCTCAGTTGCAGTGTTTCTTCTATGCTAGCATGGCTAGCCTATGCCAGTATAGTTGTAGGCTGACTCCTGTTGACCTTCCCGCAAGGGGCAGGGATGGATCTTGTCCTGTCTGGAATTGGGTTCAAGGGCAGAGGTGTTTTTTTTACATATTCCTTCCTGTTCTTTTTCCACCCTGTATGGAGCCATTAGGGCCTATTAACATATCTAAGGATTGGCAGGGCTGTATTGTTGGTGGTGGTCCCACCTGTTGTGGACTTTGCATCTGCAGTCTGTCACTATTGATGTCATCACTCTGCGCAGTGTACAGACTTCACCACCCTGTTTCATGCTATATAAGGGATTGGGCTCCATAATAAACTCGACTTGGTTTCGGCTTTTCCAAGATCCCCTCTTGGCCCAGCCTGACTTAATTCTTGCTGATCCTATTCTGGTCACCTATCAGGATTGTGAGGTAAGTGTGAGGTAAGTGTGAGGTAAGTTTAATTTTCCTTTTGTCTGAATAACAAGTTGTTATGTACTGTGGATGTGGTTCTGGGATGGATGGCTGTGTTGAGCCTTCTAGTGTCAGGACAAGGCTGCTTCCTCCCTCTCCCAGGCTCCCACCCCTACTTCAAAGCAATCATTATCTCCTGTCCCAGCAGAACTGTTATCTCATCTGAAAAATGTAAACATAACACGACTTAGCTGCAAACGTAAGTGTCAGCTCAGGTTGCTGTTTCTGACTCAGGGCAAGACCATCTTGCTGCAAGGTCCAGCCGGAGCGAGCTATGATAAATTGCAAAGTCAGCTATCCCAGAACCCACAGCATGGAGCATTGCCTGCCTGCCTGTGTGAACCTCTCGCCCTGCCAAAGCAGCCCCTTAGCATGCTTTGTGCAGACACACTCCACGCCCATGCCTGCATGGGCTGTACAGTGGCATAGCCAGCAAGCTGCACTTGTGCCTCCTTCTGTTTGGCTGAATGCTCTCACAGATCAGCAGCCCATCTGCACCACGCGGGCATGAATACACAGCAGGATACTTGTCTGGGTTTTCCTGACCTACTCAGATCTGTCCATGGCCATCTAGGCTGCTTCCGGTTCCTGAGTATGGGGAAGAGTGCAACCGGTGTGAGGCAGGGCTGGGGAGTGGATGAAAGAAGGAAAAGCAGCGGCTAACAGGAGACATGCAGCATGGGCTCAGAAGAGGGGCTGGAGTAGAGAGGCAGTGGGGCCAGGAGAGGAGAAACAGGAGTTTGGGGGAGGAGAGTGGGCAAAAAGGATCCAGACAGTGTATGCAGGAAAATCCGTTAACTTTGCACTCACTCCAAAGAACAGGGAATTAAAATATGGCTGGGTTGTGCCATCCAGGGGAAAAGAACCACCCTCCATGGGAGACATCCCTGTAGGAATCCCTGCGAATCCGCACCTGGGACTGGCAGATGCTGCAGGCCTGGGACAGCGTAATGACATGTTCCTTATGCTCCGGTGTAAAAAAGCTTTATTTACAGCTCCTGCATGGCCTCGAACCCTCCACCCCTTGCTCAGCTTCCTGAGTGCAAGTAACAGACAGGCAGGAAAGTGGAGGCCTTTGCGGAACTCTTTCACACTCATTCATGGTCAGAAAGAGCTCAAGCAGGCTCTATGCCCCAGGGAAATGCTTGCAGAACAAATGGATACAGAGCTAGCAAATACCTTTCTATACTCACCTATTTCTCTGCAATACATGCATGATTTCAACTTTAAAAGTACAAATACGAGGCTGGAGAGGTGGCTCAGCAGTTAAAGCCTCTGCTTCCCAACCACAAAGAAGGACAGATCTGAATTTGAATCCCAGATCCTACGTAAAAACCGCTGAGCAGAGTGGTAGAGTCCTGCACTTCCCACCCTGGAAGGCCGAGCTGGGAAACCCCAGTGAAGCACGAAGGAGGCAGAAGCAATCCAGGATGATTCCCAAAGTAAGCTTTGGGCCTCCACAGCGACACAGTGCCCTCTGACATACACACATACACACACACACACACACACACACACACACACATAAATAAATAAAATAAAAAAATGGCTTTCCATTTTTGGTTTCTTTAAATCTGATTGGGGTTTCTGGTCTCTTAATCTGTCAAGAAATTAATCTCTCATGAACAGCGATCTGGTGCAAGTTCTAGAATAGATGAACTTACCTCTTCTGTGCTAGAGGGGGTAAGGTATAGTCCATGATGATTCCAGAAGTCATCCTTGAGACTCCACAGGCAGGTAAGTGTTCTCTCTCTCTGTCTCTGTCACACACATATACATACATACACATAAATGCACACATACATGAATGCACACCCACACCCACACATGAATGCACTCACACACAAATGCACACACACAAATGCACACCTACCCACACGAATGCACACACATGCACACAAATGCACACACACACAAACGCACACACAGAAGAATGTACACACACACACACAAGAATACACACCCACACCCACACACATGCACACATATATAATGAATGTACAAATGCATGCCGGAGTCCTTGGGGTTGGTAATGCCGAATGACAAAACCCAACTCATTTTCAGCTTTCCATTTCCTAAACTGTGTGTGACAACCTCGGCTATCTGGCCATCTGAACCACAATTTCTCTTGTAACCCAGGAAGCAAAGCGCACAAGTCTGAATCCATAATGCATGAAACAATCCAAAATTTTATTTGTTTTTTCCTGTTGGCAAACATGTAGGCAGCCAGAGCAAGCCAAGAGAATCCATCAGCCCCCTCCAGCAACGGCCCCTCCAAGAGAGCGACTGCAGGAGGAATCACTGCCCTAGGAAAGGATGGAGTGCCTACTGCAGGAGAATGCTCAGGAGTTCATCCGCAGCGTCAGGGTCCAGATACATCGGCATAGTGAAACGCAGGGCACCGACCACCACATAAAGGCTGCTGAGCAGGGATGAGACTGAAGAGTAGAACAGGTTGTTATCCTCGAAAGTCAATTGGCTGGAAGGAGAAAGCAACAGTCACCACAGCTGTTCAGTCTTGGCCTCTGCCCTGCCCTGGTCACCTGCCACGTGGGCAGCAGACTTATTTTTACCTGGGTTTGCTTATGTTACCCTGGTCAGGCACCTTCGGGCCCAGCCCCCCACTGCCTCCCTGTACCCCCCTGTGTATTTCAAGCAGCAATGGAGCCTGGGTTCTGGCAGCCAGGCCGAGCCCCGTGCGGGACCACTCGGGTTCTGTCCCCTTGGAGAACTCACATGATCAGGTTGTAGCCTTGCACCGTCAGCTCCCGGTTGACCCCTGGGCCCAGGTGCACCTCGTCCTGGGCCAGGAACATGCGGGCCACCTCTGCATCGATGTGGCACAGGAAAGGGACCATCAGTTGACTAACAGCTGTTAAGGAGACCATACTCCACACGCCCCTTCTTCACAGGCTGCCACGGACATTTCCAAGCCTCTCACACGGCCTCTTCAGACACCCTTGTGCGCAATCCGTAAGACCCCTTACACGGTCTCCTCAGACCCCCTTGCACACCACACACTGTCCTGTGTGCCCAAATGCCCACCACAGGCTATGTCCAGCACAGCCAGCAGACTTACCTTTCACAACCCTCGGTTCTCCCATCATTGCCCTACTAAGCCCCCGGCTCTCTCTCCAAGCCCCTTGGCCCACCCTGCTTCTCTGCGACATTTCTGAGCCCACAAATCTCACCCCTGCCAATGACGGCGCTTCCTAGTGCCATGCTAACTTGGAAAAGGATACAATGTCTCCAATGCCGAGGTCTCCTCACCCTGAGAAGAGGCCCTGGCTGCCGCTGCTCCCTCCTGCTCCCCCTCGTTTTGGGTGTTACACATCTGAGCCAGGGGCACCCCAGGCGGGCCTGAGCCCTCTGTCACCTGGGCATTGCCAGCTTCACCTGCTGTGTTCTGGACATCAGAGCCTGGGTCTCCAGGTGGACTTTCAGCATCTTCACCGCTGCTGCTGCCACCGCCAGGGTCCTGCATGGCGTATGCAGCCTACCGCTCAGATCCCCTCTGCAGCACTAGTGCCCCCTGTGGGCTCTGTGGGTGAGGCGCTAGCCAAGCCCCGCCCCTTCCAGCATAGCACAGCACAGCACCACCTCTCAGGCTGCCAGGATGCAGCGAGGGTTGCTCCTGGCTGAGCTGTGGGTCATCCCATGTACCACATATGGAGGGTTGCTCTTGGCCATGCTCTAGCTAATCCCATCTACCTGGGGGACGGTTGCTCCTAGATGCAATATGGCACATCCCATGTACCAGGGGCCTGGGAGGATTGCTCTTAGCTGGAGTACGGTTCCTCCAATGCACCAAGAAGGATGAGCATTGTTCCTGGTCATGCTGTGGTTTATCTGATGCACGGGGATTACAGGAGAATTGGTCCTGGCCGCTGTGGCTCATCCCAAGTACCAGGGAGGTGGAGGTTGCTCCTGGTCATGCTGTGGGTCATCCCATGTACCAGGACATGGTGAGGGTTGCTCCAGGGCGGGCTCTGGCTCATCTCATGTACCAGGACACGTGGAGAGTTTCTCGTGGCTATGCTGTGACTCATTTGGTATACCAAGGACTGGGAGGATTGCTCTTCGCCTGGCATTGGTTCCACCAATGCACCAGGATGGTTGAACATTGTTCTTGGCCATGCTGTTGTTTATCTGATGCACCAGGATGACAGGAGAATTGCTCCTGACCGCTGTGGCACATCCAATATACCACCATAGCTGTTGCAAACTTGTTCACACCTTGATAGGTCAAATGGATACCACGTGACTGCCCCCCAAAAACCTGTCCAAGGGTCAGTGATCCCTCAGGCCGCTTAAAGTGTGAGGGTTCATCTTACTTCAGTAAACTTGCAATCATGGGTGGGTGGCTTTGTTCAAAGTGGATCTTCAGAACACCTGCACACACAGGCCCTCCTGTGCTCCTCATACCGAAAGAAATCAGGCTGTTTGTTATGCACCTAGGCCGTCTGCCTTGTCGTGCAGTGGGCTCTGTAAGGCCAAGTGGTGACAAGATACCCCCAGGCCCACAATCAGCAGTCACATCCCCACCTTCCTGTCCTTTTGCCACCTTCTTGGGAGAATCCCCACACTCCTTGCTCTGTGTATCCAAAGAAGGTTGATTAACCTTAACTCCACTGCTCTTTCCAAACCCTGACTTTCCTCAGAATAATCCCAACTTGGGAGTGGAGAGCACCCCTCTGCCTGCACACAGAGCACCTCCAGGGCCTGAGTCACCCCCAAGCTACGTAAAAGCTATAGGACACGGAGACTGCAGTGTGGTGGAGGACAGAGTGCAGCCCGCAACTGGGACAACACTTCAAGGAGGACAGACTCAGAAGTGGCTCCTGCATTTGGCCAGCTAGCTGCTGGCCAACAGCGACCCTTCTTCCACAAGATGCTAGCGACTGCTGCCTGGGAGGTGGTCTTACTCCATTCTACTCTGCCGCCATGACTTGCCTCTGTCCTGCTTCATCACACCCTGACTGCTCTGGACACCCCCTCCTTCCTTTACTCTGAGTGACCCAATCTCCAAGGGTATAAAATAATCACCCAGCTAGGATGGTGGCTCTGGGAGCATTCATTCCCAAGAAAAACATAGCCCCTTTGCCCTTTTAACCTGCAAAGGATCCCCAGCCACGCATATGAGTAGCCTGATGCTTCTGGCTTTGCACTATTACCTTTTACTTCTTGTTTGCTTATTTGTTTGTTTAGGCCTCTCAAGAAAGAGGCCTCGAAAACCTCAGAGGTGCATCCAGCAGGGTGTAACATTTTGACACTCTGCCACCTAGTTCTGCTCTAGGGACAGTGTAAACACAAGTGATTATTTAAAGCTCTGTCCAGGAAAAGACAAAGGGCAGAGGAGTTGGCAATTCAAGTCAGGCTCTCTAATTCTGTGGGTACACTTAGACTAGCCCACAGTCACCTGGGAAGTTTGGGAAGAAGAGCTGGGAGACATCAGATCTTGGGATTCTGGGACTGCAAAAGCCTGGCTGCTCTTCCTCCCCTCCAGAGACAGTGAGACTTGTCTCTTAGTGTCCTGAGAGTGCATGCTACCGTGCAGCCTCAGAAGTTGAGGCAAATCCTGAGACTCTGAAGAGAAAGCGGCCGACACATGCGGGCCACGGTACAAACTAGGTAAGGAGAAATTTGGCCAGAGCAGTGACGCTTCAATCCTGGTAGCATCCTAAGGCTGGGCCTTTTTAGTGTGACTCATGAGAAGCAGTGTGCAGGGCTTTGTGCACAGGCCTTCCTGACTCCTGTCAGCACAGGGGTGTGGATATAGAGAGGCAATGACAAGGGGTAGCATGAAGCCCTCTTGGAAACATCGGGAGTGCAGCTCCCTGCCATTATCTTCTCCTGTGCTTACAAGGTCCCTCCAGGAAAACCCCTGGACTGTCACTCAGGATTGGCTAACACACCATCCTTTCGCAACCAGACACTTGATGATACAAGAGCCAGAGGGGGAGTATCTCTGAGGACCCTCGGAACATCACTGGGTATGTGTCCATCAGTCTCCTACCTTGATTTTCTCTTGGTTCATGGGAATTTGCAAAGCCCCCAACTTCTTCCTGCGTGTCACATGAGGCTCTTTTCTTCCCACTTCTTCCCAAGGGGTAAAACTGATTCCTCACACCAGGTTCACTCCCTGCTTTTCTTGTTTACTTCCTGAAAGCTAGTCCCAAACATACTAACCCCAATGACTATGCTAGCCCAAGAACTTTCCATGCTCCAAGGAACTCCAACCCCCAGGCCCATCGGTCAGACACTGCCTTATATATGCTGAACCTGAATGAAGGGAGCGACCATGGCGCACCCACCTTCCAGGACTGAAGGAACTCTGCAACGCAAGAACAACAACCACACGAAGACTCCCTCCCAGATCCCCAGTGGCTGCCCTGCACTGGCTCCTCTCCAGCCTCTGATCTGTGAAACAGTTGTGTACTGCGCATGCAGTGACCTAAAAAACCGGAACATATTTACCTTATTCTACTTCTTAGATTCTAGCATGAGGAAATTGTATTAGTGCACTGATGTATCTATAATAGTTGGAGAAAGAAACGTCATTAGGTTGTTGAAGGATCTCAGCACCAGCACTGGATTGCCTTCTCATGAGTTGCTGATCTGGGAGGCTCCCAGAACCCCACAAACTGTAGAGTCTACTGCCATTGTGCTTGCTTGCATGCCAGAACTAGCTGTGAAGTCCCTCTTGCTGAAGATACCTCCTGCTTTGGCTGCAGGACCTGAAGTCAGGCTGGGGCTACACCAGAAGACCCTCTGTAGAGAGCAACCTAGTGGATAGTGTTTTCTAGTTTGCCATCCTGACAAAGCGCTTTCTCACTGTCTGAGGAGAGTCATTGGAGATAGTAAATGATGAAATAGTACAAGACATTGGTGTGGCTGATGCCTTTGGAGTCCCTATTGATCAAGGTCGTCTGGTGTTCTGTGAATATGTGGCAGTAATACAAAGTTATCTCTGGGGCCACAAATGCAAGCTTCAGTAATGCTGATTTCTCCTGATATCATAGACTAGTTAGTTGTCTGAGCATGAGGGGGAAGCTAGGAGGACTCTTATTTCCTATCTCTCCTTCTAAATATTCGGAGGCCCTCCACATGAGCTTGCCACCTGATCCCCAACCCCAACTTAACATTCTTTTTTAGTGTAACACACATGAATTCGTGTATATTAAACATACATGAATAGAGTGACACTTTTCATCACCTAATCTTGAATTCCATTCTTCCCCCTTCCTCTGACAGCCCCTCTGTTCCCCTTGTCAAACTCCCTCTTACTTTCAAGTCTCTTCATTTGTTTGCTTCATTGTATTTTATCTATCATGCCTTTGATGACATATGACTGACAGGATACATGCTCCAACAAGTATCATAGATCAGTGGGTATAACACTGAGGAAAGCATATTCCTTTTCTTCCTTATCAGCATTAATCCTCATAAGTGTCTTAGGGCAATTTGTGCTGTGGAATTAAAGCCTGGCTTGCTATTGAGAAGTAAAGATGTTAGAAATGCCAGAGACAACGTGGGATACCTGCCAAGGAGAGCTGTATACCCTGGGAAGAGTCAGCTCAAGAGACCAACATATTCTATGGGCAGCTGCATTGGAGGGATGGAACCAAAGCCCTTTGGAACTGATATGATTTCTACAAGAGGCTCACCTGTTAGTCTTGGAGATACAAGATTTGGGGTTTGTCCTGCTGGTTTTTAGTCTTGTTATGGACCGATCTTTCCTGGATATGCCTCCATTCCTTTCTTTTGGAATGGGAATGTTTATTCTGTGCCATTGTATGTTGGAAGTATGTAACTTGTGTTTTGATTTTACAGGAGGCTTTGGACTTTGGACTTTTTCACTGTGTTGGGACTACTGATGTAGTCTATGAAGACTTTTAAAGTTGGACTGAATATGGTTTGCATAATGAGATGGCAATGAACCTGTGGGGGCCAGGGGTGGAGTGTCATGGTTTGAAATGTGTCCCCCCAAGTCTCATGTGTTTGGTAAGGTCATGGCACCTTGAGAGGTGCTGGAGGAAGGCAGTCACAAGGGGTGGGCCTTGCAGTGGATTAGTCCCACTCTACCTCCAGGAGAAGTCTGCCTTTGCTGCAAGCAGTTGGCTGCTCTCAGGTTTCAAGATGTCTGCAGTGACTTAGCTTCCTCCAGCTTTGGCCAGCCAGCCATGCCACCTCTGCTTTGAGGGACTGTACCTTCCCTCTGGAATGGTAAGCTCAATAAACCTCCCTTTCTCCCTTAAGTTGACTTTGAGTGTTCTCCCACAGCAATAGTTAAGAGTAACCGTTACGACTCAGCTCTATTATGCTTGAGGGGTATAAGGTAGAGTTCATGATGATTCCAGAAGTCATTCTTGTGCCTCCGCATATAGGTAAATATCTCTCTCTCTCTCTCTCACACACCCACACACGAATGCACACATACATGGATGTACACACAGCAATGCACACACACAGGAATGCACACACATAGACACACGAGTTTGTGTACATACACAAATGCACACACACGAATGCACATGCACACAGGAATGCACACACATGAATAAACACATAGACACAGGAGTGTGCACTCATACCCAAATGCACACACACAGGAATGCACACACTCACAGGAATGCACCCACATATTCAAATGCACACGCACACAGGAATGCACACACATGAATTCACGCACACATGAACACACACACAGATAAATGTGCACACACAAATGCACACACAGGAATGCACACATACGCACAGACACGAAGGCACACACATACGAATGCTCATGCACACAGAAATGCACACACATGAATGCACACATACGATCACGAATACATGTACACATGAATGCACATGCACACATACACACACATACAAATAAAATTAAAAAAAATCAAAAAAGTGACTTTCCCTTTTTGGTTTCTTTGTATCTGACTGGGGCTTTTGGTCTCTTCATCTGTCTTTACAGGAATTAATCTTTCATGAACAGAGATCTGATGCAAGTTCTAAAATTGGTGAACTTACTTCTTCTATGCTAGAGGGGTGTAAGGTAGAGTCCATGATGATTCCAGAAGTGATCCTTGTGCCTCCACATCCAGGTAAGTGTTCTCTCTCTATTTCTCTCTCTCTCTCTCACATACACACATAAACACACACACACAAACACACACATATAAACACAAATGCACACACACGAAGGCACACACATCCACACATGAAGGCATACACACACATACACGAATGCACACACACAAGGGAATGTGTGTGCACACACAAATGCACACACATATAGGAATGCACACACACATGAATGCACACACAAGAATGCATACAAACACACACATGAAGGCACACATACCCACACATGAATGCACACATACAAAGGAATGCATGTGCACTCACAAATGCACACACATACATGAATACACACACACACACACAATGAATGTACAAAGACATGTCAGAGTGTTGATGGTTGGTAATGCTGAACGACAAGACCTAGATGATTTTCGGCTTTCCATTTCCTAAACTGTGTGTGACAACCTCGGCTATCTGGCCATCTGAACCACAGCCTCTCCTGCAACCTGGGAAGCAAAGTGCATAAGTGCCAACCCATAATGCATGAAACAATCCGAAATTTTATTTGTTTTTCCTGTTAGCAAACATGTAGGCAGCCAGGGCAAGCCAAGAGAATCCATCAGCCCCCTCCCACAACTGCCCCTCCGAGAGAGCAACTGCAAGAGGAATCATTGCCCTAGAAAAGAATGGAGTGCCTAGGGGAGGAGAATGATCAGGACGTCAACTGACGGCTCCGGGTCCAGGTACATCAGCACAGTGAAATACAGGGCCACGACCACCATATAAAGGTTGGTGAGCAGGGCCGAGGCGGAAGCGTAGAACAGGTCATTATCCTCGCAAGTCAATCGACTGGAAGGAGAAAGCAACAGTCACCAGAGCTGTTAAGTCTTCCCCTCTGTCCTGCACTGCTCACCTGCCACGTGGGCAGCAGACCTATTCTTGCCTGGGTTTGCTTAAATTGCCCTGGTCAGGCACCTTTGGGTCCAGCCCCCCACTACCTCCCTGTGCCCCCTGTGTATCTCCACCAGCAAAAGAGCCTGGCTCTGGTAGCCAGGCTGAGTCCTGTGTGGGCCCCTTCCGGTTCTGTCCTCTTGGAGAACTCACATGATCAGGTTGAAGCCTTGCACCGTCAGCTCCCTGTTGACCCCTGGGCCCAGGTAAGTCTCATCCTCGGCCAGGAAAATGCGGGCCACCTCTGCGTGGGTGGGGCACAGGAAAGGGACCACCAGGTGCCTGAGGGACAGCTGTTAAGGAGACCTTATGCCACATACCCCCACTTGACAGGCTGCCACGGATGCTTGCAAGACCCTCACACGGACTCTTCTGACCAACTTTCTCGCAGCCCATAAGGCCCCTCAAACAGTCTCTTCAAAATACCTTGCACGCAGCCCGTAAAGCCCCTCACATGGGTTCCTCAGTTCATCTTGCTCGCATCCCGTAAGACCCCCCACACTGGCTCCTCAGACCATCTTGTGCGTAGCCCATAAGGCCCCTCACACGGTCTCCTCAGACCCTCTTGCACACCACTCACTCTCCTGTGTGAGAGTGAGCACAGCCGGTGGACTTACCTTTCACACCCCTCAGTCCCCCCATCCCTGCCCTACTAGTCCGTAGGTTCTTCCTCCAAGCCCCTTGGCCCACCTCCCTTCTCTGTTGCATTTCTGAGCCCGCAAGTCTCACTGCTGCCAATGGCGGCCCTTCCTAGCGCCATGCTAACTTGGAAAGGATACAATGTATCCAATGCCGGAGTCTCCTCACCCTGAGAAGGGGCCCTGGCTGCCGCTGCTCCCTCCTGCTCCCCCTCGTTCTGGGTGTTGGACATCTGAGCCGGGGACACCTCAGGCGGGCCAGACCCCTCTGTCACCTCAGCATTGCCAGCTTCGCCTGCTGCGTTCTGGACATCAGAGCTTGGGTCTCCAGGCGGGCTTTCAGCATCTTCACCGCTGCCGCCGCCACCGCCAGGGTCCTGCATGGCGTCTGCAGCCTTCTGCTCAAACCCTTTCTGTAGCACTAGTGCCCCCTGTGGGCTCTGCAAATGAGGCGCTCGCCAAGCCCCGCCCCTTCCAGCACGGCGAAGCACAGCGCCACCTGTCAGGCTGCCAGGATGCAGCAAGGGTTGCTCCTGGCCTCACTGTGGCTCATCCCACCTACCAGGGGAGAGGGCGGCTCCTGGTCACACTGTGGTTCATCCCATGTATCAGAAGTCGGTGATGGTTGCTCCTGGCTGTGCTCTGGCTCATCCCATGTACCTGGGGGAGGATTGCCCCTGGCCACGCTGTGGCTCATCCCATGTACCAGGGGCCCGGAAGGATTCCTCTTTGCCAGGCTGTGGTTCCTTCCATGCACCAGGATGGCTGGAGCATTGTTTCTGGCCATGCTGTGGTTTATCTGATGCACCAGGATTGCTCCTGGCAGCTGTGGCTCATCCAATATTGCTCTTGCAATCTTTGCAGCTTGATTGGTTGAATGGGTACCACGCGATGCTCCCAAAAAACCTGTCTGCGGGTCGGTGGTCCCCCAGGGCGCTGAAAGTGTGAGGGTTCAGCTTAGTTCACTAAAGTTGCAATTCCAGGTGGTGGCATAATCTGAAGTGGGTCTTCAGAACACCTGTGCACACAGGCCCTCCTGTGCTCCTCACATAGGAAGAAATCAGGCTGTTTGTTACATTCCTGGGTTGCCTGCTTTCTGCCCTGCTGTGGGGTCTGCAGGGCCAAATGGTTACAAGAACCCCCCAAGCCCACAATCAGCAGTCACACTCCAACCCTTCTGTCCTTGTGCCATCTTCTTGGGAGAATCCCCATACTCCTTGCTCTGTGTATTCAAGGAAGGTTGATTAACCTTAACTCCATGGCTCCCCCCAAACCATCTTCTTGGGAGAATCCCCACACTCCTTGCTCTGTGTATTCAAGGAAGGTTGATTAACCTTAACTCCATGGCTCCCCCCAAACCCTAACCTTCCTCAGAATAATCCCAACCCAGGAGTGGAGAGCACCCCTCTGGCTCCACACAGAGCACCTCTAGGGCCTGAGTCACCCCCAAGCTACGTAAAAGCTGTAGGACATTCCTGTCTTCTGCTGAATGTCTTAGCAGCGGGCACCCAACAACCCAGCATCTTTCCTCACATCCCACACTTAGATATGGCTGAATGGAAGGGAGATGCTCATTGAGGCCTGGTGAGTTTCCTTATGAAAACCATACCTTGAGTCCTGTGTTCACAGATGTAAAAACAACTATACACAGAAGACACGGAGACCACAGTGTGGTGGAGGACAGAGTGCAGCCCGCAACTGGGACAACACTTCAAGGAGGGCAGATTCAGAAGTGGCTCCTGCATCTGGCCAACTAAGGCCAACAGCAACCCTTCCTCTACAAGATCCTAGCGACTGCTGCCTGGGAGGTGGTCTTACTCTACTCTCCTCTGCCATCATAACTTGCCTCTGTCCTGCTTCATCACACCTGACTGCTCTGGACACCCCCTCCTTCCTTTACTCTGTGTGGCCCAATCTCCAAGGGTATAAAATAATCACCCAGCTAGGATGGTGGCTCTGGGAGCATTCATTCCCAAGAAAAACATAGTCTCTTTGCCCTTTTACCCTTCAAGGATCCCCAGCCAGGCATACAAGCAGCCTGATGCTTCTAGTTTGACACTATTACCTTTTACTTCTTGTTTGCTTGTTTGTTTGTTTAGGCCTCTCAAGAAAGGGGCCTCGAAAACCTCAGAGGTGCGTCCAGCAAGGCATAGCATTTTGACACTTTGCCACCTAGTTCTGCTCCAGGGACAGTGTAAACACAAGTGATTATTTAAAGCTCTAGGCAAGAACAGACAAGAGGCAGAGGAGTTGGCAATTCAAGTCGGGCTCTCAAATTCTGTAGGTACACTCAGACTAGCCCACAGTCACCTGGGAAGTTTGGGAAGAAGAGCTGGGAGACATCAGATCTTGGGATTCTGGGATGGCAAAAGTTCGCTGATCCTCCCCCCCTCCAGAGACAGTGAGACTTGTCTCTTAGTGTCCTGAGAGTGCATGCTACCATGCAGCCTCAGGAGTTGAGGCAAATCCGGAGACCCTGAAGAGAAAGCGGCCGACACATGCGGGCCACGGTACAAACTAGGTAAGGAGAAATTTGGCCAGAGCAGTGACGCTTCAATCCTGGTAGCATCCTAAGGCTGGGCCTTTTTAGTGTGACTCATGAGAAGCAGTGTGCAGGGCTTTGTGCACAGGCCTTCCTGACTCCTGTCAGCACAGGGGTATGGATATAGAGAGGCAATGACAAGGGGTAGCACGAAGCCCTCTTGGAAACATCGGGAGTGCAGCTTCCTGCCATCATCTGCTCCTGTGCTTACAAGGTCCCTCCAGGAAAACCCCTGGACTGTCACTCAGGATTGGCTAACACACCATCCTTTTGCAACCAGACACTTGATGATTCAAGAGCCAGAGGGGGAGTTTCTCTGAGGACCCTTGGAACATCACTGGGTATGTGTCCATCAATCTCTTGGTTTACAAGAATTTGCAACACCCCCAATTTCTTTATGTCACATGAGGCTTTTTCCTTCCCACTACTTCCCAAGGGGTGAAACTGATTCCTCATGCCAGGTTCACTCCATGCTTTACTGCCTGAAGGCTAGTCCCAAATGTACAAACCCCAATGACTATGCTAGCCCAAGAACTTTCCATGCTCCAAGGAACTCCAGCCCCCAGGCCCATCGGTCAGACACTGCCTTAAAGCATGCTGAACTACATAGACCTGAACGAAGGAAGCGACCATGGTGCACCCACCTTACAGGACTGAAGGAACTCTGCAACGCAAGAACAACAACCACACGAAGACTCCCTCCCAGATCCCCAGTGGCTGCCCTGCACTGGCTCCTCTCCAGCCTCTGATCTGTGAAACAGTTGTGTACTGCGCATGCAGTGACCTAAAAAACCGGAACATATTTACCTTATTCTACTTCTTAGATTCTAGCATGAGGAAATTGTATTAGTGCACTGATGTATCTATAATAGTCGGAGAAAGAAACGTCATTAGGTTGTTGAAGGATCTCAGCACCAGCACTGGATTGCCTTCTCACGAGTTGCTGATCTGGGAGGCCCCCTGATCTCCACAAACTGTAGAGTCTACTGCCATTGTGCTTGTTTGCATGCCAGAACTAGCTGTGAAGTCCCTCTTGCTGAAGATATGCCCTGCTTTGGCTGCAGGACCTGAAGTCAGGCTGGGGCTACACCAGAAGACCCTCTGTAGAGAGCCACATACTGGACAGTGTTGTCTAGTTTGCCATCCTGACAAAGTGCTTTCTCACTGTCTGAGGAGAGTCACTTAGAGGCTGGAGGCAGTAAATGATGAAATAGTACAAGACATTGGTGTGGCTGATGCCTTTGGAGTCCCTATTGATCAAGGTCGTCTGGTGTTCTGTGAATATGTGGCAGTAATACAAAGTTATCTCTGGGGCCACAAATGCAAGCTTCAGAAATGCTGATTACTCCTGACATCACAGACTGGTTGTATGAGCATGAGGGGGAAGCTAGGAGGACTCTCATTTCCTGTCTCTCCTTCTAGGTACTCTGAGGCCCTCCACATGAACTTGCAACTTGATCCCCAACCCCCCACTTAACATTATTTTTTAGTGTAACATACATGAATTCATGTACACTAAGCACACATGAATAGAGTGACACTTTCATCCCCCAATCCTGAATCCCATTCTTCCCCCTTCCTCTGACAGCCCTTCTGTTCCCCTTGTCAAACTCCCTATTACTTTCAAGTCTCTTCTTTTGTTTGCCTCATTGTATTTTACCTAGTGTGTCTTTGATGACATATGACTGACAGGATGCATGCTCCAGCAAGTATCATAGACCAGTGGGTGCCATAGTTAAGCACAGGTGTCAACTTGACTGTTGAGGGTTTGAGCTCTGGGCACATTTGTAGAGAATTAATGGTTGAATTAAGCCCAGAGCAAACCTGCAAGGGATGGTCTAGTTGATGGAGCAGACCCAGCCCATGTTGGGTTGGACTAGGCCCTGAACAGATGAATAAAATACAAAGAAGTGGTTGAGGAAGTTGGCATCCTTCTGTACACTTGGCCAGACATGCTGGTCTGGCAAGTAAGGGTTGTCCATCTCTCAGCTGTTATGTGGTGATGGTGTGGCCAGTTCCCTTGGCCCTGGTGTTGATGCATGCTCTCCCATCAAGCTGGACTGAGAACTGTAACCAGACTGTCGGAAGAAAATAAACCCCTTGTTTCCTTAACCCGTTTAATGGCCATTTATCAGAAACCATGCAGGCGAACTGCAACAGTGGGTATACCATCTGCATTCCTTATCTGCATTAGTCCTCTTAAGTGTCTTAGGAAGGAATGGAGCCTCTTGATATTATTCACCTTTCATGATGGGATGCTGATAGGACTGTTTCTGTGTAGTTCTTGTGCAAGTACATATCTGCCATGAACACAGCACCCCTGTCATGTACAGGACATAATGTCTGTACTAATACTATTCCTCTTCAGGCTCTTACAATGTGACTGTCCCCTCTTTTGCAATATTCTCTGAGACTTGAGGTAGGGGTAGATGTAGCTTAGGTTTCCTTTTGAGGGTTAAGCTCGTTATAGTCACTTGTTTTCTGCATTTGAATCTGTTGATATTTTCTGTAGTGAACACTTACTGCTTCAGAAGGAGGATTTGAGGTTGAGTACTGAGTGCTCCTCCAATCTATTGTCCTAACAACAGGTTTTTAAAATGCAGTTTGATGTAATGTCTTTATAACTAAACTTTCATGGCTTGCACTTCCCCCGAGACGTAAGTCCTTCCCTTTCATAGGTTCTCATTCTAATTTAAAATAACAGCAATCTATTCCCTACTGATAAGTGGGCCGTAAATACATTCAAAAAAGATGTTGGTTGCTTCCTTGATATTCATACCACTATTACATTGATGGTCTTCTCTTCTCATGATGATTGTTGTTTCAGGTTGCAGACTTTTAAAACAATTTTTCATTTATTTTTCTTTTTACTCTCCCCTTTATTGCCATTCCCATTCCTGTCCTTTCCTCAACAACCCTTCATCTCCCTTATTACATTCCTTCTTATTTTGAAGTCTTTTTCTTTGTGTGGCTCACTGTACTTCATCTATGTTGTCTTTAATGTCATATGCCTGACAGGATTCATGCTCCAACATGTATCATAGATTAGTGGGTATACCACGCAATATAACATCTTCCTTTTTTTCCCTATGAGTATTAGTTCTCATAAATCTCTCAGGGAAGTGTGTGGCTTCTTGAGATCTTTCCCCTTTCCTAGTGAGATACTGATAGGACAGTTCCCATACAATTATTTTTAAAGTACACATATCTTTCATGAAATCATCTTCAAATCATGCATACCTTAATCCTGTCATGCTCAGGAGATAATATCTGACTCATCACTATCCTACTTTATGTTCTTACAATCTTACTGCCCCCTCCTCCTTGATGTTTCCTGAACTTTGGAGTGGAAGTGACTTAGATGTCTTGTTTAGGGCCAAGAAGTCTGCAGGCACTTATTTTCTACAATTTGGCCAGTTGAGTTTTTCTGAATGATGATTAAAAGGAAAGAAAAAATAAAAATAATTTTTAAAAAGATTATGTAGTACCAGAGAGTGCTTTGAAAACCACTGAGGGAGATAAGCAATCAAAGAAGGTCTCATTAGCCTGAAAGAAGCTGCAGCTAGAGTGGCTGGAGAGATGGCTCAGGGTTTAAGACTGTGTCTCGCATGCAGAAGGTCCTGAATACTTGCAAAAAGAGACTTCAAGATTGAGTGGTAAGTGCTCCTCCAATCTATGGGTACAGGTGTTTAAAAGGAAATTTGGTGTAGTATCTTCACAGCTAAATATTCATAGTCTGCTCTTTGCCTGGAACCTATGTTTTCCCCTTTTATAGTTTCTTATTCTAATTTGCAGGACTTAAGTCCCTTCTGACAAGCCTTAAAGCTGATCAGAAAGCTGTTGGCTACCTCCAAGATATTCATATCACTATTACATGAATGGTCACCTCCTGCTAAGGTGATTATTATTGCTACTTGTAGATTTCACAGAATGATGAGACTTTTGATTGCTTTTCTCTCCTGGTAGATTCCATAGTGTTCTCTGGTACTTTGTAAGCTGTCCAGCAAGAAGGAAGCTTCCAGTACCATCTAATGAGTTTTGTCATGTTCTGTGATCCACATGTGTCACATCTTCAGTATGTTACTGTTGATTTCTGGAGGACAACCAAGAGCAATGACAAGAGCCTACGCTGTTTGGTGGGCCTTCGAGACCTCTTTGACCAACAATTTATCAGAAAGTATCACATACCTGTTACGTCTATTATTGTTTAATTGTCTCTGGGCTCTAGGTGAAGCATCCCAGGACATTATTTCTTTTTTTTCTTTTTTAAAAAAATTATTTATTTGAGCTACAAAGAGAGACAGAACACATACATGCATGCCATGATGAATGGGTGAAGGAAGGAGGATAACTTTCAGAAGTCTGTTCTTTCCTTCCAACATTAGGGTTTCCGGGATCAAACTCAAGCCTCAAGGTTTGTAAGTAGGAGCCTCACACTGAGCTGTCTTTTTTTTCCTTATTTTTTATTATTTTTTAATTTAATTTTTTATTTCTTCCACTCACACAAAGTTGATAAGTACCCCATTCCCCTCCCTCCCTCCACCACTCCCTGGATCCTCTTGTTCCCTGCCCACCTTTTCACTTTCCTTTCCCCCCTCCCTCTCTTTCTCCCAGTGTCCCCTCCCCCCCATTCTGGAGCATCCTTTAGTGTGCATGTCAAACTTCCCTCTGGGTCCTTCTCTCTGATGAGGTGTAAGGACTCAGTATTATTGCCTAGAGCTCTTTTTTTGTGTGTGTGTTCACCTTTAGTATAGGAACACTATTGTGGCTGTTAATCCCTTGCCTCTAAGGATCCTAGTGCTTGTGATACATGCTAGACTTTGGGGGTTCAATGATATGTTGGTCATTGTGCAGGTCATGCAAAGTCCTATTATGATTACTTCGGCCCTAACTTGTATGGAGTATCTTGCATATCATTGCTCCTCCCCATCTTTAGACTCTTACAATCTTACTGCCCCCTCTTCCACAAATTTCCCTGAGCTTTAGAATGGGAAGAGATTAGGCTGGTCTGGTTCCAGGTGGTTGATGTAGAGTCTCTGATTTTCCGAATTTTGGTTTGTTGATTTTTTTTTTCAGTTTTGCTGCTTCTGCACCACCCTTGGCTCCATCCTGATGGGTATTGGATGTCACCCCCTAGCCAGAGATAAAAGGCTGTTAAAATAGAATCTTATTATAAGAGTAGATTCAAAGGTAGATGGAATAAGAGTAGGAGACCATTTGCAGGATGGTTACCTTCTATCTGCCAGACTCTATGCCCTCCCTTTCTGATGAGATCATACCCCATCAGATGCAAGTGACCAGTAAGGAAAGTCTGCAAGCCCAACCAGATGTCTCATTACTTAGTTACAGTCCATGATGGCAGCCTATTTTCTCTGTCGTAGAATGATCCCCTCTCTCCTTATTTCTGGAGAGGCCCTTCTCCTTCCTTCTCTGCTTATAATCTTTGCAATTACTGTAGGTATTACAGATATTTATCTTTGAGTGTGTCAATAAGTGGGTTTTTTACTAGGATCTACCTATTAGGGAGTACATACGATGCTTAATTTTCTGTGCCTGGGATACTTCACTCAATATAATTGTTTCTAATTCCATCAATTTCCCGGCAAATTCCATTGATTCATCATTTTTGATGGCTGAGTAGTATTCCATAGTATAAATGTACCACATTTTCCTTATCCACTTGTCAACTGTTGGACATTTGGGTTGATTCCATGATTTTGCTATTGTAAACAGAGCTACTATGAACATGGCTGTGCTTGTGCTATTGAGGTGAATTTTTGCTGTATGGGGGATTATTCCCAAAAGTGGAATAGAAGGGTCATATGGCATTTCAATCTTTAATTTTTTTTAAGAATCGCCAGACAGCTTGCCAGAGTGGTTGTATAAACCTGCATTCCCACCAGCAATGTAGGAGAGTTCCCTTCTCGCCACATCTTCTCCAGCATTTGGTGTTGTTTGTATTGTGGATTTTTGCCATCCTGACTGGGGTGAGATGATATCTCAGGGAGGTTTTGATTTGCACTTCCCTGATGGCTAAGGATGTGGAGCATTTTTTTTAAATTTTCTTTCTTTTTTTATTATTAATACATTTTTCATTATTATTCCAACTCATACAAACTTAATAGGTACACCAGTTCCCTCCCTCCCTCCTCCTCCCCCATACCCCCTGTTCCCCCCCTCCCTCCCTATTCCCCAGTGCCTCCCACCCCAATTCCCAGAGAGTCCTTTCTTATGCATGCCTGATTTTCCTCTGGGCCCTCCTCTCCGATGACGTACAAGGACCCAGTGGCCTTTCCCTGAACCCTTTTCTATATTCCCCTTAGGTATAGGAACACTGCTGTGGCTGCCAATCCCTTGCCTCCAAGGATCTTGGTGCCTTTAGCAGATGCTAGACTTTGTGAGGTCAGTAGTGTGTTGGACAATGTGCAGGGCATGTAAGTCCAATTATGATTGCTTCAGTCCTAACTTGTATGGAGTATCTTACATATCATTGTTCCTCCCATCCTTTTGCTCTTACACTCTTACCGCCCCCTCTTCCGCAAATTTCCCTGAGCTTCAGGATGAGGAGAGATTAAGCTGGCCTAGTTCTAGGTGGTTGATATAGAGTCTCTGAAGTTCTGGATTGTGGTTTGTTGATTTTCTTTTGCAGTTTTGCTGCTCCTGCAATGCCCTTCACTCCATCCTGGTGGGCATTGTATGTCACCCCCCGGCCAGAGACAAAAAGCTGTTAAACTAGAGTCTTGTGATAAAAGCACATTCAAAGGTAGATGTAATAAAAGTGGGAAACCACAGTGAGGGAGGGGTCTATCACCCATTTGCAAAATGGTTACTTTTTATCTGCCAGACTATATGCCCTCCTCTTCTGGTGAGATCATACCCCCTTAGTAGTAAATGATCAGGAACAAAAGTCTGTGAACTTAATCAGATGTCTCATTACTTATTTGAGTCCTTGATGGAGGCCTATTTTCTCTGCTGTAACATGGTCCCCTCTCTCCTTGTTTCTGGCATGGCCCTTCTACCCCATCCCTCCTGTTCATAATCCTTGCAATTACTGTCTCTAGGTGGGCTGGGTGGGTTTGGTACTAGGAGCCACCTATTAGGGAGTACATACGGCGCTTAATTTTCTGGGTCTGGAATACTTCACTTAATATAATTGTTTCTAATGACATCCATTTCCTGGCAAATTCCAGTAATTCATCATTTTTGATGGCTGAGTAGTACTCCATTGTATAGATGTACCACAGTTTTCTTATCCACTCCTCAACTGTTGGACATTTGGGATGATTCCATGACTTTGCTATTGTAAACAGTGCTGCTATGAACATGGTCATGCTTTTGCTATCGAGGTGAACCTCTGCTGTATGGGGGGTTATTCCCAGAAGTGGAATAGCAGGGTCATATGGCATTTCAATCTTTAATTTCTTTAAGAATCTCCAGACGGCTCGCCAGAGTGGCTGTATGAGCCTGCATTCCCACCAGCAATGTAGGAGAGTTCCCCTCTCTCCGATGTGGAACATTTTTAAAGATATTTGTTAGACATTTCAATTTCTTCCCTGGTAAAGTTTCTTTTAAGTTCCAAGGCTCATTTTTTAATTGTGTCATTCGTTTCCTTGGTCTTTAGTTTTCTAAGTTCTTTGTGCACTCTGGGTAATAAAGCTCTATCAGATATGTGGTTAGTGAAGATTTTCTCCCATTCTGTGGGTTGCCTTAGTGCACGAGTTATAATCTCTTTATCTTAATAGAAGCTCTTTAATTTCATAAGATCCCATCTGTTGAGTGTTGGTTGTAGTGACTGTGCAATTGGATTTCCGACTAGGAACTGTTGGCCTACTCCAATCAACTCGAGGGAGTTCCCTATCCTTTCAACTATGGTTTTTATAGTCTCTGGCCTTATATCAAGGTCCTTGATCCATTTGGAATTAAGTCTTATACATGATGACAAATATGGGCCCAGTTTTAATCTTCTGCATGTGGAGATCCAGTTTTACCAGCATCATTTGTTGAAGATGCTGTTTTTTTTTTTTTTTTTTTCATTGGATTTTTTGGGCCCCTTTGTCAAAGATCAAATGGCTGCAGTTGTGTGGGCTTATATCTGGGTCTTCAACCCTTATTCATTGATCTGTGTGTCTATTTTGGAGCCAATACCAGGCTGTTTTTACAGCTATGGATTTGTAGTGTAGACTAAGGTTTGGTATGGAGATATACCTCCAGCAGTGTTTTTGTTACTCAGGATTGTTTTTGCTATCCTGGGTCTTTTTGTGCCTCCATATGAATTCTGAGATTGTTGGATTAACTTCTTTAAAGAATTGTTTTGGGATTTTGATTGGTATAGCATTGAATCTGTATATTGCCTTTGGTAGGATGGTTATTTTTATTATATTGATTCTGCCAATCCAAGAACATGGCAGGTCTGTCCACCTTCTGGTGTCTTCTGCAATTTCTTTCTTTAGGGTTTTAAAGTTTTCATTATAAAGGTCTCTTACTTCCTTGGTTAGGTTTATACCAAGGTATTTCATTTTTTTAGGGGCTATAGTAAATGGCATGGTTTCTCTCAAGGCTTTTTCACTTCCTTCTTTCTGGGCATATAGGAAGGCCACTGATTTTTGCATATTTATTTTGTATCCTGCCACCCTGCTGAACTCCTGCATTAGTTCCAGGAGCTTTCTGGTGGAGTTTTTAGGATCACTCAGGTATAAGATCATGTCATATGCAAATAGAGATAACTTGACTTCTTCCTTGCCGATTTGAATCCCTTTTATGTCCCTTTCTTGTCTTATGGCTTCAGCTAAGACTTCAAGTACAATATTGAATAGAAGTGGTGAGAGTGGAAAGCCTTGTCTAGTTCCTGATCGAAGCGGGAATGCTTCAAGTTTTTCCCCATTGAGCATAAACCTTGCTGTGGGCTTGTTGTATACAGCTTTTATTATATTGATAAAAGTTCCTTTCATTCCAACTGTCTCTAGAGTTTTGATCAAAAAAGGTTGTTGGATCTTGTCAAAAGCTTTTTCTGCATCTATCGAGAGTATCATGTGGTCTTGAATTTTGGACTGGTTTATATGGTGAATTGTGTTTATTGATTTGCATATGTTGAACCAACCTTGTGTGCCTGGGATAAAGGCTACTTGATCACAGTGAATATGTTTTTGAATCCAATTTGCTAAGACTTTGTTGAGAATCTTTGAATCTGTGTTCATCAATGAGATTGGCCTATAGTTTTCTTTTTTAAGTATATCTTTATTAGGTTTTGGGATTAGCTTCGTAGAAGGAATTTGGTAGTGTGCCTTCCTTTTCTATTTGATGGAACAGTTTAAGGAGTATTAGTGTTATTAGCTCCTTAAATGTCTGGTAGAACTCTGTGCTGAATCCATCTGGTCCAGGACATTTTTTTGGTGGGAAGACTGAGATTACTTCATCAATTTCCTCATATTTTATAAGGCTATTTAAATAATTCACAACTTCCTGATTCAATTTAGGTAAGTTGTGCTTACTTAGGAATTCATCTACTTCTGTGTTGTCAAATTTCACAGAGTATAAGTTTTTGAAATATGATCTTATATTTCTCTGAATTTCTTGGGAATCAATAGTGATAACTATATTTTCATTTCTAATTTTGTTAACTTGGTGATTCTCTTGCTTTTGGTTAATTTAGTTAGGAGGTGTATCAATCTTATTGATTTTTTCAAAGAAACAGATTTTGGACTGGTTGATTCTCTGTATTGTTTTTGTTTTATCAATTTCATATATTTCTCCCCTGATTTTGCTCATCTCCTCTCTTCTACTGCTTTTGGAATTGGATTGCTCTAGTGTCTCTGAAGCTTTAAGCTGCATTGTTAAGTTATTTATTTCTGATGTTTCCATTTTTTTGATGTATTAAGAGCTATGAACTTACCTCTTAGGACAGCTTTCATTGTGTCCCAAAGATTTTGATAAGTTGTATTCTCATTATCGTTCACTTTCAGGAAATCTTGAATTTCCTTTTTAATTTCTTCCTGAATCCAATTCTCATTCAGCATCATAGTGTTAAATATCCAGGAGTTAGTGTATTTTCTGTTGTTTGTTGTGTTGTGGATGTCCAGCTTTAGGCCATGGTGGTCTGATAAGGTACAGGCTAGAATTTCAACTTTCCTGTATATGTGGAGATTCTTTTTGTGGCCCAATATGTGGTCTATTTTGGAGAAAGTTCCGTGTGCTGCTGAAAAAAATGTGTATTCTTTGGTGCATGGATGAAAAGTTTGATAGAGATCTATAAGGTCCATTTCAGTTAGAGTTTGATTAAGTTCCAATGTGTCTCTGTTAAGCTTTTGACCTGTTGATCTATCCCATGTTGAGAAGGCGGTGTTGAAGTCCCCAAGAATTATCGTTTGGGGGTTGCTTTCTTGCTTTAGACACTGTAGGGTTTGCTTAATGAATGTGAAGGGGCCCATATTGGGTACATATATGTTCAGTATTGTGAAGTCTTCCTGATGAATTGTACTTGTGACTAAAATGTAGTATCCATCTGTGTCTCTTATGATTTTTTTTTTTTTTGGTTTGAAGTTCACTTTGTCTCATACCATAAGGGCTACCCCTGCCTGTTTCCTGGTTCCATTAGCTTGCAGAATTTTGGACCAGCCTTTTATTTTTAGGATGTGCCTATTTTTTGTGGTGAGATGAGTTTCCTGCAGGCAGCAGATTGATGGGTTGTGATTTTTAATCCAAGTTTGTAATCTGTGTCTCTTGATCGGTGAGTTAATTCCATTGAAATTTAATGTTATAATGAAGAAATTATTTTTAATTTTGAAATTTTTTGTGTTTAGTGGCTTTTGTAAGTGTATTATTTGGCTTCTAGGTTTTGGTGTTATTATACTTCTCTTCTGTCCTTCTGGATATGCTTGTTTTTTTCTTCAGTCTTGAGTATCATTTCTAGCATTTTTGGAAGGTCGGGTTTGGTAGACATGTATGCCTTCATGTTGTCTTTGTGCTGGAAAACTTTTTTTTCTCCTCAATCATGACAGATAGTTTTGCTGGGTATATCATCTTGGGTTGACATTTTTGCTCATTTAATACTTGAAGTACATCTCTCCAAGCTCTTCTTGCTTTTACTGTTTCCATTGAGAAGTCATTTCTTATTTTAATAGGTTTACCTTTAAAAGTGACTTGTTTTTTTTTTTTTTCTCTTGAAGCTCTCAGCACCTTTTCTTTGTCTTGAATGTGGAGTATTTTGACTATTATTAACCATGGCGAGTTTCTATTTTGGTCATATCTCTTTGGGGTGCGGAATGCCTCTTGTATTTGGATGGGCCTCTCATTCTTTAGTTTAGGGAAGTTTTCATTTATGATAATTTGAAAAATTTCCTCAGGTGTGGTATTTTGGGATTCTTGCTCTGGTATTTCATGAATGCACATGTTAGGCTTCTTCAGGGTGTCCCATATCTCTTGAATATTCCTCTCCAGTATCTTTTTGGCTTTAACAATCTCTTCCATTGAGCTGGTTCATTTTCCCACTTTGTCTTCAAGATCTGAAATTATATTTTCTGCTTCATTAGTTCTGCTAATGAGACTCTCTGTTGAGTTCTGGGTTGAAGATAACTTGTCTTTTAGTTCAGTTTTAAACTCTGCTTGAGACTGTTTTAACTGCTCTATGCCTATTTTTGTTTCTTGAACTGTTTTTCTCAACTCCTTCAAGTGTCTGTTGTTTTCCTGTTCAAAGGGGTTAATGTGATTGTTTAACTCCTCCTGGATTTCCTCTTTCATAGTATTTATTGATCATGGTAATGATCACGTTTTGAAGGTCATTATCTTGGGTCTGGTTTTCTTGGATATTTTCTGTGAATTTGTTCTGGTTGGAATCCATCATTATGGGGTTAATTCTTTCGGTGGGAGATTTGTTGTCTTGGTTTTTGTTTCTCATGGATTTAGACTGTGACCTCTCTCTGTGTTCCTCTATGCAGGGACTTTCCATTCTTGTTCAATTTTTAAGCTAAAATGCTTTTGACATATTTATTTTATAGGAGATTCCTATCTGGTTGCATTCCACATTCTCAGGGCATTTCTATCGCTTTCTGTCACAGATACAGGTATCAACTTAACAGTTGAGGGTTCAAGTTCTGGGTGCATTTGCAGAGAATTAGTAGTTGAGTTAATCCCAGAGCGAACCTGGAGGATATTATCTTGTGGATAGGACAGATCCAGCCCATGGTGGGTGGGACTAGGGCCTGGACAGGTGAATAAAATACAGAGAGATGGTTGAGGAAGTTGGCATCCTTGTGTGTACTTGGCCAGACACGCTGATCGTCTCTCTCTCAGCTGCTTTGTGGAGATGGTGAGGTCAGTTTCCTTGGCCCTGGTATTGTTGTGAGGTCTCCTGCCAAGCTGGACAACTGTGCCTAGGAATCATAAGAGAAAATAAACCCCATCGTTCCATTAAGCCATTTGATGGTAATTAATCAGCAACAGTGCAGGTGAACTATTATGCTACCTCAGCCCCTCCTACACCCAACCCTTCTAAGTATTTTCTCCCATTGTTTCCTTTCTTACCAGGTCATCCATGGTATCCTATATCTCCTCCTCCGAAGTCTTCACCCTAACCTTCTCTCCCATGCTCCCTGTTTCTTGGTCTCTTTAAAGTTTCCTGATTGTTATAGGAATTCTTTTTTTTTATTATTATTATTTATTCAATTGTGCGTGTGTCGTATGTGTGTGTGCACTCATGTGTGTATGTGTGTGTGCAGAACCATGGACGAATTCAGGAACCGCCATGGACGCCTCCACCTCCTTCTGCCCCGGGATTCACAGGCTCCGCCCTACCAGGACCAGAAGTGCAGGCCGCCCCGGCTTCCGCGGCGTCCATACGTGGGATCTGGGATCCGAACTCAAGACCTTCTGCCTGCAAGGCAGAGGCTTAACCCCTGAGCCACCTCTCCAGCCCTGTTATAGGAATTCTTAGCCAAACACTTCAGTCAGGAGTTGAATCCTAGCACTCACAAATTAGAGGATGTGGTGTTTGTCTTTCTGTGTCTGAGATACGTGGCTTAATATTATTTTTTTAAGCTCCATCTATTTATCAACAAATTCCATAATCTCAACCTTCCTGATGACTGAATAATATTCCATTGTGTATATATACATTTCATTACCCATTTCTCTGTTGATGGGCATGTTGACTGATTCCATTTTCTTGCTATTGTGAATAATGCTGCAATGAACATGGAGGAGCAAATGTCTTTGTAATAAGATGTAGAGTCCTTTGGGAATTTTCCCAGAAGCAGTATAGCTGGATCATATACTAGTTTCACTTTCAGTTTTCTGAGGAACCTCCACACTAATTTACAAAGTGTACCAGTTTACACTCCCACCAACAATGAATAAGTGTCCCCTTTTCTCCACATCCTCACCAGCATTCGTCATTGTTTTTGTTTTTTATCTTAGCCATTCTAAATGGGATAAGATGATATGGCAAGGTAGTTTTAATTTGCATTTCCCTGATGACCAGGGAAGTTGGGCATTTTTAAAAATATTTGTTTGGCATTTCAATTTCATTTTGTGAGAAGCCCCTTTTTAGTTCTAGGCTCATTTCTTAAATTGGGTTGTTTGCTGTCTTGGTGTTTGATTTTTTGAGCTCTTTGTGTACTTTGCAGGTTAATCCTTTGTCTGATTCATAGCTAGCAAAGATTTTCTCCCATTCTGTGGGTTTTCTTTTGCACAATTAATTTTTTTTTTTGCAGACCAGAAGCTTTTTAATTTCATGAAGTTCTATTTGTTGATTATTGGTCTTAGTTCCTGGGCATCTGGGGTCCTGGAAATCTTTAGCTAAGCTTATCAGTTCAAGTGTTACTGCATACTCTTTCTTATAAAAGTTTTAGAATTTTGGGCTTAACATTGAGGCGTTTGATCCATTTAGAGTTGATTTTTGTTTAAGGTAAGAGGTAGCATCCAATTTTCATTCTTCTACATGTAATTGTCCAATTTTCCTAGCACCCCTTGTTGAAGATACTGGCTTTCACCCGGTGTGTATGTTTAAGTTCCTTTTCCAAAAATCAAATGACTGTAGGTGTGGGAGCTAAAATCTGGGTCCTCTGTTCTAATCTATTGATGGATGTGTATTTTTTGTGCCAGTACCATGCTGTTTTTTTATTAGTATTGTTCTGTAACATAGCTTGGAGTCCAGTATGTGTTTTTCTTGCTCAAGATTGATTTGGCTAATTGGGGGGACCTTTTGTCCTTCCACATGAATTTTGAGATTTTTTTCCAGTTCTGTGGAGAATTGTGTGGAATTTTGATTGGGATTGCATTGAATCTGTATATTGCCTTTGGTAGGATGGTCATTTTCACAACATTAATCCTGAAAATCCATGAACATAGGAGGTCTTTCCACCTTCTAGTATCCTCTTTAATTTTTTACAGCAGTATTTTACAGTTTTCATTATACAGGTTTTTCACTTCCTTGGCTAAGTTTATTCCAAGGTATTTTATCTTTTTGGAGGCTATGGTGAAGTATTGATTCCCTCATTTCATTCGTGGCTTGCTCATCTCTGGTACATAAAATATAAAGTTACCATATTGTGCTATATTGCCAACTCTCATCTGTCTACATTTGAGTTTTTTTTAAATGAATCATCCAAGTGAATTTTAAAATCATGGGGTGGATTCTGCCTGACGTTTACATGTAAACTTGGATCATTTTACCTTCAAATAAATATACTCTCCAGGATGAAATGTTAGTAAAATTGAGTATTTGCTTAAACACAGTTAGGAAGATAAACTTAAGCTTGGGAAGTGTGTTCCAAAGAGATACATCGTTTCATGTTCCTTTCAGTGAAAGTCTGAACAGCAGCACATTATGTCTAATCCCTGCAAGAGGAAATTTTAAAGGCCAATAATGGCAGTACCTTAAAAGTAGCTTTCTATTTTCAAAGTGCTAAAGACCAAAGTGCTGTAGAACCAGCATCAGACATTTGTAATTACTTTTTAAATTTGGTCACTTGTTATTAGTCTGTTTAAATTTATATTTAATCTTAAGTTAATTTTGCCAACTCTCATGTGTTTAGGATTTCATCCATTTCTAACTCATTGCAATGAGACTTGTCCTTACCAGACCTGCGCAATGGCTGACACGTTGACATGCTTCCTTAGACTAGCGAGGATCTCAGGAGAAATAATTTCAAGCAGTAGGAACCTTAGGGGCTAGGGCTAGATAGGTGAAGAGAAGTGCCCCTATAGTGGGTCTGCCCAAGGAAGGGCCACTTGGGCTGCCACAGAGGCCTGAACACCCACCAGAGTAGGTGATCTAGAGGAACCCTGGGAATTATATAAGCAGACAGACAGGAGGGCTTGAGGGAGTGGGTGGATTGATGAAGGGAGGGGAAGGAAGGAGGAAAGCAAGGAGGAAGGGGAAGGGAGAAGGAGGGAGCAGGGATTATTACTCATTGCGCTTGTAAAACTAGGAAAAATACATTTAACTTAAAAATAATTTCATCCATTTCTTTCAGATTGTCCAATTTAGTGGAATACTTTTTTTTTTTTTTAAATATATCCTTATGATTCTCTGGATTTCTCCAGTGTTTGTTGTAATTTCCTCCTTTTCATTTCTAATTTTGTTGATTTGGATGTTCTTTCTTTTTGTTTTGGTTACTGTGGCTAAGGGTTTGTTGATCTTGTTTAATTTTTCAAAAACCAGCTCTTCATTTCATGGATTTTTTTTGTATTGTCCTTTTCATTTCTAATTCATGGATTTCTGCCTAGATTTTGGATATTTCTTCCCATGCAAGGCTTTTAGGATTCATTTGCTCTTGTATTTCTAAATCTTTAAGGTGTAACAATGAGTCATTTATTTATGATCTTTCTTAGGGCTATTTTTAATGTGTCCTACACATTAAAATTTTGGTAGCTTGCGTCTTCATTTTCACTGAACTCAAGGAATTTTGAAATTTCCTTGACACATTCCTCATTCAAAAATGTGCTATCTAACTTCCATGAGTTTATATACTTTCTGTTGTTTCCTTTGTTGTAGATGTCTAGCTTTGTCTATGGTGGTCAGATAGTATACTGGGAGTGAGTTTGATTTTCCTCTATTTGCAGAGGTTTGTTTTGTGCCTTAGTATATAGTCTATTTTTGATAGGCAGTTAAGAAGAATGTGTATTCTTCAGTGTTTCAGTGAAATGTTGTATAGATGTCTGTGAATTCCATTTGATTTATGGTTTCATTTAACTCCAACGTGTTTAGTTTTTGACCTGTTGGCCTGTCCAATGGCATGAGTGGGGTTTTGAAGTCCACTATCGGTGTGTTTGGATTGGTTAGTTGTTTCACTTCCCGTACTGTTTGTTTGATGAATTTGGGCATGCCTGTGTTTGACGCACATTTGTTTAAGATTGTTCTATCCTCCTGCTGGAATGTTCCCTCAGCTAGAAGATAGTAATCATTTTTATCTCTTATGGCTTGTTTTAATTTAAAGTCTACTTTGTCGAATATTAAGATGTCAACTCCTGGGGCTAGAGAAGTGGCTCAGAGATTAAGCCTCCGCCTTGCAGAGTCCTGAGTTCGGATCCTAGACCCGGTCCGGGCAGAAATGGGGGCGGCCTGCATTTCTGGTCCGGGTAGGGTGGAGCCTGTGAATCCCCCGGCAAAGTAAACAAGAAGGAGGTGGAGGCGGTCCAGGTGGTTCCCGAATTCACCCATGATTCTACACACACACACACACACACACACACACACAATTGAATAAATAAAAAAAATTGAAAAAAAGATGTCAACTTTTGCATGTTTCTTGTTTTCATTTCCTTAGAGTACCTTTGACTTCTTTTCACCTGAACTTATGTCTTTCATAATGATGTGCATGTCTTGGAGGCAGAGTATGGATGGTCATGGTGTTTGATTCAAATTGTAAGGCTGTGTCTCTTGATTGAGATTTGAGCTCATTGACATTTAAAGTTATTATTGAAAGGTGCTTAATAATTCCAGTAGTTTTTTCATATTGTAGTATTTGCATTTGTTGTCCTTCATTTGCCTCTTGTACTTATATTATTGATATTATTTTTCCCTGTAGCCTCTCTAATGTTTGTAGTCTTTTCTTAAATTCTGTATATACCTATCCTCTGCACCCTGGTTTGGTAGCCATAAAGTCTGTTTAGTCTGTTTCTATAATGAATTTTTTCAAAGTGATTTTTTCATAGCGTTTTTTAAATGAAAACAAATTAGAAAAAGATGGTTTCTTTGAAAACAACTTGAATTAAGAAAATTAAGTCTGTAAAAGGCCCCTAAGACAAGTTGTTCTTAAAATACAAACTGTATTTTTCTTAACTTAGACTTTTCATTATTATACTTGTGATGCAGTAACTGCAAAGATAACACCAGTAACTTGCATAGTGCACCATGCCACTGCTTTGCAAAAGAAACATTTTTTTATTTATTTTTTATTTTTATTTTTTTATTTTTTTTATTAAAAATTTAATTATACATTTTAAAATTTTTTTACCAGTTCCCTCCCTCCCCCTCCTCCCCCCGAACCCCCTCCCCCCCCCATCCCCCAGTGCCTCCCCCCCAATTCCCAGAGAGTCCTTTATTGTGTATGCCTAACTCTCCACTGGGTCCTCCTCTCCGATGACATATAAGGACCCAGTGGCATTTCCATAAGCCCTTTCTCTTGTTCCCCTTAAGCATAAGATCACTACTATGGCTGTCAATCCCTTGCCTCCAGGGGTCTTGGTGCCCTTAACAGATGCTAGACTTTATGAGGGCAACAGTGCGCTGGACATTGCGCAGGGCATGCAAAGTCCCATTATGATTGCTTTGGCCCCAACTATTGTTGAGAATCTTGCAAATCGTTGTTCCTCCCATCCTTTTGCTCTTACAATCTTACCGCCCCCTCTTCCGCAAATGTCCCTGAGCTCCAGGATGGGGAGAGATGAGGCTGGCCTAGTTCTATGTGATTGATATAGTCTCTGAAGTTCTGGATTGTGGTTTGTTGATTTGCAAAAGAAACATTTTAAAAATGTTTTCAAATGTTTGATTTTTTAAAAAAAAGTTGAAACACTAGTCTAAGTTCTCAGTTGATAAATTTTTGAAAAATATAATTTGGCTCTGATGAAGAGGACTAGATCTTTAGTCCGATAACCTTACAAGATAGTGAGGTTCAGAGAATTAATTCCTGATCCAAGTGGCTACACAGCGGGGCTGGAGAGGTGGCTCAGGGGTTAAGCCTCTGCCTTGCAGGCGGAAGGTCCTGAGTTCGGATCCCAGATCCCTCGTATAGACGCCAGGCGGAAGCGGGGGCGGCCTGCGCTTCTGGTCCTGGTAGGGAGGAGCCTGTGAATCCCGGGGCAGAAGGAGGTGGAGGCGTCCATGGTGGTTCGCGAATTCGTCCGTGGTTCTACACATACACATACACAGACACACACACACACACACACAGACACACACACACAGACACACGCGCGCGCACGTACACACGCATATGCACACAGTTGAATAAATAATAATAAAAAAATTTTAAAAAGTGGCTACACAGCATCCTACTTTAAATCTCTCCTACCAAATTCTTGCGTCTTTTAACGACTGTTTATCCTCCAAGTTTAAAAAACCCTGTATCACCAGAGACAATCCTGCAAGTTTAAAAACCTTGTATCATCTGAGACAAAGATAAAAGTAAAACTTGTTTCTATTTTAGTTATCTAAGTAAACTATTACAAAATATTGAAAAAGCTAATGCATAGAAAGCAATTTTATTTGCCAATCAATTAATCATGCCAATCAAAAAGTAACTGCAAATTCCCTATTTAAAAAAAGGAAACGTGACCACAGTGTTTAAATAAAAAAAATATGAGTCCGGTAGTCTATTAACACCAAGACAAAAAGATAGCAAATACAGGTGGTACTTAACAAGAAAGCTATGATGTAAACTGGTAATCAGGGACAAAAATCTTTTTTTTTTTTAATTTTTTCCACTCACACAAACTTGATAGGCACCCCATTCCCCTCCCTCTCTCCACCCCTCCCTGGATCCCCTTGCTCCCTCCCTCCTTTTCCTTTTCCTTTCCCCTCTCCCTTTCTCCTAGTGCCCCCTCCCCCACATTCCTGGAGCATCGTTTAGTGTGCATGTCAAACTTCCTCTCTGATGAGGTGTAAAGGACTCAGTAGCATTGCCTAGAGCTCTTTCTTTTTATTTATTTATTTATTTATTTATTTATTTATTTATTTATTTATTTATTTGTTTGTTTGTTTGTTTGTTTATTTAATTTTTTATTTTTTCCACTCATACAAAGTTGATAAGTAGCCCATTCCCTTTCCTCCCTCCTCCCCTCCCTGGATCCCTCTTCCCTCCCCCCTTTCCCCTTCCTTTCCCCCTTCTCTCCTTCTCCCAGTGGGCACCCCCCCATTCCTGGAGCATCCTTTAGTGTGTCTGTCAAACTTCCCTCTGGGTCCTCCTCTCTGATGAGGTGTAAGGACTCAGTAGCATTGCCTAGAATAGAGTTCTTTTTTGTGTTCCCCTTTAGTATAGGAACACTATTGTGGCTGTTAATCCCTTGCCTCTAAGGATCCTAGTGCCTGTGATCCATGCTAGACTTTGAGGGGTCAATGATATGTTGGTCATAGCGTAGGTCATGCAAAATCTTATTATGATTACTTCGGCCATAACTTGTGTGGAGTATCTTGCATATCATTGCTCTTCCCCATCTTTAGGCTCTTACAATCTTACCATCCCCTCTTCCACAAATTTCCCTGAGCTTTAGGATGGGGAGAGATTAGGCTGGCCTGGTTCCTCATAATTAATGTAGGGGCTCTGATGTTCTGAATTGTGGTTTGTTGTTTTTTTTTTTTCTTCCAGTTCTGCTGTTCTTGCCCCGTCCTGGCTCCATCCTGATGGGTATTGGATGTCACCTCCTAGCCAGAGATAAAAGGCTGTTAAAATAGAGTCTTACTATAAGAGTAGGTTCAAAGTGAGGGGGGTCAGTCTCCCATTTGCAGGATGGTTACCTTCTATCTGTCAGATTCTATGCCTTCCCTGTCTGGTGAGATCAAACCCCATTAGTTGCAAGTGACCAGGAAAGAAAGTCTGTGAGCTTAACCAGATGTCTCACTACTTACTTGGAGTACTTGATAATGGCCTATTTTCTCTGCTGTAACATGATCCCCTCTCTCCTTGTTTCTGGCGGGGCCTTCCTTCCCCTTTCCTCCTGTTTATAATCTTTGCAATTACTGTAGGTATTACAGAGATTTATCTTTGAGTGTGTCATTAAGTGGGTTTGGTACTGGGATCCACCTATTAGAGAGTACATACGGTGCTTAATTTTCTGTGTCTGGGATACTTCATTCAATATAGTTTTTTTCTAATTCCATCCATTTCTCAACAAATTTCATTAATTCATCATTTTTGATGGCTGAGTAGTATTCCATAGTATAAATGTACCACATTTTCCTTATACACGCATCAACTGTTGGGCATTTAGGTTGATCCCATGACTTTGCTATTGTAAACAGTGCTGCTATGAACATGGTTGTGCTTGTGCTATTGAGGTGAATGGGGGATTATTCCCAAAAGTGGAATAGCAGGGTCATATGGCATTTCAATCTTTAACTTTTTTAAGACTCGCCAGATGGCTTGCCAGAGTGGTTGAATAAGCCTTCATTCCCACCAGCAATGTAGGAGAGTTCCCCTCTCTGCACATCCTCTCCAGTATTTGGTATTGTTTGTATTGTGGATTTTTGCCATCCTGACCGGGGTGAGATGATATCTCAGGGAGGTTTTGATTTGCATTTCCCTGATGCAAGGATGTGGAGCATTTTTTAAGATATTTGTTAGACATTTCAATTTCGTCAGGGACAAAAATCTTTTCACTGCAAAATCCCCCATGGCTTTTGGCACTGGCATTAAAAAGCAGATCTAAGTCTTTTGGTCACTTGAAGCTGCTACTAAATATAGTAAGTCTTTAAGCAGGAGAAAAAGAGAGTGAGGAGGTGGAGGATAAATAGGTAATCATTTCACATACAAATAATAGGGTTTGAAGTTAACAGTCATTTTTCCTAGGTGTCTCAAGCAACAACACTGCTCACCTTAACGTTCCCTTTGCTTTGCTTTAGAGGATTCAATTTCTTGAAGTCAATTGGTGAGTTGTGTGGCATCACAAGCAATATTCATATATGGCAATAGGGCTAAACAAGCAGTGCAGTTCTTCAGTGCCCAACTGCTTCAGGAGAAAAACCATCAAGTTTGAAGATAACCACCAGGTTTCAAATATCCTAGTACACTCCATGCCTAAGTTTTGCTTTATATGATGGGTGGCTGAAATTAACGATGTTCTGCAGTGACATCTTTTTTTTTCTTTCTTCTTTTTGCTTGCAACTATATACACATAGCAAACCTATTCTGTATCACATGATTTGAAATGAAATAAATATGAAAATGAACCACACAATGAACACAATGTTAATGCTCCACATTATTTATCTTGATCACGATGGTGACAACCGCCTTGTCAAATATCTTGAGAGCTGATCTGATCCTCATTCTCATATCCATCAGGCAAGTACGCTCTCCTCAGCTGGTCTGCCTTGGGTATGGAGCCTCCATTCTTCACCTGGTGAGACAGGATGGCTGGGTGGTCAGCCCTCTCCAGCGGAATGCTGGCTTCCAGGCACATCTTCACAAAGTCCTGGGTGACACTACTCTCTCTGTCTGCACAGTACTGTTGCACTGACTGCCCTGATGCAGTCAGCGGCCTTTACTCTTCAAATTCTGCCTTCCTCTCGGTGTGAGTCTTTAACTTAAGGTGGTCACTAATGGCCGACTTGCGAACGTGATTCAGAACCACTTTGCACGAAGTGCAGAATAGTTTTCCTCTCTTCATGTAGCTCACCTCTAAATTCACTGACTCAATCCAGGGGTGTCACATACAAAGCAGTCTTTGAACAATTTCTGAGCAGGTGCTACTGCTACTACAAATCGTTCCATCCTGACTTTGAGTAAAGGTGCGATTGGTTTCCAGTTTGTTTCTGGCTACTGAGGAGTGAAGATTCTTCAGCTCAATACCGCAGAGACATCCAGTCCTGGTACTTTCCATCTATTCAGACCAGGAGATGCCTTCAGATCAGTTTTTCAACAAGTGGTGGTGGGGACATAGTTCCTGGAATTGCACCTTATTTTCCCTGCAGCGCCGGGAATTCTTGCCTTTGCTTAGGGTGTGTTTGTGTGTGTGTGGGGGGGGGCAGGCTGCAGGAAGAAGACCAGACCAGAAGGAGGCGCAAGGGGATACAGGAGGAGCCCTTCCCCGCTGCGCCATCGCGGGCCAATAGAGCCCCTCCAGGACTCCTGTGTCCCTCCTTTTTTCAGTGTTTCTAAGTTTGTTTTTAGATCTTCAGCTCTCTTACTAATTGTGTCCGGTTATTTGTTTGTATTTTCTTTTTTTTTTTCTGTGTTTATCGTGTTCATCTTTGCGATGGTTGGATTCAGGTGTCAACTTGACAGTTGCAGGTTGTTTGTAGCACACAGTGAAGAATCAATGGTTAGAGCAGCCTCTGAACAAGCCTGTAAACTTGTTTAATTGATGTGGAAGACCCGGTCCATAGTGGGTAGTGCTTTTCAGTGGTGGACCAGATAAAAGAACCTGCAAGTAAAGACTGACATACCAACATGCTACCATAGACTAGCAAGGATCTCAGGAGAGATAATTACATGCAGTGGGAACTTTGGGGACTAGGGCTGGATGGGCAAAGGGGAATGCTTCTATCAGTGGGGTGGCCCAAAGAGAGACAACTTGGTATGCCACAGAGGACTGAACCCCTTCAAGAGTAGACAAGCCAGAGGGAACCCTGGCTCCATAGAAGGAGACAGACAGAAGGGTGGGAGGGAGTGGGATGGACTCATGAAGGAAGGGAAGGAGGAAGGAACATGGGGAAGGAGAAAGAAGGAGGGACACAGGGATAAGTATTTGATATGTTTGTAAAACTAGGAAAAAGTTAAAAATATTTTTTAAAAAGAAAGTGCAAGGAGGAGGGACTTGCTCGTCCCTTATCCTGTGTGGACTTGATGTGGGGTCAACGCCCTGAGCACTGTTGCCTTCTTTGTTGTTGCTGCCACTACTGCCTCCATCCTTGGGTGACTCAGAGCTTGGCCCTTTCCACCTTGCTGCTGTTCCTACTGCCTTCGGAGCCTGGCTCATAGGCCTTGCTGCTGATCTTCACTGTCGTCAGAGCCCAGCATGATTCACCTTCCATCGACATAGAGGCTTGAGACCTTCTTGGGATCCTACGGCTTTATGAGACATTTGGGTCAATAATGAAGCAGCTTTGGGTGACTACTTCGAAGGACACTGTTTTTATTGTGTTAATTTAATAAAGTTGTGTGTATATACACATTTTCTATCAATTCCGTTCTTCCAGAGAATCCTAATATGAACTTCATATTTGTTTAGGAGTTTATCTATGTTCTATTGGTTCTGTTTATCATATTTATAATTGATCTTTGGATTTCATTGTGAAGATTGTTGCTGTCTTGGTTATTACCTGATAGGCTACCTTCAGTAGGAGTTGGTAGTTTGGGGTTGGTAATTTGAGGAGGAAAAATATTTCCTTGGCACCTTGTTTCTGTTTTTATGGTGAGATGAAGGCATCTCACATTAGGTTGTTGATTATCTTCTTTGATTTTTTGTTTGTAGCTCAGCCACTTGTGGTCAATTAGAGTCTATGATTTCACTACTTTTCTGATGTTGTCTTGAGTGCAGTCTGGAGCCAAAGTGTACTAATTCTTTAATAAAGTCATGATGTTCAATATGGTGTGCTGAATTTCATAGATTAGATGATGTTGATAGTGTGTATATTTTGTCTTATGTTAATGAGAATAGAAGTGGTAGAGGAGTAAGATGGGTAATAACTGGAATAGTATTAACTTGGTTATGAGAAGAAAGGATAACCGTGAGGTAGTTTAGGTATTTTAGGGATTGACTGATCTTTTTAAAACTAAATATTTAATTGCATCAAAACACTTTTTAAATAAAATTCAATAAAAACTATCTCCAACAAATCTTTTGTAACTTACTTGGAGCTTTTTATGTATTTATTTTCTTTTATATTATTTTTTGCCTAGTTATGCAAGCTCTATAGGTACCCCACTTAAACAGACATAATAGAGTTCCCATACTAGCAGGCAGCCCAAGAAGGAGCCAAAGATATGCCTAAACCCTCACTAGTGTACACAACTCAGAGGGAAATTCAGTGCACACATAAACAGATGCTCTGGAGGATGGGAGGGAGGGAGGGCAGGAATAGGGGTGGAGGAAGGGGGAGGGGAGAGTAGAATGGAGAGGACAACAGGGGGAAGGGAGGGAAAGAGGATTGGCTGATTTTTAGTGTTGATTACATTTTCAGGGGATAGAGCTATGAGGTATGAGGTAAAGGGAGGGTGGGTCTCAGAGGAGATGTAGGTAGAGGGTTATGGTGGTGACTAGCTTATGATAATATAGGTAGGCAATTTTATGCCACGGTACTGAATCCTAATTAATATATACTAGAGGAGCTCAGTCCTTACAACACATTTGAGAATGTAAAATTAAGTAAGTAGATAAGATTATAAAAAAGAAAGAAAAAATGTATAAAAGGGATGAAAAAGCCAAAACAATAAATGAGTACTAAAAATTATTAATAAGCAAAACAAACAAACAATTGTCAGTTGTTGTCCCATCTGGTTTAATGGGAAAAGTGTAGTCCACAGTGCTCTTTGGATGCAAGAGAATTCTGGTATTTCTTTTTTTATTTAATAATTTTTTCCTAGTTTTAAAAGCATATTGAGTATTTATCTTGCCTCCCTCTTTTCCTTCTCTCCTCCTTCCCATCTCTCCTTCCCTCCCTTCATCAATCCATCCTACTCCTTCCCACCTTCCTGCCTATCTGCTGCTATGGGCCCCAGGGTTCCTCTGGCTTGTCTACTCTTGTGGGAGTTCAGGCCTCTGTGTCATTCAAGTGGCCCCTCCTCAGCCCACCCCACTGATAGGAGCACTCTCCTTCACTCATCTGGCCCTAGTCCCCAAAATTTCCACTGCATGCAATTATCTCTCCTGAGCTCCTCACTAGTCTATGAGGATACGTTGATATGTCAGTCTTTATAAAGGTGTGGTAAGGACAAGTCTCATTGTAGTGAATTCCTGGATGCAGCAGCCCTGCCTTGAGTGGAATGTCTTATCTAACAGTGGACCTTCCCATCTTTAAGCTCTTACAATATTACTACCTCCTCTTCTGCAGATTCCCTGAGCCTTAGGATGGGAAGAGATTAGGTTGGCTTGATTCTGGGTGAGCCTGGCAGGGTCGCTGGTATGGTAATATTTCTTGAGTGAGTTCTGGCAGTTATAGATGTGGATGCTTATAATTCTGTAGTATAGATGTCCAGTGTTGGATGGTATGTTCTCAAAATCCTTTATTGGCAGATATGTGGATATCTGCCTTTAGTTTCTATGTCCTTTAAGACCTGGATGTTTTTGTGTGTAATTAGAGGGTGATAGGCGGTAGGGGTGATGGTTGTAGAAGGTGCTGGGTCATGGACTGGATGATTGTTGGCTGTCTCAGTCGGCACTTTAAGAGAAAGAGGCTTGTATGCTAGGAACTATGTGGGCGAGCCTGCATACCAGGCAAAAGGAAATCTGGGAAAACTGGCACTATGAAAAAATCTATGCAGCAAGAAGGAAGCTCTACTGTTTTTTGTCCATGTCCTGTAATCTGTGTGTGTTGTATCTTCAGTAAAAATGTCTTGCTGTTAGTATCTGGAGGGCAACTAAGAGCTGTGGCCAAAGCTATTGAGGAGCATCTGAGAACTTTATAAATAATGACTTATTAGAAAATATCACATACCTGTTACTTCTAGTATTGTTTAATTGCCTCTAGGTTCTAGACCGAGCATTCCAGGTCATTTGTTGTTTTGCCCTATCTCCCTCTCTCTATGCTCCTCTGTACAGGGACTGTTCATTCTTGTTCTTTTTTTAAACCTAAAATGTTTTTGACACATTAACATCATAGGATATTCTTATCTTGTTGTATCTCACATTCTTAGGATTTTTCTATTGCCCCTTTGACCCCTCATCCCCTAAGGATTTTCTCTCATTATTCCCTACCTCACCCTGCTGCCTATGGTATCTTATTACATAAAATAAACATTTGGGCATTGGATCTGGAGAGACCTCAATGTCATCACAGCTAAGGACTGTGATCTTTGCCTCATCTGTACAGGTACCTTGGTTCTTTTTATCTCATCTCTTGTATGATTTGTTCCTCCTGCCCTCCCTTCCTGGAAGGCAATTTTTGTGAGTGTGTCATGCTGGACAGGATTTTCTTTGCTGTAGAGTAAGAAAGAAAAAGAGGAGTGTTTTTAAAGTAATTACCCCACCCACCCCATTGGCTGGTTATCCTACTGCCACAAGGCACCATGCAGGACACTGGGGGTGAATTACCATTAGCAGTTTTGCTCAGCTGTAGTCCCTGTAAACTAGGTACTAGTATGTCAGGCAAAATGTGTCCATCAATGCAACAGTGTCACAAGTGTTAGGGTGCAAGTGCTTGCATTCTAATTGGACCTGAGGCCCGCTTCCTAGGAGGAGCTTCACAGCTATCACAGTGAGTCAGGAGAAATGTTCATCACATGGGAAGCCACGGGAGCCAGGAAGAAGCCACTGCTATGGTCTTATTAAATGAATGTGCCCTGCCTGTCAAATTGCCTTCCTAAACATTTGTGCTTTTGCCCATAATCACTGTTCCTTTCATTGTCAAATGGTTCTGGAAACAAATTTCTTTTTTTTTTTTCCAATGAGAGGTTATTCAAATGAAGGTGTGATGACCCAGCAACCCCCTGTCTCTCTTTCCCTCTGTCTCTCTGTCTTTCTGTCTCTCTGTCTCTCTGTCTCTCTGTCTCTCTCTCTCTCTCTCTCTCAAATTTCCTTGCAGTGGTTGCTGTAGCCTGAGTTAATCTCCTGGTGCTGCCACCTCAATTCCTGCTATAGTGAACTGTATTCTCTCTGGAACTATAGACCAAACCATAAGCCCCTTTCCCTTTAGTTGCTTGGGGCACAGTTTTATCAGAACAGCAGAAGAGTAACTGCAACAGAGTTATACTGCAGAAACTCATAACTGGTCAAGTTCTTGAGACTTGTGATTGTTGTTGTGGCATATGGAATAGACCAAACACCAACCATGGATGGAAGGAAATAATTGGACATCTGAATCACACAAACCCAAGCTCAGGAACATCATAGAAGAGATCACAGAAAATATATATAAGAACCTGAAGTAGAAATGGAGTGCTGTGGAGCAATTTCCTCTGAACTGAAACATCCCACCTTGGAGGGAAGCTCGGGAAAACTCAGAAACCTTTTTTTGTATTTTTTGCGTGTGTGCGTGTGTGTGTGTGTGTGTGTGTGTGTGTGTGTGTGTGTGTGTGTGTGTGCCTGTGGAGGCCCAGTGATGACCTTGGAAATCACCCTGATTGCTTCTACCTCCAGCAAAGAGCCCCATGGATGAAGCTTCTTGAGTCAGCATTCACAGTGAGTGGGGTTATCATTGATGCTGCTGCCACTGAATCGCCCATGCTGTTGTAAGTATTCCCCCACATTCCCATAAGTACACTTAGTAAAGTCATTGACTTGCTAAGCTAGGCATGACTAAAACTGTTTCTTTTTTTTTTTTTTTTTTTTTTTTTTTACAGGTTCATTTATTCATCTGTTTATTAACCAGGATTATTGAGTGCCTACTGTGAACTGGATGCCTGTTTCTTAGAAATATGGGTGAAGGTAATTCACAGAAGCAGGAATGAGTGAAGAAACAGCCCCGCCCCACCCCCACCAGCATGGGGAGACTCACAGAAACTGAACCCCTGGAGCTGTCTGCTGTAGGACTTGCTAAGATTCTAGTCTCTGGGTCACTATCTGACCACTGGACTATTTGCTGTCTTCTCTCCTGTATTGCTGGCTGGGATCCCTGCTCAGGGTCTCCTTCCAGACTCGACTACTCCAGCGTCTCTTCCAGACTTCTTGACCGACGTCTTCCAGACTGGCTGGAGCAGCTCATCAGCCCACTTTTATCTTGCTGGCTGTCATTTCCTATTTTTCTTTTTTTTTTTTTTTTTTTCTTTTTTTTTTTTTGTTTGTTTTTTTTTTTTTTTTATTAAAAATTTAATTATACATTTTAAAATTTTTTACCAGTTCCCTCCCTCCCCCCTCCCCTTCCCCCAGTGTCTCCCCCCCAATTCCCAGAGAGTCCTTTATTGTGTGCGCCTAACTCTCCACTGGGTCCTCCTCTCCGATGACATATAAGGACCCAGTGGCATTTCCATAAGCCCTTTCTCTTGTTCCCCTTAAGCATAAGATTACTACTATGGCTGTCAATCCCTTGCCTCCAGGGGTCTCGGTGCCCTTAACAGATGCTAGACTTTATGAGGGCAACAGTGCGCTGGACATTGCGCAGGGCATGCAAAGTTCCATTATGATTGCTTTGGCCCCAACTATTGTTGAGAATCTTGCAAATCGTTGCTCCTCCCATCCTTTTGCTCTTACAATCTTACCGCCCCCTCTTCCGCAAATGTCCCTGAGCTCCAGGATGGGGAGAGATTAGGCTGTCCTAGTTCTATGTGATTGATATAGAGTCTCTGAAGTTCTGGATTGTGGTTTGTTGATTTTCTTTTGCAGTTTTGCTGCTCCTGCAATTCCCTTCACTCCATTCTGCTGGGCACTGTATGTCACCCCCTGGCCAGAGACAAAAAGCTGTTAAACTGGAGTCTTGTTGTAATAGCACATTCAAGGGTAGATGTAATAAGAGTAGGAAACCTCACTGAGGGAGGGGTCCATCACCCATTTGCAAAATGATTACTTTTTATCTGCTAGACTATATGCCCTCCCCTTCTGGTGAGATCAGGAAAGAACGTCTGTGAACTTAACCAGGTTTCTCATTACTTACTTGCAGACCTTGATGGAGGCCTATTTTCTCTGCTGTAACATGGTCTCCTCTCTCCTTGTTTCTGGTGTGGCCCTCCTAACCCATCTCTCTTGTTCATAATCCTTGCAATTACTGTGTTACATAGGTTTACTTTTGAGTGTCCCAATGTGGGCTGGGCGAGTTTGGTACTAGGAGCCACCTATTAGGGAGTACATACGGCGCTTAATTTTCTGGGTTTGGGATACTTCACTTAATATAATTCTTTCTAATGACATCCATTTCCCAGCAAATTCCAGTAATTCATCATTTTTGATGGCTGAGTAGTACTCCATTGTATAGATGTACCACAGTTTCCTTATCCACTTGTCAACTGTTGGACATTTAGGTTGATTCCATGACTTTGCTATTGTAAACAGTGCTGCTATGAACATGGTCGAGCTTGTGCTATCGAGGCGAACCTCTGCTGCTTGGGGGGTTATTCCCAAAAGTGGGATAGCAGGGTCATATGGCATTTCAATCTTTAATTTCTTTAAGAATCTCCAGACGGCTCGCCAGAGTGGCTGTATGAGCCTGCATTCCCACCAACAATGTAGGAGAGTTCCCCTCTCCCCACATCCTCTCCAGCATTTGTCGTTGTTTGTACTGTGGATTTTTGCCATCCTGACCGGGGTGAGATGATATCTCAGGGAAGTTTTGATTTGCATTTCCCTGATGGCGAAGGAAGTGGAGCATTTTTTAAGATATTTGTTGGACATTTTAATTTCATCCCTGGTAAAGTTTCTTTGAAGTTCCAGGGCCCATTTTTTAATTGGGCCAGTGTTTTCCTTGGAGTTTAATTTTCTAAGTTCTTTGTGCACTCTGGACAGTAGAGCTCTGTCAGATATGTGGTTAGTGAAGATTTTCTCCCATTCTGTGGGTTGCCTTTGAGCTCGTGTGACAATCTCTTTATCTGAACAGAAGCTCTTTAATTTCACAAGATCCCAACTGTTGAGAGTTGGTAGCAGTGACTGTGCCATTGGATGTCTGTTTAGGAAGTGTTGGCCTAGCCCAATCAGCTCGAGGGAGTTCCCTATCCTTTCAACTATGGCTTTTAAAGTCTCTGGCCTGATATCAAGGTCCTTGATCCATTTGGAATTAAGTCTTGTACATGGTGACAAGTACGGGTCCAGCTTTAATCTTCTGCATGTGGAGATCCAGTTTTGCCAGCACCATTTGTTGAAGATGCTGTTCTTTTTCCATTGGATTCTTTGGGCCCCTTTGTCAAAGACCAAATGGCTGTAACTTTGTGGGCTTATATCTGGGTCTTCAATCCTTATCCATTGATCTGTGTGTCTATTTTGGAGCCAGTACCAGGCTGTCTTTATAACTATGGATTTGTAGTATAGACTTAGGTTTGGTATGGTAATACCTCCAGCTGTGTTTTTGTTACTCAGGATTGTTTTTGCTATCCTGGGTCTTTTGTGCCTCCATATGAACTTTGAGATTGTTTGGTCAACTTCTTTGAAGAATTGCTTTGGGATTTTGATTGGTATAGCATTGAATCTGTATATTGCCTTTGGTAGGATGGTCATTTTTACAATGTTGATTCTGCCAATCCAGGAACAAGGGAGGTCTTTCCACCTTCTGGTGTCTTCTGCAATTTCTTTCTTTAGGGTTTTAAAGTTTTCATTGTAAAGGTCTTTTACCTCCTTAGTTAGGTTTATACCAAGGTATTTCATTTTTTAGGGGTTATAGTAAATGGCATGGTTTCTCTCAAGGCTTTTTCACTTCTTTCATTCTGGGCATATAGGAAGGCCTCTGATTTTTGTACATTTATTTGTATCCTGCCACCCTGCTGAACTTCTCAATTAGTTCCAGGAGTTTCCTGGTGGAGTTTTTGGGATCACTCAGGTATAAGATCATGTCATCTGCAAATAGAGATAGCTTGACTTCTTCCTTGCCAATTTGAATCCCTCTTATGTCCCTTTCTTGTCTTATGGCTTCGGCTAAGACTTCAAGTACAATATTGAATAGAAGTGGTGAGAGTGGACAGCCTTGTCTTGTTCCTGATCGAAGTGGGAATGCTTCCAATTGTTCCCCATTGAGCATAATCCTTGCTGTGGGCTTGTTGTATACAGCTTTTATTATATTGATAAAGGTTCCTTCCATTCCTACTGTCTCTAGCGTTTTGATCATAAAAGGCTGTTGGATCTTGTCAAAAGCTTTTTCTGCATCTATCGAGAGTATCATGTGGTCTTGGACTTTGGACTGGTTTACATGATGAATTACATTTATTGATTTGCGTATGTTGAACCAACCTTGTGTGCCGGGGATGAAGCCTACTTGGTCCCCATGAATGACCTTTTTAATATGTTTTTGAATCCGATTTGCTAAGACTTTGTTGAGAATCTTTGCATCTGTGTTCATCAGGGAGATCGGCCTATAGTTTTCTTTTTTAAGTGAATCTTTATTAGGTTTTGGGATTAAAACGATATTAGCTTCATAGAAGGAATTTGGTAGTGTTCCTTCCTTTGCTATTTGATGGAACAGTTTAAGGAGTATTGGTGTTATTAACTCCTTAAATGTCTTGTAGAACTCTGTGCTGAATCCATCTGGTCCAGGACATTTTTTGGTGGGAAGATTCGAGATTACTTCCTCAATTTCCTTATATGTTATGGGACTATTTAAGTAATTCACAACTTCCTGATTCAATTTAGGTAATTTGTGTTTACTTAGAAATTCATCCATCTCTTTTGTGTTGTCAAACTTCACAGAGTATAAGTTTTTGAAATATGATGTTATAATTCTCTGGATTTCTTGGGTATCCGTAGTGATAACTCCATGTTCATTTCTAATTTTGTTAATTTGGGTTTTCTCTCTCTTGCTTTTGGTTAGTTTAGCTAGGGGTGTATCAATCTTGTTGATTTTTTCAAAGAACCAGCTTTTTGATTGGTTGATTTTTTCTATCATTTTCTTAGTCTCGATTTCAGATATTTCTCCCCTTATTTTGCTAATCTCTTCTCTTCTACTGCTTTTGGGATCAGATTGCTCTAGTTTCTCTAAAGCTTTAAGCTGCATTGTTAAGTTGTTTATTTCTGATGTTTCCATTTTTTTGACGTGGGCATTAAGAGCTATGAACTTACCTCTTAGAACAGCTTTCATTGTGTCCCAGAGATTTTGGTAAGTTGTATTTTCGTTATCATTCACTTTCAGGAAATCTTGAATTTCCTTTTTAATTTCTTCCTGAATCCAGTTCTCATTCAGCATCATAGTGTTAAGTTTCCAGGAGTTAGTGTATTTTCTCTTGTTTGATGTGTTGTGGATGTCCAGCTTTAGGCCGTGGTGGTCTGATAGGGCACAGGTTAGAATTTCAACTTTCTTGTACACGTGTAGATTCATTTTGTGGCCCAATATGTGATCTATTTTGGAGAAAGTTCCGTGTGCTGCTGAGAAAAATGTGTATTCTTTGGTGCGTGGGTGAAAAGTTCGATAGAGATCTGTGAGGTCCATTTCTTTCAGGGTTTGATTAAGTTCCAAAGTGTCTCTGTTAAGCTTTTGACCTGTTGATCTATCCCATGTTGAGAGGGCGGTGTTGAAGTCCCCAAGAATTATCGTTTGGGGGTTGATTTCTTGCTTTAGACGCTGTAGGGTTTTCTTAATGAATGTGGAGGGGCCCGTATTGGGTGCATATATGTTCAGTATTGTGAAGTCTTCCTGGTGAATTGTACCTCTGACTAAAATGTAGTATCCATCCGTGTCTCTTATAATTTTTTTTGGTTTGAAATCCACTTTGTCTGATAGCATAATGGCTACCCCTGCCTGTTTTCTGCTTCCATTTGCTTGTAGAATTGTTGACCAGCCTTTTATTTTTAGAGGGTGCCTATCTTTTGTGGTGAGATGGGTTTCCTGCAGGCAACAGATTGATGGATTGTGATTTTTAATCCAAGTTTGTAATCTGTGTCTCTTGATCGGTGAATTAAGTCCATTAACATTTAGTGTTATAATGGAGAAACTATTGTTAATTCCAGACATTTATTATGTTTATTAGCTTTTATAAGTATATTGCTTCGCTTTTAATGGTGTTATATTTGCCTTCTGTTCTCCTGGATATGCCTGTTTTTTTCTTCACGCTTGAGTATCATTTCTAGCAGTTTTTGAAGGCCTGGTTTGGTGGCCATGTATCCCTTAAAGTTGTCTTTGTGCTGGAAAATTTTTCTTTCTCCCTCGATCATGACTGATAGTTTTGCAGGGTAAATCAGCCTGGGTTGACATTTTTGCTCATTCAATACTTGAAGTATGTCTCTCCAAGCTCTTCTTGCTTTTACTGTTTCGACTGAGAAGTCATTTGTTATTTTAATAGGTTTGCCTTTAAAAGTGACTTGTTTTTTCTCCCTTGAAGCTCTCAGCACCAGTTCTTTATCTTGAATGTGGAGTGTTTTAACTATTATTTGCCGCGGTGTGCTTCTAGTTTGGTCGTATCTGTTTGGGGTGCGGAATGCCTCTTGTATATGAATGGGCCTCTCTTTCTTTAGATGAGGAAAGTTTTCCTTGATGATCGTTTGAAAAATTTCCTCAGGAGTGGTATTTTGAGATTCTTGCTCCGGTATTCCATGAATACGCATGTTAGGCTTCTTCAGGGTGTCCCATATCTCTTGGATATTTCTCTCAAGTATCTTTTTGGCTTTAACAACCTCTTCCATTGAGCTGGCTAGTACTCCCACTTTATCTTCAAGGTCTGAAATTCTGTTTTCTGCTTCATTAGTTCTGTTGATAAGACTCTCTGTGGCGTTCTGGGTTGAAGATAACTTGTCTTTTAGCTCAGTTTTAAACTCTGCTTGAGTTTGTTTTAACTGTTCTATGCCACTTTTTGTTTCTTGCACTGTTTTTCTCAACCCCTCCAGATGTCTGTTGTGTTCCTCTTCAAAGCGATTGATTCGATTATGTAATTCCTCCCGGATTTCCTCTTTCATAGTATTGAACATGGTAATGATCATATTTTGAAAGTCGTTATCCTGGGTCAGGCTTTCTTGGCCTTTTTCCGCGGGTTTGTTCTTGTTGGAGTCTAACATTATGGGATTAATTTCTTCAGTGGGAGATTTGTTTACTTGAGTGTTGCTTCTCATGGATTTGCACTTTGACTTTGGCATTGTCATTTTAACTCTTAAGATCTCTCAATTTCACTAAACTGAATTATTTGGCCTGGGGTACTGGTGGGCGGGGCCTGAACGGGGACTTACCTAGGGAGCGGGGTGAGGCCCGGGTGGACCGCGTGCGTGTCCCGACTGGCGGAGCGGGGTGGGGCGAATAGGGAGGATGGGCGGGTCGGCGTGGAGCTATTTAACCCGAGGGCAGCTGGGGCGGGGCCCGGGCGCAGGGGGAGGTCCTCCTCGTCCCTCGGCCCCCGCGCGGCTCCGGCTGGATGGCGGGAGTCGGAGCCGGGTCCCCGTGGGCTGACCTGGGGTCCTAGAGCGCGCGTTGAGGCCCGGCTGGATCTCGCCTACGCGTCCCGACCGGCGGAGCGGGGTGGGGCGAAAAGGGAGGATGGGCGCGTCGGCGTGGAGCTATTTAACCCGAGGGCAGCTGGGGCGGGGCCCGGGCGCAGGGGGAGGTCCTCCTCGTTCCCTCGGCCCCCGCGCGGCTCCGGCTGGATGGCGGGAGTCGGAGCCGGGTCCCCGTGGGCTGACCTGGGGTCCTAGAGCGCGCGTTGAGGCCCGGCTGGATCTCGCCTACGCGTCCCGACCGGCGGAGCGGGGGGTGGGGCGAAAGAGGGAGGATGGGCGCGTAGGCGTGGAGCTATTTAACCCGAGGGCAGCTGGGGCGGGGCCCGGGCGCAGGGGGAGGTCCTCCTCGTTCCCTCGGCCCCCGCGCGGCTCCGGCTGGATGGCGGGAGTCGGAGCCGGGTCCCCGTGGGCTGACCTGGGGTCCTAGAGCGCGCGTTGAGGCCCGGCTGGATCTCGCCTACGCGTCCCGACTGGCGGAGCGGGGGGTGGGGCTAAAACTGTTTCTTTACTCTGTCATCAGTGCCCTATCTGGGGTGGCTAGGTGTTTTTCCATGTCCCCTCAGAAAGGTCACACAACATGTGGCAATCCCTACAAATATTTACCTCACTGGCTATTTCTTCTCACTAGTGTGTGTATATATATTAACAATGTGGAGTTAGACACTTCCTTTTCTGTTCGTTTTAAAGCTATTTATACAGGGAACACACTTGCTCATCGTAGCACGAGCTCCCTCAAGATTTCTGATGCTGAGCAATCTTTTTCATCACTGGGTCCCCTTCCTACTAAGGAATAAAATTCCTTTTGCATGAAGGAACCAAATCACCCACAAACACTGCAATAGGTGTTTTGAGATTTGCTACAGAACTCATTTCAGATTGCTGGAGAAATCTGGGGAATCATTTGTTGGTGCTTAGGGCAGGGCTTTACCTCCTGCTACTCTATCTCATCTCCAGGCAACTGTCCCATTCCCTTAATGTTCTGGTAGCTTTTTTGTGGACTATGCTTGTCTGATTTTCTGCATAGGAGATGGGATCATGTACACATGAACACAGTTTTACTCCCTGCTTCCCACTCTGGATACCTTTCACTGATCAATTTTTCCATATACCATAAATTCAGGGTTTCCCAGTTCATCATATGTTGGGCTATTTCAGATCGCATGCCAGCCTATGCAGTTTTTCTGAGGGCTGCAGAGCCCTCTCTTTCCTGAAAACGGTTCTCAGCTTTGTTCTCAAGTATGTGAGGCAACAGTCTGATCTTTTACAATCTTTTAGAATTTGCTTGGAAGTATTAGAGAAGGACTTAATGTAAGACTCTTACAATTGCAAGAGAACTCAATGGGCTTACAACTTAATGGGTACAAGGTTAAAAAATCCACAGCCAGTGCACAAAAGGATGAAGGAATTTTATTTACCTACAGGCAGAAGAGCAACTGTTTCCCAAGAGAGCAGGCATACTTTCCTGAAATTGGAAAGGGAGCGAGGCTTTTATAGATGAGGCTCCTGACATTCATAAGTGGGAGGCACTTTATGGGAAGTATCATTACAGAATGTGGTGTTACTGTTACTCTTTCTGCTGCTGAGAGACAATACTCAAACACAACTTTTAGGAGAAAGGGAAATTTATTTGCCTGCTGGCTCCAGAGGCAATGTAGTCCATTGTGGTGGGAAAGGCATGATGCATGGCAGAACTGCAGGTGGCTCAGGTTACTGCAGCCATCATGGATGCAGAGGGAGCAAGCAGCAACCAGAAGAGCAGACTGCTAGAGGAAGGAGGGCAGAAGGACCCAACATTAAGGCCCACTCCCTGTGCCATGTCTTCCTCCAGCAAGGTTCCATCTTCATGCATGATCTTCCCAAACATTCACAGCAGCTAAAGATGCAAACACACTAGCCTGTGGGGGACAACTCACACTCAAACCATGACATGTGATATTACAGTTTGCCTGCATGGTTGCTGATAAATGACCATCAAAAGGCTTAACAGAACAAGTTTTTTTTTTTTTTTTTTTTGTCCGTTACGATTATCTGGTTACAGTTCTCAGTCCAGCTTGACAGGAGAGCTCATGCCAACACCAAGGCCAAAGGAACTGGCCACACCATCTCTATGTAATGGCTGAGAGAGGGACGATCCTTACTTGCCAGATCAGCATGTCTGGCCAAATGTTCACAAGGATGCCAACTTCCTCAACTGACTCTCAGTATTTTCTTTATCTGTTCAGGGCCTAGTCCCACCCACCATAAGCTGGGTCTTCCCCATCAGCTAGACAATCTCCTGCAGGTTCAAACTGGGCTTAACTCAACTACTATTTCTCTACAAATGTACCCAGAGCTCAAACCCTCTACCATCAAGTTGACACCCGTGCCTAACTATGACATGTGGTTTTCCTTGCAAACATGTGTATTTGGAGTACGGAGTTAAAGGAATGCCCCATGTCACTTGGGCGACAGTTTCCTTGTGGATTGCCACTATTACTGTGGTCATAGGGCCCATTGGAGGCCACTAACACAGTACTTGGTATACTGCAATTTGTGTCAAGGCCACTGATGCCAACCAGGACCATGCTTACACAGGGTCAGGTGGAGGGAGGGCTGGCGATATCCACCCATAATTTTATTTGGCCTTTTCTGCTAGGTTCATGGTGTGCACATCCTTTAATCCATCACTGCAAGTCTAAGCTGGAGAAAGACTTTCACGTGCAACTGGGGAAAGATTTTTAAGTTCAGAAGACAGTGTTTTCATTGATGCTGCTGCATTTGAGGTCATGCCTAGGTCCTTCACTGTGCCTCAGATCCTTTCCTCCTGGCCCTGTGCTCCATCTCATCTGCAGAGTACCCATGTGGGACTGTCTAGTTCTTGTTCAGTCTTGTCTTATTCAGTCCTCAGTTCTTTCTTTAATTTATTTTATTTTATTATTATTATTTCCACTCATACAAACTTAACAGGTACACGGGTCCCCTCCCTCCCTCCACCTCCCTCGACCCCTCTGCTGCCCCCTCCCCTCTCCTTTCCCTCCCCATTCCCCAGTGCCTCCCCCCAATCCCCAGAGCATCCTTTAATGTGCATGCCAAACTATCCTCTGGGTCCTCCTCTCAGATGAGGTGCAAGGACCCAGGGGCATTTCCCAGAACCCTTTTCTGTGTTCCTCTTAAGCTTAGGAACACTACTGTGACTGTCAGTCCCTAGCCTCCAAGGATCCTAGTGCCTTTAGTCCATGCTAGATTTTGTGGGGTCAATAATGTGTTGGACATTGCGCAAGTCATGCAAAGTCCTATTATGATTGCTTTGGCCCTAACTTGTGTGGAGTATCTTGCATATCATTACTCCTCCCATCCTTGTGCTCTTACAATCTTACTGCCCCCTCTTCTGCAAATATCCCTGAGCTTCAGGATGGGGAGAGATTAGGCTGGCTTAGTTCCTGGTGGTTAATATAGAGTCTCTGATGTTCTGAATTATGGTTTGTTGATTTTTTTTTTTTTTTTTTTTTTTTTTTTTTTTTTTTTTTAGTTTTGCTGCTCCTGCAATGCCCTTGGCTCCATCTTGATGGGTACTGGATGTTTCCCCCTGGCCAGAGATTAAAAACCTGTTAAATTAGAGTCTTGTTATAAGAGTATATTCAAAGGTAGATGGAATAAAAGTAGGAGACCGCAGTGAGAGAGGGGTCAATCACCCATTTGCAAAATGGTTACTTTCTATCTGCCAGCCTATATGCCCTCCCCTTCTGGTGAGATCATAACTCATCAGTTGCAAATGATCAGGAAGGAAAGTCTGTGAACTTAACCAGATGTCTCATTACTTACTTGCATTCTTTGATGGTGGTCTATTTTCTCTGCTGTAACATGGTCTCCTCTCTCCTTGTTTCTGGTGTGGCCCTCCTTCCCCATCCCTCCTGTTTATAATCCTTGCAATTACTGTAGGTATTACAGAGATTTGTCTTTGAGTGTCTCTAAGTGGGTTTGGTACTAGGATACACATATTAGGGAGTACATATGGTGCTTAATTTTCCATGTCTGGGATACTTCACTCAATATAATTGTTTCTAATTCCATCTATTTCCTGGCAAATTGCATTAATTCATCATTTTTGATGGCTGAGTAGTATTCCATTGTATAAATGTACCACATTTTCCTTATCCACTCGTCAACTGTTGGACATTTAGGTTGATTCCATGACTTTGCTATTGTAAACAGTGCTGCTATGAACATGGTCGTGCTTGTGCTATTGAGGTGAATTTTTGCTGTATGGGGGGGTTATTCCCAAAAGTGGTATAGCAGGGTCATATGGTATTTCAATCTTTAACTTCTTTAAGAATCTCCAGACGGCTTGCCAGAGTGATTGTATGAGCATTAATTCCCACCAGCAATGTAGGAGAGTTCCCCTCTCTCCACATCCTCTCCAGCATTTGGTGTTGTTTGTATTGTGGATTTTTGCCATCCTGACCGGGGTGAGATGATATCTCAGGGAAGTTTTGATTTGCATTTCCCTGATGGCTAAGGATGTGGAGCATTTTTTAAGATATTTGTTAGACATTTTAATTTCATCCCTGGTAAAGTTTCTTTTAAGTTCCAAGGCCCATTTTTTAATTGGCCCATTTGTTTCCTTGGTGTTTAATTTTCTAAGTTCTTTGTGCACTCTGGATAATAGAGCTCTACCAGATATGTGGCTAGTGAAGATTTTCTCCCATTCTGTGGGTTGCCTTTGTGCTCGAGTTACAATCTCTTTATCTGAACAGAAGCTCTTTAATTTCACAAGATCCCATCTGTTGAGTGTTGGTTGTAGTGACAGTGCTATTGGATGTCCGTTTAGGAACTGTTGGCCTACTCCAATCAACTCGAGGGAGTTCCCTACCCTTTCAACTATGGTTTTTATAGTCTCTGGCCTGATATCAAGGTCCTTGATCCATTTGGAATTAGTTCTTGTGAATGGTGACAAGTATGGGTCCAGTTTTAATCTTCTGCATGTGGAGATCCAGTTTTGCCAGCACCATTTGTTGAAGATGCTGTTCTTTTTCCATTGGACTTTTTGCGCCCCTTTGTCAAAGATCAAATGGCTGCAGTTGTGTGGGCTTATATCTGGGTCTTCAACCCTTATCCATTGATCTGTGTGTCTATTTTGGAGCCAATACCAGGCTGTTTTTACAACTATGGATTTGTAGTGTAGACTAAGGTTTGGTATGGAGATATACCTCCAGCAGTGTTTTTGTTACTCAGGATTGTTTTTGCTATCCTGGGTCTTTGCACCTCCATATGAATTTTGAGATTGTTCGGTCAACTTCTTTAAAGAATTGCTTTGAGATTTTGATTGGTATAGCATTGAATCTGTATATTGCCTTTGGTAGGATGGTCATTTTTACGATATTGATTCTGCCAATCCAGGAACATGGCAGGTCTTTCCACCTTCTGGTGTCTTCTGTAATTTCTTTCTTTAGGGTTTTAAAGTTTTCATTATAAAGGTCTCTTACTTCCTTGGTTAGGTTTATACCAAGGGATTTCATTTTTTTAAGGGCTATAGTAAATGGGATTGTTTCTCTCAGGGTTTTCTTTACTTCTTTCATCCTGGGAATACAGGAAGGCCACTGATATTTGTACATTTATTTTGTATCCTGCCACCCTGCTGAACTCCTGTATTAGTTCCAGGAGCTTCCTGGTGGAGTTTTTAGGATCACTCAAGTATAAGATCATGTCATCTGTAAACAGAGATAACTTGACTTTTTCCCTGCCGATTTGAATCCCTTTTATCTCCCTTTCTTGTCTTATGGCTTCAGCTAAGATTTCAAGTACAATATTGAATAGAAGTGGTGAGAGTGGACAGCCTTGTCTATTTCGTGATTGAAGTGGGAATGCTTCAACTTTTTCCCCATTGAGTGTAATACTTGCTGTTGCTTTGTTATATACTGCTTGTATAATATTGATAAAGGTTCCTTCCATTCCAACCTTTGCTAGGATTTTGATCATAAAGAGCTGTTGGATTTTGTCAAAAGCTTTTTCTGCATCTATCGAGAGTATCATGTGGTCTTGAACTTTGGACTGGTTTATATGGTGAATTACATTTATTGATTTGCATATGTTGAACCAACTTTGTATGCCTGGGATAAAGCCTATTTGATCCCCATGAATGATCTTTTTGATATGTTTTTGAATCCGATTTGCTAAGACTTTGTTGAGAATCTTTGCGTCTGTGTTCGTCAGAGAGATTGGCCTATAGTTTTCTTTTTTAAGTGTATCTTTATTAGGTTTTGGGATTAAGACGATATTAGCTTCGTAGAAGGAATTTGGTAGTGTGCCTTCCTTTTCTATTTGATGGAACAGTTTAAGGAGTATTGGTGTTATTAGCTCCTTAAATGTCTGGTAGACATTTTGGTGGGAAGATTCGAGATTACTTCCTCTATTTCCTCATATGTTATAGGACTGTTTAAATAATTCACAACTTCCTGATTCAATTTAGGTAAGTTGTATTTACTTAGGAATTCATCCATCTCTTTTGTGTTGTCAAATTTTACAGAGTATAAGTTTTTGAAATATGATGTTATACTTCTCTGGATTTCTTGGGTATCTGTAGTGATAACTCCATTTTCATTTCTAATTTTGTTAATTTGTGTCTTCTTTCTCTTGCTTTTGATTAATTTGGCTAGAGGTGCATCAATCTTATTGATTTAAAAAAAAAAACAGGTTTTTGACTGGTTGATTTTCTGTGTTATTTTCCTAATCTTGATTTTGGATGTTTCTCCCCTTATTTTGCTAATCTCCTCTCTTCTACTGCTTTTGGGATCGGATTGCTCTAGTGTCTCTAAAGCTTTAAGCTGCATTGTTATTGATTTCTGATGTTTCCATTTTTTGATGTAGGCACTAAGAACTATGAACTTACCTCTTAAGACAGCTTTCATTGTGTCGCAAAGATTTTGGTAAATTGCATTTTCATTATCACTTGCTTTCAGGAAATCTTGAATTTCCTTTTTAATTTCTTCCTGAATCCAATTCTCATTTAGGAACTGTTGGCCTACTCCAATCAACTCGAGGGAGTTCCCTACCTTTTCAACTATGGTTTTTATAGTCTCTGGCCTGATATCGAGGTCCTTGATCCATTTGGAATTAGTTCTTGTACATGGTGACAAGTATCCAGGAGTTAGTGTATTTTCTGTTGTTTGTTGTGTTGTGGATGTCAAGCTTTAGGCTGTGCTGGTCTGATAAGGTACAGGCTAGAATTTCAACTTTCCTGTATATGTGGAGATTCTTTTTGTGTCCCAATATGTGATCTATTTTGGAAAAAGTTCCATGTGCTGCTGAGAAAAATGTGTATTCTTTGGTGTGTGGATGAAAAGTTTGATAGAGCTCTGTAAGGTCCATTTCAGTAAGGGTTTGATTAAGTTCCAAAATGTCTCTGTTAAGTTTTTTACCTGTTCATCTATCCCATGTTGAGAGGACGGTATTGAAATCCCCAAGAATTATTGTTTTGGGGTTGATTTCTTGGTTTAGACATTGTACGGTTTGCTTAATGAATATGGGGGGGGCGTGTTGGGTGCATATATGTTCAGTATTGTGAAGTCTTCCTGGTGAATTGTACCTGTGACTAAAATGTAGTATCCATCTGTGTCTCATGATTTTTTTGGTTTGAAGTCCACTTTGTCTGATAGCATAATGGCTACCCCTACCTGTTTTCTGGTTCCATTAGCTTGCAGAATTTTGGACCAGCCTTTTATTTTTAGGATGTGCCTATCTTTTGTGGTGAGATGGGTTTCCTGCAGGCAGCAGATTGATGGATTGTGATTTTTAATCCAAGTTTGTAATCTGTGTCTCTTGATCGGTGAGTTAATTCCATTAACATTTAATGTTATAATGGAGAAACTATTTTTAATTCTGGACATTTATTATGTTTAGTGGCTTTTGTAAGTGTATTGTTTCGTTTTTAGGTTTTGGTGGTATTATACTTCCCTTGTGTTCTCCTGGATATGCTTGTTTTTTTCTTCAAGCTTGAGTATCATTTCTAGCATTTTTTTGAAGGCCTGGTTCGGTGGACATGTATCCCTTCAAGTTGTCTTTGTGCTGGAAAATTTTTCTTTCTCCCTCGATCATGATGGATAGTTTTGCAGGGTATATCACCTGGGTTGACATTTTTGCTCATTCAATACTTGAAGTACGTCTCTCCAAGCTCTTCTTGCTTTTACTGTTTCCATTGAGAAGTCATTTGTTATTTTAATAGGTTTACCTTCAAAAGTGACTTTTTTTCCCTTGAAGCTCTCAGCACCATTTCTTTATCTTGAATGTGGAGTGTTTTAACTATTATTTGCCATGGCGAGTTTCTATTTTGGTCATATCTGTTTGAGGTGTGGAATGCCTCTTGTATATGGATGGGCCTCTCTTTTTTTAAATGAGGAAAGTTTTCGTCGATGATAGTTTGAAAAATTTCCTCCGGTGTGGTATTTTGGTATTCTTGCTCTGGTATTCCATGAATATGCATGTTAGGCTTCAGGGTGTCCCATAACTCTTGAATATTTCTCTTGAGTATCTTTTTGGCTTTAACAACCTCTTCCATTGTGCTGGTTAATACTCCCACTTTGTCTTCAAGGTCTGAAATTCTATTTTCTGCTTCCTTAGTTCTGCTGATAAGACTCTGTTGAGTTCTGGATTGAAGATAACTTGTCTTTTAGTTCAGTTTTAAACTCTGCTTGAATCTGTTTTAATTGCTCTATGCTTGTTTTTGCTTCTTAAACTGTTTTTCTCAACTCCTCCAAGTGTCTGTTGTGTTCCTCTTCAAAGTGATTGATGCAGTTATTTAATTCCTCCCGGATTTCCTCTTTCATAGTATTGATCATGGTAATGATCATGTTTTGAAAGTCGTTATCCTAGGTCAGGCTTTCTTGGCTATTTTCCGTGGGTTTGTTCTTGTTGGAGTCTATCATTATGGGATTAATTCCTTCAGTGGGAGATTTGTTTTCTTGGGTTTTGTTTCTCATAGATTTGCACTTTGACTTGGGTCTTGTCGTTTTAACTCTTAAGACCTTCTTTCAATTTCTGTGTGTTTTTCACTGAACTGAATTGTTTGGCCTGGAGCAGCTCCTGCTCCAGCTGGCTGGTGGGAAGAGCTGGGACCAGTGGGTTGCCTGGGGTTTGGGAGGTGGGCAGGGGGAGCTTACTTAGGTTGTCGTGTGTCCTGGCTGGACTAGGTCCCTGTGAGTCTGGGCTGGACTGCATGCATCTTGGGTGGGTGGGGAAAGGGTTGTGTCACCCCTTTTGTACTCTTACCACATTACTAGTATGGGCAGAAAAATTATGCTCCAAGAGTCAGTGCCAAGTAACAGAAATCAATACCCTAGGAAAGGACAGCAGTGTGGTGACTTGAAACATGGGTTTGGACTTTTGCTGCCTTTTCCTGGGAGAGACATTAGGAGGAGAAACAGAGACCCAAAGCACCACATATTCTGTAGTACCAGGTACAGGTGTTCACGAAAGGTGGTAAATTGAACCTGGAGCTGGCCAGGGTCTTCAACAATCCATCTATGGATAGTGAAAGAAAATGAAAATCAGGGCCATAATGACAGCTGTCACTTATTAAACCCAATGTTGCAGTCAGCCTGCATGGTTGCTGATAAGTGACCATCAAACAGCTTAAGTGAACAAGGAGTTTATTTTCTTACAACAGTCCGGTTACAGTCTGTAGTCCAGCTTGATGGGAGAGCATACACCAACACCAGGCCAAGGGAAATGACCACACCATCTCTACATAATGGTTGAGAGAGTGAAGATCCTTACTTGCCAGACCAACATGTCTGGTCAAGTGTACAAAAGGATGCTGTTATGGTTGCATTTCGATGTCAACTTGACAGTTGTAGACTGTTTGGGGACAGCTGTGAAAGGTTCATGGTTAGAATGGTCCCAGAACAAGTCTGCAGGTACTTGACTGATTGCTGTGGGGAACCCAGCCCATAGTGGGTGGTACTTTCCAGAGGTGGACCGGATAATAGGAGGTGCAAGGAGGAGGGACTTGCTCTTCCCTTATCTGGTGTTGACTTGATGTGCAGCCCACTCTGCATGCACGTTGTTCACCTTTAGCATGTCTGGCCTTCTTGGTTGCTACTGCTCCTGCTGCCTCCGTCCTTGGCTGACTTGGAGCTTCACCTTTTCCATCATGTTGCTGTTCCTGTTGCCTTTGGGGCCTGGTCTCTAGGCTTTGTTGCTGTTCTCTGTTCATCGCTGATGTCTGAGCCCAGCTGTTCTTCACCGATGTTGGAACCCAGCATCTTCAACTCCCCAGAGGAGCAACGGCTTGAGACCTTCTTAGGATCTTTTGGCTTTGTGGAAATTTCCAGCCAGGAAAGAGGCTGTTGCGGGCAGCTGCCTTGAAGGATGCTATTTTTATTGTGAGTTTTTAAAAATAAACTTATTTATATATACTACATCCTATAGATTCTGTTTCTTCAGAGAATCTTGACTAATACAGATGCTGACTTCCTCAACTGACTCTCAGTGTTTTATTCATCTGTTCAGGGCCTAGTACCACTCACCATAGGCTTGGCCTTCCTCATCAGCTGAACAATCTTCTGCAGGTTTGCTCTGGGCCCAACTCAACCACTAAGTTTCTATAAATGTGCCCAGAGCTCAAATCCTCAGCTGTCAAGTTGACACCTGTGCCTAACTAACTATGATGCCCAATCACCACTCCCTCTTTCCAGGCTTAACCCGGGCCTCCCCACTTCCTCTAAGAGCCCAGGTATCGCGTGGACACTAATGCCTTATCTCCAGCCCTTCCATCTCCCCTCTAGCACTAACTCAAATAGGAAACTGTCAATCTGTGTGAGCTCTCTTTGAATGGAGTGGTCTTCCTCAAGAAAAGCCAGGTTTGGGCTAACTTTGTTTCTATAGGAGCAGGGAAAGGAACTCTGATGGAGCTGGTGGAGAAAAGGTTAAGGGGCCTATGTTCCAGAGCTTGCTTGTGCTTCATGTTTCCTCACCTCTCTGAGTCTGGCAGCTCTCAGGTCCCCGCTGATACCTGTGAGCTTAGATCTGCACTGTCCTCCCCCCCACACCCTCAGGCCAGTTTCTCCCTATCCTGCTGCACTCCTAGGTGGCCTCAGCCTCCCTCTTAACCCCTCTGGTCACACTCACACCACCTTATGTCTTGTATGTTCCAGCTCTGCGCTCCTTTAGTCTGCCTCACACTTGAGCTTGTCCTTTCTTCCCTAATTTCTCTGGAGGTCTTAACGGACTTCCTCTAATAGGATATAATTCCTACAGTTGTGGGTTGGGACTTGAGACTGGGTGTCTGAGCCAAAATTATACCCTATGAAGTATAACCCTGGGGATAACTCCTTTTGAGATGATGTATCAGCATACGTCTGGGAATAACTCTGTCTGTGGAAGCATCAACACCACCTTGGTTTTCAGGGCCACCCACACCACTCTGATTTGCAGGACACTGGGATTTGAGTCAGCACCCTTGCCTTCTCTGTCTGCTGACACACTCAAGCCCCTACTGGGGTCCTGCATGACTGTTCCTGCCTTTCCCTCACACTCTCCCCCTCAAACATCCTGCCCTCCTGCAGCTCTTGTGAGAGACTGGGGTGCTGGCGCCAAGCTCCGCCCCTGTCTCCGCCCCTGTCTCCACTATGCACTGCATGGGCCTTTCCCCAAACCAGCACCAACGTAAATGGGTCCTCTTAAGGGTTGGTTCCTACCAAGCGGGCCATGGCCCAGATCTATGGGGTTGGGCAGTCTTAGTTAATGTTCATTGTTCCAAGTCTGTTCTCCACGGGCCTGCTTAGAAAGACCCGTGAGAAGTCAGTTCCCTCCAAGCTGGCCCATAAGTGCCACCATCTCTTGGGCCACAGAGAAACCAGTGGCTTCAGGAAACTCTACCCCATAGCAGTAGAGTGTGTCACAGTCCCCCTTGGTCTATGTTCTCCTTGCGGGTGTTTGGCAAACAGGCCTAGCCGCTTTCCCTCTGTCTTGGACTTTTTGCCAATAGATCACAAGGTTCTGGGAAACTGTTCTGCCCCATATGTCCCCTATTCTCATCTAATACACTGCCAGTTCAGGCAGGTTTCTTCAAGTGTGTGAGTGCCTTGCTGGTCATCTCCTGCCATCTGCTTCTTCGAGGGATAAATTTCTTTGGGTCAACCCAGTCCTGTCTGATGACCCTCACATGGTCTTTCCTTGGAGACACATGGCCAGGGATTCACAGAAGCCATCTCAGGACCCTGTCTATACCCCTGCCATCTTCAACAAGTACTCTTCCCCTCTCCTCCAGTTTATGAGAAACTTCTGGTCCTAGATAAGTGGATGTGGGCTGGACCAGGGCATTGGTAATGGAGAAGCATTCCAGCTGCTGTACCCTCTCCTGCCATGGTCCTCAGGTACCTTCTTTAATTTCCCCCTCTCTCAGGAACAGTGTCTGGGGACTCCCTTCAGAGCTAGATGGCACTTGTAGGGGACTTTGCTCAGCTGTTAAGTGACCTTGTGTCTCCTAAAACTCAAAAAAGTGATACATTGAATAGTCACACAAACATCTTATCTCTTTAACAGAAAACAAAATACTCGTGGGTCCTGATATCACCAAGAGTTTCTAGTTGCTTCCTTCCTTTGTCTCAAGCCCTACATCATAGTCCATAATAGCTTTCCACCCTCTCTATGGACATGCTATACAGAAACTCTAAGAAACAAGCAAATTACAAGAATGGGAAAAATCCAGAGTGGATAGTCTCCCAACAATAACTCCTTCCTTCTGTCAGTCCTGTATAGGATCTACCACAGAGTAACTAGAAGCTGATAGACATGCTGTGTCACAGTTAAGATGATGGGAATTATGAGCATGGCCTCAGTCCAACCCTTACCCCATGCTACTTCTCCAGGCAGGCATCATTAAATGATAGTGACAACCTAGGAGGGTCTAGGTGTTAACCAAAGACAGCACGGAGACAGTAGGCCTAGTGCAAGTAAGTGCTATTCTATATGCTTGGCCATGTGCTCCCAAATATAGTCTGCTTGTAGAGCACTGGAGGGACATGATCATAATGGGTAAGATTGCTCCAAAGAGGCCTGCCTCCATCTCAAAACGAGATGACATTGGAAAACAAGTAAGGACATGATAGGTAAATGTGTGTCTATAAGCATAGGCTGTGTGTTCTATGCATGGATGAATGCTTGGACTGGTATAGGCTTTGCAAAACCATCCATTGATTGGAACTAGATAGAAGTTGTACCTGTTTGTGCAAGTGCTGTGAAGAGAACAAGGCACTACTCACAACTGCCAAGGCATCGAGTTTCCTAAAATCTTATTCTTTACATGTTTACCTGTTTCTCTCTTAAATAAATTTTATAAATTAAAATTAAATAATTTCATAAAATAAAAATTTAAAAATTTAAATAAAAAACAAAAACTTAAAAGAATATATGACCCAATTACCTTTATCTGAATCAAACATCTAATACTCTCACCTGGAGGATGAACAGAATGAGTGGGTACCAACTTGCCATGTTGGTTCTGGGAAAAAATAAATTTTTAGTGCTATGAAATTTTCAGACTGGGTAGGATAGACAAAGCATCACAGATAAATCCAGGTACCTGCTGGTGCAAATGTATAGCAAACACAGTCACAAAGTAATCTCATAACTACACTCAAACTTCTGGTGATTTTCTGCTTCCGATTTTAGGACAAAAAGAACAGCACATTTCAGGGTATGCCAGGGTATGGAAATGAGAAGTTCATCACATATCCAACCATTGGACTTGTGTGTTGCCACTGTAGTCACCTCGTACTGCAAGAGGTTCCCCCAACAGTACTTGTAGCAGAAATAATCTATAGGTATACATGCCAATGCTAACATGGCAATTTTACTGTCCTCATCCCTATTCAATGAAACAATGCTCTAGTATACCTGCTGGGACTCATGACTTTCCCAGCTATAGATGTTTTTCCTCTGGCTAACAGTACCTCACACGGATCTCCTAATACAGAAAGAGCCTAAAATCCAATTAGAAAGTTATTGATTGCACCTATACTAGTCATACCATTACTGCACTAGTGGGCATATTCTGTAGGGTGTAAATGCTGGGTCCATAGCTAAGTAGGATCACTGACAACATTTCTACCCCTGCAGCCTGCATAGTGACTTTCATCTAGTCAGTGGAGGAAAGAACTTCCAATTTAGTTGCAACTTGATTTATCCATGTTCTACAATCAGAGTATAGTATGTCTTCAGCAATAAAGATATACCATCTAGCTCTAGTATCAAAAGTCTATAAAGTGTGGGGAAGCCTCAGATTTCTTCCTGGCCAAAAAATCAATAGTAGGTAGCCCACTTCTGATACTGTTTTTCAAAAAAAAGTTAAGGTTTTGTGTGACTCATGTGGAATGTCTTTACTTTGAATTCTTTAGCTGTTATTTCAAGTACAGGTACCATTTCTCTATAGAATCATCGCTTGTGTTACACTATAAAACAACTTTTCTTCTGCAACATAAGGTGTTTATTATAGAGAAGCACAACTAGTCAAAGTGCAGAAAATAAGTGACTGTGGACTGCCTGGTCTTAAATAGGACATCTAAGTCACCACATTCTCATACTGAAGCTCAGAAAACATGAAAGAAGAGGGAACAGTAAGACTGTAAGAGCCTGAAGTGGAGCAGGGATACACCCAGGCACTATCTCCTGGACATGACAAGAGACATGAATTAATGGCAGCTATGTTTATTTCCACAAGACTTGCATTGACATTGTCCTATCAACTTTTCACCATAAAAGGAGAAAGATCTCAAGAGGTACCACACCTCCCTGAGAGACTGATGAGGACTAATGCTGATGGGGAGGAAATAGAAAATACTTTCCTCATTAGTATATCCACTGATATACAATTCATGCTCTAGCAAATGCTCAGGCAAAGTCATCAAAGGCAAACTAGATGAAACTCAGTGGGCCACAAAAGTGAAATGATTTGAAAGTAGGAGAAAGTCTGGTAGGTGAGAAGAAGTTGCAATGGGAAGAGGAGGGAGGATAGGATTGGGAATTAAAATGGGAAACTATCATATATTAACTATATACATATATGAAACACCTATTAAAACCTCACCTATTAAGCTAAAGGCCTTTAGACCTTTTATATTCAGTCTTTACTCCCATTAAAATAAGACTAGTGATGAATTTGACCCGCTTAGGGAATACACAAATATACATCAGACTTCTAGCTGTTTCCATACTTGAGGCCATAACCTAATGGGAATGTTTTGTCATATCCCCAAGATATAGCCTTTTAGGGGGGTGCCAGGACACATAATTGTTTGGTCTGCTTCATGAGAAGCTTGGTCTGCACAAAAGTCTCAAGACATTTTGTTCCAGTCTCTTGTGTTCTCTCTCTCTCTCTCTCTCTCTCTCTCTGTATTATGGAGCACTTCGTAGGGATCAATCTCCCATTCTTTTTCTGGGAAAGTTATATACCTATATTTATCTCACCTTTGATTTATCAGCAATGCTGCTGGTCTAAAAAGTTGTGAGAAGAATGTCTTGTTTTGCAATAGTATGGCACATAGAGAGAGAGAGATTAGAGAAGATCTTAGCATTTGACCAAGAAGTGTTCTTTCCCAATACAAGAGAAGTAATGCAGAGAATCACAACTGGCCAAAGTATATAGACTGTCCTAAACAGGGCATCAAAATTACTCCTTATACCAAGGTTCAGGGAAGAAAGGGTGGTAATAATGTAAGATCCAAAAGTGGGGTGCCAGACAGTATTCTCTGATTATGTCAACATTTCACCATGGAACCAGAGGAAGAACTCAAGAGGCAATCCACCCCCTTGAGAGAAATTATTGAAAGTTAATGGCATCCCATCCCAAGGCTTTTGGAACCTAGCAGAAGAGGGGGCAGTGAGATTGTAAGAACCTAAAGATGAGAAGGTTCACCATTAGATAAGACATTCCATTCAAGGCAGGGCTTCTGCATCCAGGAACTCACTGCAGTGAGACTTGTCCTTATCAAACCTGCATAATGGCTGAATTACTAACATGTCCCCATAGACTATGAAGAATTCAAGAGAGATAAGAACATACAGTGGAAACCTTGGGGACTAAAGCTGGATGAGTGAAAGGAAATGCCTCTATCAGTGGGTTGGCCCGAAGAGAGGCAACTTGGTATGCCACAGAGGCCTGAACCCCCCCAAGAGTAGACAACCCTGGGGTCCATAGAGCAGACAGGGAAGAGGACATGAGGGAGTGAAATGGATTGATGAAGGGACAAGAGGGAATGAGAGGGAGAGAAGATAGAAGGAAGCACAGGTAAGTACTCAATATGCCTGTAAAACTAGAAAAAATAAAACAATAATTAAAAAAGGAAAAAGAGAAAGCTAATGGCACATGGGAGAAGAGGAACTACTTTCCTCGATAATTTATCCAGTGATAAGTTATTCATGCCCCAGCAACTACTCAGGCACCCACCAGTACAGATGAAATCCAATGGACCACGCATGCAAAAAGATATGAAGGTAGGAGGGAGACTGCTGGAAAGGAGAAGCACAAAACGGAATAAACTTTCAGAAGCAGTGAGCAGTGGGATTGGGCAGTAGGGGTGGAAACACATATTTATGTATGAAAGTGTCAAATAAAGAAAACAAAAAAGCTGGGCAAAAGTAAACTAGAATCATAGTTTAGTAACATATGAAATGATATGTTACTCAAGCCACATAGACAGTAAGGCTGTCTCTCACCTTGCTGTTCACAACAGAATACATTTCCAGGAGATATTCAAGTGGAATAAATGAAATCATAAAACTAAATAGAATATATGAAGCTATAAACACAATAGAATAAAATATTGAGGAAGAATGCATGTGTGACACCAAACCCATATATGAAAAAAGCAATGAATTGTTGAATACAAATAAGTGCTAAACTTACATTTAGCAAAAACCTTGCAAACAACCAGGTGAAATTAAGTGGGGAAGGCAAAATTATTTCTCAGGTGCCAGCAAGATAGTGCAGTGGGCAAAACCACTTGCCATACAAGCTGTACAATCTGAGGACCATCCCAGAAAAAAAATGGAAGTAGAAAACCAACTCCATGAAATTGTACTCTGACCCCCACAAATGCACCATGGCATACACATTCCTGTGCAATTTCACACACACATGCATACACACACACACACAAACACACACACACACACACACACACACACACACACACACTCATTCATTTATTTGTAAGTCAAATAGTGAACAAAACGGAATAAACTTTCAGAAATCAAAAAGATAAAATTGCTGTCTAATACACTAAAACCTCAAACTCTTCAAAGGGGAAAAGAACATTAAAAAGGTGAAGAGAAAAACAAGAACATCAGAATACTTTCATAATCCAAATATTAAAACTTTAGCATAAATAACACATAGCAATCAATGTATAAAAGATAATCTAATATAAACAGAAGCTAGTGAATACTGTGTGGATGTGTTTAAAATATCACACTGAGGGGCAGGCAAGATTGTTCAGTGTGTAAAAGTACTTGCCATTGGTCTAAGGACTTGAGTTGGACCCTTGGTACCCACAGGATAGAAGAAGAGAATCAATTCCCTTAAGTTGCCTCTTACCTCCACATGTGCACCATGACACATGCACTCCTGCACAAACATAAAGTTCATTCAAAAAACTGTAAACATATTGAACTCCATTAATATGAGCAATTAATCTGTCAATCAACAGATTTTAAACTTTGAAAAATTATACAGGAAGAATATACATAAGACTGCTTATAGTGGTTAGTGCAGACACTGAGATTATAAGAAAAGCTTACTTTTGAAACACCACACTTTAATAAAGCATGAATGATTTTATGCATATATTTTCATTGTCCAAAATAATGGATTTCACTACGATATGTTCATATATTTGTATAATGTACTTTAATCTTATTTGCCCTCCATCATTACTCTCTCATCTTACTTCCCTCTTCCCCTGATTCCTTGTCTTTTCCCAAATAGTCACAATTTTTTTTTTCAGTTCCATACATGGGCTAAAACATTCAGTGATGCTTGTCTTTTTGACAAGTATGTTATTTCACTTAGCCTGATGATCTCCAGTTCTACCCATTTTCCTACAATGACATTATTTCCTTCCTTTTCCTCACCAAATTTTCTTTTAGCGGTAGATTTTTGATCAAGTTGTTTTCATTCAAAAATGAATAGCTTAAAACTCTCTCTCACACACAAAATAAGACAGTTTACTTTCCATCTAAAGGTTTCAGGATGCATCATTATCATTAACCAATCACTTACTGTCTTAAAGGGACAGTTGAGACAGTTGATACATATAACATATTGTACACATAGGCATGCAGACAGGCAGTGAAGTGAGTTGAAAACAAACACAACGGGAGTTATTGAAGGATTCATAGAGAAAGATTCTGGGTTTTCCTGTGGGAATGTCACTATCTGTGCAAAGACTACAGAGACAAAAAGTTCTAAGGCTGTTCTTCCACAGCTGATTAAGACAAGGGTGGCAGGTGTTAGGAATAAGATTCACTTAGCTGGAGCTAAAGAAATAGCTCAGAGGTAAAGTATCATTTTGCAAATGTGGTGACTTGAGTTTGATCCCTGGAAATCCACATGGTGGAAGGAGAGAACCGACATCCTCTGGCCTTCAACCATGTACCATGGAGTGTATGTAACATGTATGCATTCTCTGTCTCTCTCTCTCTCTCTCTCTCTCTTTCTCTCTCTCTTTCTCTGTCTCTCAGATTCACTTAGCCTTTTGAGTTTTCCAAGCATAATTGGTGACTTTGCCAGCCATGGCTTTAATAATGTCCATAGAAATTTTCTGCCTCACATCACAAACAGCAAAATGGTCCAGAGGAGATTAGTAGAAGAAGCTGTCAACACACTCAAGCTTGTCTGTTACCATATTGATGATGGCATTTCAAGAATATAGGGCAATCTTCCAGCTTCTTATCAGGATGACAATAACTTCTCTTTCAGATCTGCAAATCTGAAACTTATGTGAGCTGTGTGGCAACCCTAATTCTGACTGGATGATTCAAGATTATTATCTGAACAGTGAAGCCAGCAGTTTCCATTCATAACTTTTTATCTGTCACCAGCAACAATAGCAGGATAAACATCTTGGCAGAGATGTTCTTGATATTGCAATCTACACTGTCTGCAGGAAGAGGTTCTCTCAAAGCCTCCATGGGGTATTTCAGAAGACTTTATTTACTTTGGTTGTGACATTGACTGGGGCAAAGGTGAACAGCATGTTGGGTTTCTGAGCACCAGTCTCTACTCAGTCCATGCTTGAAGATTAAGAGCAAAGGTTTGTCAGTTGGATGCACTGGTGGTAGGATACAATTCCAAGCTTCTAGCAGTGTGTTTCCCTGGACACTACTGTTTTTACAGGTGACTTTCCATCTCTTCAACCATGGAGTATTAGCATTTGGGTCTAGAATGCTGTCAACACTCCACCAAAAAAAACTGGCACAAATTCTACTGTGTCAGGTTTTAACCACTTTTCTTAATGTAGGTGCAGACTTCCTTAACAATGTTTTTAGTGTCTCTTCTGGCTATAGTGTTGCTTAATGGGATCTGTTTCATTAGTACAAAACATCTGTTTTTTCATACCTAATGTGTAAGTCAGAAGAGCATGCTCACAGGTCTTCCTAGTTTTGGTGATGCCAGCTTCAATTTTATCAGCACCAGCAGCAACAAGAAGGATGGCACATAAGCTCAAGTTGTGTCTGTAATGTGTTCAATAAATTCTTTTTGTCCTGGGACATCACCAATAGTCATAAGATACTTGCTGGTCCTGAATTTCTTTACAAGAATATGTCAATGATAATCCCATGTTCATGTTCAGGTTTTGGTTTACATTTGAAGGAGTCCTTTTCTATTTAGGCAGCCTCCCTCTCAAAGTTTTAAATCTTTTTTTGTCAGTACCATTATATTTGTAAATCAGATGGGTAGTAATGGTAATTTTGCCCATAATGGTAACTTTGCCCAATCTGTGTCCAATGATTATGATGTTGATATGTCTGCCTTTCCCATTTTGGCTTCAATTTAGTAGTAATTTTCACCATTCCGTTCTTTATGGTTGAATCGAATAATACTTCATTTGCACATATATGCCACAATTTTATACCTTCATCCATTGATAGGCACATAGACTGATTCAAAGGTCTTGTTATTATAAATAGTACTGGATTATGGAAATTCTATTTTTTTCAAGGTACCTCCATGCTGTTTTCCATAGTGGCTACACTAATTTACATTCCTACCAACAGAGTATGAGGATCCTCCCTCTCACATCCTCACTAGCATTTGCAGTTTTTGTTTTTTAAATAACACAAGCATATAAACAGACAACATTGTGAAGATGCTATGACTCCAGTATTGTTTTCCTGCTTTCAGTATACATGTAAATACATTTGTAATTCATAAAGAAACCTGAAGGAAAACCATTCAAATATTCCCCATTAGTTTTCTTGAATGGAGAGATTATGGAAGTTATTTTAGTGTGTGCCACTTTAAAAATCTCTGGCACTGCACAATTTATTTGATGTTCATATTTTACTTTGAAAAGCCAAAAACACAAAGCAAAATCCAACTATTTAAATCTCAATACGCAGCAGAAATATTGGCTCATGCTGGAACAGGAGAGAGCCTAGTACTCTTTTCACGTCGGCTTTCAAACTCTCAAAGGATTGTATTCATGCTCAGAGTATCAGGTACATGCCAGCCTTACTGTTGAAGGGTGCGGCCATGATTTGATATGACTGGTGTCTAGCAGACCCTGTCTTTTCCAAGGACCTTGAATAAAGCCCTCTTCACTTCCTTGTTCCGCATGCTGTAGATGATTGGGTTAAGCACAGGAGTGAGAACCACATACAACACTGAGAGCAGCCGATCTCGAAAGCCAGAGTATGTCGAGCTGGGAAGGATGTAGCAGAGGACTGAAGTGAGGTAGAAAATACACACCATGGTGATGTGGGCACCACAGGTGGAAAAGGCTTTTCTTCTGCCCTCAGCAGAACGAATCCGGAGAACAGCAGCCACAACATGTATATAGGAGACCACAACCAGGAAACAGGGTATAAGAGCAAAACTGAAGAAGAACAAAGCAAGTTCATTGGCTCGAGTGCTGGAGCAGGAGAGTTTCATCAAGGGAGGGATGTCACAGAAGAAGTGAGTGATGAGGCGAGGCCCACAGAACTTGAGCAGGGATGCCAGAATGGTGTGGGTGAGTGCATTAGTCAAGGCTAGTAAGCAGGAGACTGAAGCCAGTCCTGCCTGCATCCGTTGACCCATGAAGACTACATAGTCCAATGGCTGACAAATGGCTGCATAGCGGTCATACGCCATAGCTGTGAGCAAAAAGCACTCCCAGGGTGCCAGGAAATGGAGAAAGAAAATCTGAGTAAGATATGCACGATAAGGTATAGTCTGCACAGGAGCCAGCAGATGCATCAGTACCTGTGGCACTGTGTTAGAAATATAAGCAGCATCTAGTAGTGAAAGGTTGCCCAAGAAGAAGTACATGGAAGTGTGGAGTCTGGGGTCTACGATAATAAGGCTGGCCATGCCCAAGTTCCCAATCACAGCCAGCAGATATAGCAGCAGAAAGATGACGAACAGCAAGGGCCTCAACTCCTGTGTGTCTGTCAGGCCTTCCAGAAGAAATTGGGACACCAGTGTTCCATTTCCCAGCAGCATGGAAGCATGCACAGAAATCTGCACCTGTAGGATCCAACTCAGAGTCATATGAGGGTCTAGGTTTAGAGTAAGGGTAAGGGAAGATCCAAAGACAAAGTAGGTATGTTTCAAAGTTATATAGGTAAGACTTAAAATTGAAGGAATGAGGTTAGCTTCAAGAGACCAAAGTTAAGGCAAAGACTTGGAAAATGTAAATGGCAACCCATTATCCTCCACACCAAAAAGTACACAGATTTTGAAGCCACAGGGAATGAGCCTCATCCTCTGAGGATATCAATGCCAACCCCTCAACATCTACTTATTAAGGTACCCTGGTCCTTGTAAGAATCTGAAATAATTCCATTATTTCAACCCAGGAGAATACCCCTAACTCCTCTCTCACCATCATACTTGATGTCTGTCAGCTTCTTGCCCCATTCTGCATCTTCAGAAAGACCCGCAGTATTATTCATCCTTGTGTCACTCTGTCTTGTAAAAGACCTCCATACTCCTATCTATGCAAAGCTCAATCCCCCTTTGATCTTCAGCTCAGCTTGGACAATCAGTTAATATATGGGTGCATAAAATGCCACCAAGTTTTTACTTTAGAAGATTTTCATGCTATTTATCACTACAGACAAAGAATTTTCCAGACATATGAAATCTGTGATAATTTAGTATAAGCAGGAAATTTATAGTACACAAAATTTTAAAGATCATTCTTCACAAGGAAAGATGATAATGTCAGGGAGAGAAACCTGGATTGACATGAAGGCATGAAGAGTTCCAGAATGGGAAATAAGTAAGTGTAAAAATTGTTTTACATTTAAATTTTTTTAATGTGTTTAAAATAAAATAATATTTTGGGGGCCTGTAGCTCTAATATAGTTCTAATAAGGAAAATGTATGACAAAGATTAAAAGATTAGAAAAGAGGAAATTGGAATTATTACTAGAATGTTTTCATGTTATATGTCAAATTATTTAAAATCATTTCAGACTCATCTACAATAAAGCAAAAAAATTAGAAACCCAAAATCTAATAAAAGGTATAGTAGAGGTAATAAACCTAAAAGAAGCCATAAAAGGAAAAATAAAAAGGTTATCTAAACTCAACCACATCATTAATTACATGAACTATAAATGATCTAAACACTCTAAAACCTAGAAATTGCTCAACTGAATAAAAGGATATCTGAAAACTGAAATAATCAGAAGCATTTGATAAAATACACATAAAACCTTTATAGTAAATGAAGAAATGTGCATAGATCAAAAAACTCAGTATTTAAGTGTCCATTTCATTATATTATATAGATCAATTCAATTCTCCAAATCTCAATTCTGTAGAACGTAGAAATTAAACAGACTCCAAAATGGGCATGGGAATGAAAGTGAACTACAATAGGTAAATCAAACTTGAAAAGAAGGACTAAAAATTGGAAGATAGGACAATGGCTAAAAAAGCATGAAGATAAAATGAAAAACTCATACATGACTGCTTGGTATGTAGATTGATACAACCATACTAGAAAATAATTCGTCAGTTACTTATAAAGCTAAATTTACACCAAATGACTCAAAAATCCCACTTAATCCCAATTAATAATATCTGTCTACACAAAGGCTTGTATATAAATTTTCATATCTACTTCATTAATGACAACCACTATTTGAAAATAACCCAAATATCCTCTAGAAGGTAAATGACAATCGATAGATGCAAATGCACAAATGTTCAAAGAGATGGCCACATATATCCTCACAGCTCAATTTCAGTCTGTAATCCACACAATTCTCCCTGCCTCTGGTAATGTGCTGTCTCTCCTCTCTCTCGAACCCAGGGACTTACCTGTCTACTTGTCCGCATGAGGCGCTCATCCATTATTCTTCCCCACTGTGGTCCCTGTGACAGCCCCACTTGGGTGTCAAATGGGGCGTTTTTTTAAGGGAAGGTAGGAGAAAGTGCTGTGTTACTCATCGCCCAACCCAAGGGAGATCTCATTTCCTTTTGTTTTCCCTCCAGGATCACTGATGTGAATTATAGGCAACACAGTGTCAGCATTGTAAATCAGAAAAACACCCTTAGGAAGGATGATGCAAGTGATGCATAACAAAGGGGACTCTCTGGGGACCCTAGGAAAGGAGGACTGGATAGGTTCTATGTGATTTTACAAACCTCCAGCAAATGATCCTGGGTGGGGAGATACAGAGTTAATTCAAGTTAAGAAAGAAACCCCCTCTGGACCCAAGTCACTTTCCATGATTAATAAATAGACCAAAGGAATTTATGATAACTAAGTCAGATCCACAGAAGTTACTAGAAGGAATCCTATGGACTGGAGAGAAAAACTTATACACATATCCATCCATAAGGCCACAGGAAAGAATAAGCCATGCTAGAATAATTAAGAAAGGAAGAGGGAAAACAAACACCACATATGAATTTATACAATCAATATGTACCTATCAATTATAATTCTGAATATTAATGGCCCCAATCCCAAATCACAGAAACACAGACTAATAGACTGGATCAAAAAGCACTGCATAGAGAGAGAGAGCCCAGCCCAGCCCAACCACCCCGGACCCACACGCGTCCCGGCAGCAAGCACCCAGGCCGACTCCAGCTTAGCCTGGGCCCCGCCCCGGACCCAAGCCCTTCGCATCCTCCCGCCGCGTGCGCCTCCTCAGCCCCCTAGGTCCCAGGTGAAGAATTCCACCATTGAGCCAGCGAGCAAGAGAGCCCAGCCCAGCCCCGCCCCCCACCCCGGAGTCGCACAGCCGCCAGCTTAGCCCCCGGGGCCCCACCCCGGACCCCAGCCCCTCACAACCTTCCGCCCCCGTGCACCTCCGCCCCCACCCCAGGTCGCAGGTGAAGAATTCTGCCATCAACATCAGACCCTCTGCCTCTCTGGCCCACTGGGGACCTACGCACGTGGTCCACGGAAGACACACTGCTACTCGGAATTCAATAGAGTACAAAGGAAACTCAAGCAAAATTCTAAGGAACAAAGGGAACACAGGCCATACATCTGGACTCTACTACAATCATTATATCACGTGGGCAAGATTCTTCTCATCCAGCCCAAAGATAAGTAAACTTTTTCTTTTCACCTTACTGATCCTTTAAAGTATCAATGCTGTAGATCAACTTTCTCATACAGCCACCCCACAACATACAACTCTAGGGAGTACACCACTCACCCCCACATTTCACCAAGATACTAAATCGTAAAAGTGCACTACCAAACTAATATTCACCCCCTGGTAACATAACCTGACTTAACTGACGTACTAACAGCCTAGTAGCCTCATCTAGGATATAACAATAACGATACACAAACATACCCAATCCAAGGCAAGCACTAGTAATAACTGGCAAGTGTAACAATATCAACTACGTCGATTCAGTGAAAAACACACAGAAACTGAAAGGTCCTAAAAAACAAAACGACAATGTACAAGTCAAAGTGCAGATCCACGAAAAACAAAACCCAAGAAGACCAATCTCCTGCCGAAAGAATCAATCCCATAATGAGGGATTCCGACCACAACAAATCCACAGAAAATAGCCATGAAAGCCAGACCCAACATAACGACTTTCAGAGTATGATCATTACCATAATTAATACTATGAAAGAGGAAATCCGAGAAGAGTTAAACAACCGTATCAACCACTTTGAACAGGAACACAACAGGCACTTGGAGGAGTTGAGAAAAACAGTTCAAGAAACAAAAATAGGTTTAGAGCAGTTAAAACAGTCTCAGGCAGAGTTTAAAATTGAACTAAAAGACAAGTTATCTTCAACCCAAAACTCAACAGAGAGTCTTATCAGCAGAACAAATGAGGCAGAAAATAGAATTTCAGATCTTCAAGACAAAGTGGGAGAATGAACCAGCTCAATAGAAGAGATTGTTAAAGCCAAAAAGATACTGGAGAGGAACATTCAAGAGATATGGGACACCCTGAAGAAGCCTAACATGCGCATTCATGGAATACCAGAACAAGAATCCCAAAATACCACACCGGAGGAAATATTTCAATTCATCATAAATGAAAACTTCCCACAACTAAAGAATGAGAGGCCTATCCAAATACAAGAGGCATTTCGCACTCCAAACAGATATGACCAGAATAGAAAATCGCCACGGCAAATAATAGTCAAAACACTCCACACTCAAGACAAAGAAAAGATGCTGAGAGCTTCAAGAGGAAAAAAAGCAAGTCACTTTTAAAGGTAAATCTATTAGAATAACAAATGACTACTCAATGGAAACAGTAAAAGCAAGAAGAGCTTGGAGAGACATACTTCAAGTATTAAATGAGCAAAAATGCCAACCCAGAATGATATACCCAGCAAAACTATCTATCATGATTGAGGGAGAAAGAAAAGTTTTCCAGCACAAAGACAACTTGAAGGGATACATGTCTACCAAACCAGGACTTCAAAAAATCCTAGAAATGATACTCAAGCTTGAAGAAAAGAACAAGCATATCCAGGAGGACGGAAGGGAAGTATAATGCCACCAAAACATAAATATCAAACAACATGCTTACACATTTTACTAAACATAAAAAATGTCCAGAATTAAAAATAATTTCTCCATTATAACATTAAATGTCAATGGTATTAACTTGCCGATTAAGAGACACAGATTACAAACTTGGATTAAAAACCACAATCCAACAATCTGCTGCCTTCAGGAAACTCATCTCACCACAAAAGATAGGCACATCCTAAGAATGAAAGGCTAGTCCAAAATCTTGCAAGCTAATGGAACCAGGAAACAGGCAGGGGTAGCAATTATGCTTTCAGAAAAAGTGGACTTCAAACCAAAGAAAATCATGAGAGACACAGATGGATACTACATTTTAGTCACAGGTACAATTCACCAGGAAGACTTCACAATACTGAACATTTATGCACCCAATACGGGCCCCTCCACATTCATTAAGAAAACCCTACAGCGCCTAAAGCAAGAAATCAACCCCCAAACGATAATTCTTGGGGACTTCAACACCGCCCTCTCAACATGGGATAGATCAACAGGTCAAAAGCTTAACAGAGACACTTTGGAACTTAATCAAACCCTGAAAGAAATGGACCTTACAGATCTCTATCGAACTTTTCACCCATGCACCAAAGAATACACATTTTTCTCATCAGCACATGGAACTTTCTCCAAAATAGATCACATATTGGGCCACAAAACGAATCTACACATATACAAAAAAGTTGAAATTCTAACCTGTGCCCTATCAGACCACCACGGCCTAAAGCTGGACATCCACAACACAACAAACAAGAGAAAATACACTAACTCCTGGAAACTTAACAATATGATGCTGAATGAGAACTGGATTCAGGAAGATATTAAAAAGGAAATTCAAGATTTCCTGAAAGTGAACGATAATGAAAATACAACTTATCAAAATCTCTGGGACACAATGAAAGCTGTCCTAAGAGGTAAGTTCATAGCTCTTAATGCCTACATCAAAAAAATGGAAACATCAGAAATAAATAACTTAACGATGCAGCTTAAGGCTTTAGAGAAACTTGAGCAATCTGATCCCAAAAGTAGTAGAAGAGAGGAGATTAGCAAAATAAGGGGAGAAATATCTGAAATCGAGACTAAGAAAACGATAGAAAAAATCAACCAGTCAAAAAGCTGGATCTTTGAAAAAAAATCAATAAGATTGATACACCCCTAGCTAAATTAACCAAAAGCAAGAGAGAGAAAACCCAAATTAACAAAATTAGAAATGAACATGGAGTTATCACTACTGATACCCAAGAAATCCAGAGAATTATAACATCATATTTCAAAAACTTATACTCAGTGAAGTTTGACAACACAAAAAAGATGGATGAATTTCTAAGTAAACACAACCTACCTAAATTGAATCAGGAAGTGTTGAATTATTTAAATGGTCCTATAACATGTAAGGAAATTGAGGAAGTAATCTCAAATCTTCCCACCAAAAAATGTCCTGCACCAGATGGATTCAGCAGAGTTCTACCAGACATTTAAGGAGTTAATAACACCAATACTCCTTAAACTGTTCCATCAAATAGCAAAGGAAGGAACACTACCAAATTCCTTCTATGAAGCTAATATCGTCTTAATCCCAAAAACCTAATAAAGATTCACTTAAAAAAGAAAACTATAGGCCGATCTCCCTGATGAACACAGACGCAAAGATTCTCAACAAAGTCTTAGCAAATCGGATTCAAAAACATATCAAAGAGATCATTCACAGGGACCAAGTAGGCTTCATCCCCGGCACAAAAGGTTGGTTCAACATACACAAATCAATAAATGTAATTCATCATGTAAACCAGTCCAAAGACCAAGACCACATGATACTCTCGATAGATGCAGAAAAAGCTTTTGACAAGATCCAACAGCCTTTTATGATCAAAACGCTAGAGACAGTAGGAATGGAAGGAACCTTTATCAATATAATAAAAGCTGTATACAACAAGCCCACAGCAAGGATTATGCTCAATGGGGAACAATTGGAAGCATTCCCACTTCGATCAGGAACTACACAAGGCTGTCCATTATCACCACTTCTATTCAATATTGTACTTGAAGTCTTAGCTGAAGGCATAAGACAAGAAAGGGACATAAAAGGGATTCAAATCGGCAAGGAAGAAGTCAAGCTATCCCTATTTGCAGAATACATGATCTTATACCTGAGGGATCCCAAAAACTCCACCAGGAAGCTCCTGGAACTAATTGAGAAGTTCAGCAGGGTGGCAGGATACAAAATAAATGTGCAAAAATCAGAGGCCTTCCTATATGCCCAGAATGAAAGAAGTGAAAAAGCCTTGAGAGAAACAATCCCATTTACTGTAGCCCCTAAAAAAGAAATACCTTGGTATAAACCTAACCAGGGAGGTAAAAGACCTTTACAATGAAAACTTTAAAACCCTAAAGAAAGAAATTGCAGAAGACATCAGAAGGTGGAAAGACCTCCCATGTTCCTGGATTGGCAGAATCAACATCGTAAAAATGACCATCCTACCAAAGGCAATATACAAATTCAATGCTATACCAATTAAAATCCCAAAGCAATTCTTTAAAGAAGTTGACCAAATAATCTCAAAATTCATATGGAGGCACAAAAGACCCAGGATAGCAAAGACAATCCTGAGTAACAAAAACACTGCTGGAGGTATTACCATATCAAACCTTAGTCTATACTACAAATCCATAGTTATAAAAACAGCCTGGTACTGGCTCCAAAATAGACACACAGATCAATGGATAAGGGATGAAGATCCAGATATAAGCCCACAAAAATACAGCCATTTGATCTTTGACAAAAGGGCCCAAAGAATCCAATGGAAAAAGAACAGCATCTTCAACAAATGGTGCTGGCAAAACTGGATCTCCACATGCAGAAGATTAAAGCTGGACCCGTACTTGTCACCATGTACAAGACTTAATTCCAAATGGATCAAGGACCTTGATATCAGGCCAGAGACTATAGAAATCATAGTTGAAAGGATAGGGAACTCCCTTGAGCTGATTGGGCTAGGCCAACATTTCCTAAACAGACATCCAATGGCACAGTCACTGCTACCAACTCCCAACAGTTGGGATCTTGTGAAATTAGAGCTTCTGTTCAGATAAAGAGATTGTAACACGAGCTCAAAGGCAACCCACAGTATGGGAGAAAATCTTCACTAACCAAATATCTGATAGAGCTCTACTGTCCAGAGTACGCAAAGAACTTAGAAAATTAAACACCAAGGAAACCAATGGCCCAATTAAAAAATGGGCCCTGGAACTTAAAAGAAATTTTACCAGAGATGAAATTAAAATGTCTAACAAATATCTTAAAAAATGCTCCACTTCTTTAGCCATCAGGGAAATGCAAATCAAAACCTCCCTGAGATATCCTCTCACCCCGGTCAGGATGGCAAAAATCCACAATACAAACAACAACAAGTGCTGGAGAGGATGTGGAGAGAGGGGAACTCTGCTACATTGCTGGTGGGAGTGCAGGCTCATACAGCCACTCTGGCGAGCCATCTGGAGATTCTTAAAGAAATTAAAGATTGAAATGCCATATGACCCTTCTATTCCACTTTTGGGAATAACCTCCCATGCAGCAGAGGTTCGCCTGGATAGCACAAGCACGACCATGTTCATAGCAGCACTGTTTACAATAGGAAAGTCATGGAATCAACCCAAATGTCCAACAGTTGACGAGTGGATAAGGAAACAGTGGTACATCTATACAATGGAGTACTACTCAGCCATCAAAAGTGATGAATTACTGGAATTTGCTGGGAAATGGATGTCATTAGAAACAATTATATTAAGTGAAGTGTCCCAGACCCAGAAAGTTAAGTGCCGTATGTACTCTCTAATAGGTGGCTCCTAGTACCAAACTCACCCAACCCACATTGAGACACTCAAGAGTAAACCTATGTAATACAGTAATTGCAAGGATTGTGAACAGGAAGAATGGGGTTGGAGGGCCACACCAGACACAAGGAGAGAGGGGACCATGTTACAGCAGAGAAAATAGGCCTCTATCAAGGAATGCAAGTAAGTAATGTGACACCTGGTTAAGTTCACAGACGTTTGTTTCTGATCATGTACCACTGAGGGGGTATGATCTCACCAGAAGGGGAGGGCATATAGTCTGGCAGATGAAAGGTGATCATTTTGCAAATGGGTGACTGACCCCTCCCTCACCGAGGTTTCCTGCTTTTATTACATCTACCCTTGAATGTGCTATTATAACAAGATTCCAGTTTAACAGTTTTTTGTCTCTGACCAGGGGGTGACATACAGTGCCCATCAGGATGGAGTGAAGGGCATTGCAGGAGCAGCAAAACTGCAAAAGAAAATCAACAAACCACAATCCAGAACTTCAGAGACTCTATATCAACCACATAGAACTAAGCCAGCCTAATCTCCCCCCATCCTGAAGCTCAGGGACATTTGCGGAAGAGGGGGCGGTAAGATTGTAAGAGCAAAAGGATGGGAGGAGCAATGATCTGAAGATTCTCCACACTAGTTAGGGCTGAAGCAATCATAATAGGACTTTGCATGCCCTGCGCAATGTCCAACACACTATTGACCTCACAAAGTCTAGCATCTGCTAAAGGCACCAAGATCCTTGGAGGCAAGGGATTGACAGCCACAGTAGTGTTCCTATGCTTAAGGGGAACATGAGAAAGGGTTCAGGGAAATGCCACTGGGTCCTTGTACGTCATCAGAGAGGAGGACCCAGAGGAGAGTTAGGCATACACAATAAAGGACTCTCTGGGAATTGGGGGGGAGGCACTGGGAGATGGGGAGGTAGGGAGGGGGAGCAGGGGGTTCGGGAGAGGAGGAGGGGTGAGGGAACTGGTCTGCCTATTAAGTTTGTATGAGCAGAAATAAAAATAAAAAATGTTAAAAAAAAAGCAGTGCATAACACGAACAAATGGAGCCTAAACATAAGCAGATGTTGCTGTTGTAATAGTTGACATTGCTATAGGTGGATCCTACGTTTGAATTTTTATGTTTGTGCATTTAGTGTGGAGTGTCTATAACAGTCAGAAATCTACTAAGGTCCCATAAGAGGCTGTCATATTTAGGCACAGATGTCAACTTGACAGTTGAGGGTTTAAGCTCTTCGCACATTTGTGGAGAATTAGTGGTTGGGTTAAGACCAGAGTGAACCTGAAGGAGATTGTTTAGTTGATGGGGAAGAAGACCTAGCCCATGGTGGGTGGAACTAGGCCCCGAACAGGTGAATAAAATACAGGGAGCTGGTTGAGGAAGTTGGCATCCTTGTGTACACTTGGCCAGACATTCTGGTCTGGCAAGTAAAGATTGTCCCTCTCTTAGCCACTATGTAGAGATGTTGTGGCCAGTTTCCTCAGTCTGGTATTGGTGCATGCTCTCCCATGAAGCTGGACAAACTGTAACCGTACTATAGTAAGAAAATAAACCCCTTGTTCCCTTAAGCCATTTGATGGTTATTTATCAGCAACCATGCACTGCAACAGAGGCAGAAGATTGAAAAGAGAGAGGGAAATGGACGTGATATGAAAGGAGACAGGGTTAATACTTGCTGTTAAAGTTTTAAGTGAGGATGGGGTCTGGGGTTAACCAAAACTAAGGCTGTATTAAAAAGCCTTTTGGAAGTCCACTACTTTGTAAGCTAACTTTAAAAATGCAATTTTAAAAAAGGAGGGGTTTGAATGGAGGTATGTTGTATGGGTTGACAATGCAACTTCTAGAAGTCATGGGTTATTAAGTGAAAATCTCAGTGCCAGACACGATATATATCTGACTAGGACCTGTTGGTCAGGGAGGTCCCAGATGCTCCCCAAACAACACAGACTATTGCCGTGGGTCTTGGTCATCTACCAGAACCTCATGAAAAAGCCCTGTGCTAAACACACCACACACTTTGATCACAGGCCCTAGAGAAATCAAACTGATACTTACCTGGAGCATTCCTTCCTGCTGGCTAGCTTTCATGGTGCCAGAAGGTGCTGCAGGATGCAGGCAGAGAAAAGGCATCAATGGATTTACCCAGTCCTGGACTCTGCACACTACAGAACTGACTGTCGTGAGATGTATACACTGGTTCCACAGTCGGGTAACAAATCACTCTCTGATTGGATTTGAGGTTTCATCCACAGGAAAGAACTCATGTCTAGTAGTATAAACTTGGTCACATGACCATAGCAGGAGAGGATGCACTAGGGAACTTATTACTATCACTTTGCTGAGTGGATATGCTATCAAGCTGTTCTCCAAATATGTATGCTTATATTCATAAGTTAGAGCTGCTCTTTCTTCATTAATGTGGAGATGCATAACTGCTCAAAGTGTTGAGAATCAATGATTGTTCAGTGCTCAGCCCTAAATGGGACATCTACATTAATATCCCTTCCCAAAGCTTAGGGAATATGGTAGAGGAAGGGGCAGAAAGAATGTAAGAGTCAATCTCTCCCTATCCTAAAGTGCAGGGAAATTTCCAGAAGAGGGGGTGGTAAGATTGTAAGAGCCTAAAGATGGGGAGGAACAAAGATATGCAAGATACTCCACACAAATTAGGGCCGAAGTAATCATAATAGGACTTTGCATGACCTGCACAATGACCGACATAGCATTGATCCCCCAAAGTCTAGCATGGACACAGGCACTAGGATCCTTAGAGGCAAGGGATTAACAGCCACAATAATGTTCCTATACTAAAGGGGAACACAAGAAAGAGCTCTAGGCAATACTACTGGGTCCTTTCACCTCATCAGAGAGGAGGACCAGAGGGAAGTCTGACATGCACACCAAAGAATGCTCCAGGAATGGGGAGGGGGCACTGGGAGAAAGGGAGGGAGGGGGGAAAGGAAGGGGAGAAGGAAGGAGGGAGCAAGAGGATCCAGGGAGGGGTGGAGGGAGGGAGGGGAATGGGGAACCTATCAAGTTTGTATGAGTGGGAAAAAAAGAATGTAAGAGTCATAGGATGAGGAGCACTGTGACATGCTGCTTTCAGAGTATGACATGGCTGTGGTACTCATGAATTTACAGCATCTGTGGTTATCTGTACAAAATTAAGCACTGCAGGAGAGGGCTCATGAGATCCACCTCTGAGGAGCTAGTGATAGTTGATGGCTGCTGGTGAAGGGAGAATGGTGTAAGAGAAGAAAACCTGGTCCTAGCATCTATTCATACCTGGAGGAGATTGGCCAGGAAAGGGGCATGTGAGAAGTTCAGCCCAATAAGTCTGTGCCTCCCATCCCTGCTGCCACATAGCTTTCTTCTTTCTCTTCCCCTACCTAAGGGTACCCCCAACCAGTGACTGAACAAATAAGTTGAAGAGGGGATATGGGGGGAATTTAATCAAGATACATTGTGAACATGTATAAAATTGTTATGGAATAAATAAAAATTTAAAAAATAAATTTAAAAGTTAATAATTTTTAGGCTGGAGAGATGGTTCAGGGGTTAAGTCTCTGTCTCCCAAGCAGAAGATTATGAGTTGGGATCCTGAATCCCATGTGAAAACTTGAGGTGGAAATGATGGCAGCCTGCACTTTTGTCCCTGGAAGGCAGAGTCTGGGAAACTCCAGAGCAAAACAAAGAAGAGGTAGCGCAATCCAGGGTGAGTCCAGAAGTCACCTTTGGCCCTCTACAGGCACACACAGTCCCCTCTGATACACACAGACATACACTCAGACAGACAGACAGACAGACAGACAGACACACACACACACACACACACACACACACACACACACGCACGTGCAAAAATGTTAATACTTTGTATATGTTTAATTTGTATCTTACCGTGCTGAAAGGACTTACCGGATCTAAGAATCTTCTGGAAGTCTGCAGTGTCTTTTAAGTACAGGCTAATATCATCTGCAAATAAAAAATGACTTCTTTTTCTATTTCAATTCCTTTTATTTTGTTTCAGATTAGGAAGAATATGGGAAATACAGTTGTCTCTAATCTTGCCATCTTCTCTCTCTCTAGATTTTTTTAAAATTCTTTTTTTTATTTTATTCAATTGTGTGTGTGTGTGTGTGTGTGTGTGTGTGTGTGTGTGTGTGTGTGTGTGTAGAACCACGGGCGAATTCGGGAACCACCATGGACTTCTTCCACCTCCTCCTTGTTTACTCTGCCCTGGGATTCACAGGCTCTGCCTACCAGGCCGCCCCCACTTCCACTCGGCGTCTAGGATCAGAACTCGGGACCTTCCGCCTGCAAGGCAGAGGCTTAACTCTTGAGCCACCTCTCCAGCCCCTCTCTCTCTAGATTCTTAAAGTGAAAGCATAGATCATTAATCTTGGGTCCTTCTTAATTTCCTAAGTAAACTCTAAATCTACAGATTTCCCACCAAATACTATATCTTCACCTTCAACATCATGTACTATGAGCCGCTGGTCTACAACACCACCTATATGTACCCATAGTGGGGTGAAGCCATGGTCTGGGCCTTTGCTCACTCCTCCATGCTGTGTGTACCCCTCCACCTGATATGCTGCCTCCCCAGTGTCCGAGAGTAGCAAGGTCGTTGTGGTGGAGAGTGTCATGTGACAGCACCTTCCTCTCCCCACCCGTTCATGTCACCAGCTCACTTTCTGGTAGCCATAGCAGCCCCTGTTTTTAGACCCCAACCCATCCCATGGGGGGTTGCCTTTCTTTCCTTGATAGTTTAGGGGGGTCTGCTTGAGGAGAGGGAAGGAAGCACCATGAGTGTTAATGAAAATAAATTTTTCCATTTTTAAAAATACTTCAACTCACCAAAATAGATACCCTCCCCTCTCAAACTGTTCCTTAAGTTGCCTCCATGTCCTGCCTCTTGTCCCTCGTCTTAGTACCCATGAAAACGAAGAGTGTTGTTAAAGAGGCTTTGGCATAATCAAGGTCTATCTAAATAAAGCTGTGAAGAAAATCAACATGTTAGGCAAGAATCATGAAGAGTTTTGCATCAAGCTCTTTTCTGTGTTTTTTGCCATCATCTCCAGACTGTTTACTGAACCTTTGTATTTTCATAAAGAGCTTTGTATATCTCACACTGCACTGAACTATGGGGTCCTGGAACCCTTCTTGCTTGTTGTAAGTGATAGCTTTGTGTCCTCTGTCACTGCTTCTCTTCCAGCTCCTGACACACCCCCCTTCTCCTGTGTCTCACCCTATATGTGCATAGTATGGCCTGAAGTTAAGGAGGGTTTATACTGAACACCAGTTTGTCCCACAGTTATTCTGTAAATGCCTCAATGTCTTACCCTTTGGAAGGTAAATCTGAGGTGCAAATGACTGTTGAACAAATGAAATGAACAAATGATGGCTGGCTTATTAAGCTCTTGAGTATCTCAGAAACATGGTAGGGAAGTGTGTAAAGAAATATTACATATAGGAGTATTTCTAAAGTGTATGAATTATAATTAGAATCCATTTACTTAGTATGTAGAAGTAAAATGAAAATACTAAAAGAAAATTTAGATATCTTTATTTTATTTTTGGATGAACACCGACTTTCCTAAATCTACTAGCAATGGAACAACAAAAATCTATTGGGTGATTATCATGTTCTACTCAAAATTCTAAACATTACACAGGAATTAGTTAATTTATCTAAATAATGAACATTTTCTCTGTGGTTATCTTTAATGGTGAAATGGTGGTTGATTTCTATTTTCAAAATTTTTCCATTTTTTTTTCTAGTTTTACAAACATAATGAGTGGTTGTAAAATTTCTCATATTTTTATGGTTAACATATATCACATTTTCAAGCAGAAAAAAATAGGGAAATTATTCATCAATTGTTCAGGAAAACTTCTAATTAATTCCCAAGTGAACTTTGTTGAAGTTTTAATTATGCTATACAATTCATGAGAGGCTGAATTTTTTCTCTGGAAGCTTTTCTTAATTGGCATCGTTTCTTCATGCAATGAGGACTGTGTTATAATGAAGTCACTGAGCCTTGGGACCAGGGCTAGACACCATGGGGCCAATGCAATGCATTTCTCTCTGTCTCTGTGGCTTGGAGCTGTTTCCCAAAAAGCAACACTTGGAAAATTTTGTGCACGTGCTCATCATGTCTTGAAAATTATCCCTCAAGAGAACAGCTGATAGCTTGCTTTATCAATATTTCATCAATATTACATAATGAGATATTTGGCACTGGAAAATACAGCCTTTGTGATTATGAATCAGAGAAGGCTTGTTTAGAATGAAACACACATATATATTTTTTTAAATTTCTTAACATTTTTTATTATTATTTCTGCTCATACAAACTTAATAGGTAGACCAGTTCCCTCCCCCCTCCTCCTCCCCCTGAACCCCCTGCTCCCCTTCCCTCCCTCCCCGTCTCCCAGTGCCTCCCCCCCAATTCCCAGAGTCCTTTATTGTGTATGCCTAACTCTCCTCTTGGTCCTCCTCTCCGATGACGTACAAGGACCCAGTGGCATTTCCCTGAACCCTTTCCTGTGTTCCCCTTAAGCATAGGAACACTACTGTGGCTGTCAATCCCTTGCCTCCAAGGATCTTGGTGCCTTTAGCAGATGCTAGACTTTGTGAGGTCAACAGTGTGTTGGACATTGTGCAGGGCATGCAAAGTCCTAATATGATTGCTTCAGCCCTAACTAGTGTGGAGAATCTTGCAGATCATTGCTCCTCCCATCCTTTTGCTCTTACAATCTTACCACCCCCTCTTCCGCAAATGTCCCTGAGCTTCAGGATGGGGGGAGATTAGGCTGCCTTAGTTCTATGTGGTTGATATAGAGTCTCTGAAGTTCTGGATTGTGGATTGTTGATTTTCTTTTGCAGTTTTGCTGCTCCTGCAATGCCCTTCACTCCATCCTGATGGGCACTGTATGTCACCCCCTGGTCAGAGACAAAAAACTGTTAAACTGGAGTCTTGTTATAATAGCACATTCAAGGGTAGATGTAATAAAAGCAGGAAACCTCAGTGAGGGAGGGGTCAGTCACCCATTTGCAAAATGATCACCTTTCATCTGCCAGACTATATGCCCTCCCCTTCTGGTGAGATCATACCCCCTCAGTGGTACATGATCAGAAACAAACGTCTGTGAACTTAACCAGGTGTCACATTACTTACTTGCATTCCTTGATAGAGGCCTATTTTCTCTGCTGTAACATGGTCCCCTCTCTCCTTGTGTCTGGTGTGGCCCTCCAACCCCATTCCTCCTATTCACAATCCTTGCAATTACTGTATTACATAGGTTTACTCTTGAGTGTCTCAATGTGGGCTGGGTGAGTTTGGTACTAGGAGCCACCTATTAGAGAGTACATACGGCACTTAACTTTCTGGGTCTGGGACACTTCACTTAATATAATTGTTTCTAATGACATCCATTTCCCGGGAAATTCCAGTAATTCATCATTCTTGATGGCTGAGTAGTACTCCATTGTATAGATGTACCACAGTTTCCTTATCCACTCGTCAACTGTTGGACATTTGGGTTGATTCCATGACTTTCCTATTGTAAACAGTGCTGCTATGAACATGGTCGTGCTTGTGCTATCCAGGCGAACCTCTGCTGCATGGGAGGTTATTCCCAAAAGTGGAATAGAAGGGTCATATGGCATTTCAATCTTTAATTTCTTTAAGAATCTCCAGATGGCTCGCCAGAGTGGCTGTATGAGCCTGCACTCCCACCAGCAATGTAGCAGAGTTCCCCTCTCTCCACATCCTCTCCAACACTTGTTGTTGTTTGTATTGTGGATTTTTGCCATCCTGACCGGGGTGAGAGGATATCTCAGGGAGGTTTTGATTTGCATTTCCCTGATGGCTAAAGAAGTGGAGCATTTTTTAAGATATTTGTTAGACATTTTAATTTCATCTCTGGTAAAATTTCTTTTAAGTTCCAGGGCCCATTTTTTAATTGGGCCATTGGTTTCCTTGGTGTTTAATTTTCTAAGTTCTTTGCGTACTCTGGACAGTAGAGCTCTATCAGATATTTGGTTAGTGAAGATTTTCTCCCATACTGTGGGTTGCCTTTGAGCTCGTGTTACAATCTCTTTATCTGAACAGAAGCTCTTTAATTTCACAAGATCCCAACTGTTGGGAGTTGGTAGCAGTGACTGTGCCATTGGATGTCTGTTTAGGAAATGTTGGCCTAGCCCAATCAGCTCAAGGGAGTTCCCGATCCTTTCAACTATGATTTTTATAGTCTCTGGCCTGATATCAAGGTCCTTGATCCATTTGGAATTAAGTCTTGTACATGGTGACAAGTATGGGTCCAGCTTTAATCTTCTGCATGTGGAGATCCAGTTTTGCCAGCACCATTTGTTGAAGATGCTGTTCTTTTTCCATTGGATTCTTTGGGCCCTTTTGTCAAAGATCAAATGGCTGTATTTTTGTGGGCTTATATCTGGATCTTCATCCCTTATCCATTGATCTGTGTGTCTATTTTGGAGCCAGTACCAGGCTGTTTTTATAACTATGGATTTGTAGTATAGACTAAGGTTTGATATGGTAATACCTCCAGCAGTGTTTTTGTTACTCAGGATTGTCTTTGCTATCCTGGGTCTTTTGTGCTTCCATATGAATTTTGAGATCATTTGGTCAACTTCTTTAAAGAATTGCTTTGGGATTTTAATTGGTATAGCATTGAATTTGTATATTGCCTTTGGTAGGATGGTCATTTTTACGATGTTGATTCTGCCAATCCAGGAACATGGGAGGTCTTTCCACCTTCTGATGTCTTCTGCAATTTCTTTCTTCAGGGTTTTAAAGTTTTCATTGTAAAGGTCTTTTACCTCCCTGGTTAGGTTTATACCAAGGTATTTCATTTTTTTAGGGGCTACAGTAAATGGGATTGTTTCTCTCAAGGCTTTTTCACTTCTTTCATTCTGGGCATATAGGAAGGCCTCTGATTTTTGCACATTTATTTTGTATCCTGCCACCCTGCTGAACTTCTCAATTAGTTCCAGGAGCTTCCTGGTGGAGTTTTTGGGATCCCTCAGGTATAAGATCATGTCATCTGCAAATAGGGATAGCTTGACTTCTTCCTTGCCGATTTGAATCCCTTTTATGTCCCTTTCTTGTCTTATGCCTTCAGCTAAGACTTCAAGTACAATATTGAATAGAAGTGGTGATAATGGACAGCCTTGTGTAGTTCCTGATCGAAGTGGGAATGCTTCCAATTGTTCCCCATTGAGCATAATCCTTGCTGTGGGCTTGTTGTATACAGCTTTTATTATATTGATAAAGGTTCCTTCCATTCCTACTGTCTCTAGCGTTTTGATCATAAAAGGCTGTTGGATCTTGTCAAAAGCTTTTTCTGCATCTATCGAGAGTATCATGTGGTCTTGGTCTTTGGACTGGTTTACATGATGAATTACATTTATTGATTTGTGTATGTTGAACCAACCTTTTGTGCCGGGGATGAAGCCTACTTGGTCCCTGTGAATGATCTCTTTGATATGTTTTTGAATCCGATTTGCTAAGACTTTGTTGAGAATCTTTGCGTCTGTGTTCATCAGGGAGATCGGCCTATAGTTTTCTTTTTTAAGTGAATCTTTATTAGGTTTTGGGATTAAGACGATATTAGCTTCATAGAAGGAATTTGGTAGTGTTCCTTCCTTTGCTATTTGATGGAACAGTTTAAGGAGTATTGGTGTTATTAACTCCTTAAATGTCTGGTAGAACTCTGTGCTGAATCCATCTGGTGCAGGACATTTTTTGGTGGGAAGATTTGAGATTACTTCTTCAATTTCCTTATATGTTATAGGACCATTTAAGTAATTCACAACTTCCTGATTCAATTTAGGTAGGTTGTGTTTACTTAGAAATTCATCCATCTTTTTTGTGTTGTCAAACTTCACTGAGTATAAGTTTTTGAAATATGATGTTATAATTCTCTGGATTTCTTGGGTATCAGTAGTGATAACTCCATGTTCATTTCTAATTTTGTTAATTTGGGTTTTCTCTCTCTTGCTTTTGGTTAATTTAGCTAGGGGTGTATCAATCTTATTGATTTTTTCAAAGAACCAGCTTTTTGACTGGTTGATTTTTTCTATCGTTTTCTTAGTCTCGATTTCAGATATTTCTCCCCTTATTTTGCTAATCTCCTCTCTTCTACTACTTTTGGGATCAGATTGCTCAAGTTTCTCTAAAGCCTTAAGCTGCATCGTTAAGTTATTTATTTCTGATGTTTCCATTTTTTTGATGTAGGCATTAAGAGCTATGAACTTACCTCTTAGGACAGCTTTCATTGTGTCCCAGAGATTTTGGTAAGTTGTATTTTCATTATCGTTCACTTTCAGGAAATCTTGAATTTCCTTTTTAATTTCTTCCTGAATCCAGTTCTCATTCAGCATCATATTGTTAAGTTTCCAGGAGTTAGTGTATTTTCTCTTGTTTGTTGTGTTGTGGATGTCCAGCTTTAGGCCGTGGTGGTCTGATAGGGCACAGGTTAGAATTTCAACTTTTTTGTATATGTGTAGATTCATTTTGTGGCCCAATATGTGATCTATTTTGGAAAAAGTTCCGTGTGCTGCTGAGAAAAATGGAAACACACATATTTTTACTACGTATTAGTCACCATCTGTAATAGTTAATTCTAAGAAGTGACAGGAACAGTGTGTACAAATTTAAATAAAGTGGTGATAAACAAAGATCTATTTTCCATATCTCAAGGCATTTATAGAATTCCTGAGAGACTCAAACAAGTAAAATTATTCCTCGGTATCTATGAAGGATTGATTCCAGGATCTTCTCAGATACCTGAATCCAGTTACACTCAAGTCCCTTATATAAAATGGCATATTATATGCAGACACCCTAGCCTTCCAGTACTTTAAATGATGTCTACATTACTTTTCATTTCCAATATAGGGTCAATAATGTGTAAATAGTGGTTAGGCTGTATTGTTCAAAGAATAATGCCATGAAAAGTGCATACATGTTTAGTATAGGTGCAATTTTTCCCAATAATTTCCATCTGAGATTGTTGCACTACAGATTTTGAGGGACTAAATGTACAATCACATAAATTTGAATGCCCTTTGGTTTCTTTTTTTTTATATATATTTTTATTATTATTATTATTATTTATTCAACTGTGTGCATATGTGTGTGTATGTGTGCGCGCGTCTGTGTGTGTGTGTGTGTGTAGAACCACAGACGAATTCGGGAACCACCATGGACGCTTCCACCTCCTTCTGCCCCGGGATTCACAGGCTCCACCCTACCAGGACCAGAAGCGCAGGCCGCCCCCTGCTTCCACCTGGCGTCTATACGTGGGATCTGGGATCCGAACTCAGGAGCTTCCGCCTGCAAGGCGGAGGCTTAACCCCTGAGCCACCTCTCCAGCCCGCCCTTTGGTTTCTTTAAACTTAATCAACCCCTAACTAACTCAAATGTATATTTCCTTCAGTTTCCAAATGCCCCTCTTTCCTTTGGTCTCTGCCTTGATGTCAAGCATTTCCACAAACTGTTAGCTCCCTTTTCATCTTACCAGTTTCCTGAACTCTGTCCTGTCTGCTATCCCTAGGGTACCAGAGACTAGATGGGCATCATCTCTCACCTGTGTGAAATCAGTGTCCCCTTGTCTTGCACAGATTTCTATGCCTTTCCACTAGAGACTTGGTCTAAGAGGAACTTTCCCTCTTGGCAGGGATATGTAGTTGGCAGAAGCCCATCTCATAAGTATCAGGAAAGGACCTTATCTTATCTTCCAGGACTATTGGACATGGCCTTGTTCCTCCCCTTGGAGGTCACAGAGGACCCTGAACATCCTGGGGGCAGCCCATATACTAGGCCCAGGACTCATGCGATAGAGGATAGAGCCGTTGGGTTTTCAGTTCTCTATGAGCTTCTCCTTCTCATCCTTTCTTCTATCATTTGAGAACCTTTAATAAACAGCCATAAAGGGCCAAGACCAATTGATTTTTGAATGGAAAAGGCCATATTGCTTTGTGGGGCTCATTTGGTCCCCAAGTTCTACTTACTTAGTTGGTAGACTACCCTCCACTGATGACCGTTCTAATGGTGTTTGTTCCCCTTTTGTCTCAGCAACTCAATCTATGCACTTCTTCTGTCTTGACAAGGCCTCTCTGTCATAGTTTTGTGGAACCCAGGTTCCCACTGTGAAGCCCAAGTTCCCGCCAGCGCAAAATTCAAATCTCTCCCGCCAGTGCCAGCTCACTGTGGACGTGCAGACCTGAGCCTGCTGCCTCACCCTCTCCCCCTGGGCATGCCGGGAACTGCCCAGGGCAAGGTTATCGGCCAGAACATCTGTAAACTGACTCAACTTCCTTGTGTATAGTGAAAATATTTACAGAATGTATTTTGCTCAAGGCAGTTGCTTTTCCTATAAAAATCTTGCCCCAAATTCAGTCGGGGCCGTTCTCCTATGCCTGAGCAGGGAGGCGGTCCTAGCTAGCTAGATTAATAAATCTTGCCTCATGCCTTTACAGCAACCCAGCGGTTCTCGTGTCTCCTTCGGGGATCTGGGTAAGGGGCCCAAAGGGAACTTCGGTTCCAACAGTTTGAATGTGAGATGTCCCCCATAGGCTCATGTGTTTCAAGCCTTAGTTGATGTTTGGGAACGTCATGACAACTTTAGGAAGTGGAGCATTGCTGGAGGAAAGCATAGCACAGAGGATGGGTCTTGAGTTTGGTTAGCCCTGCCCTGCTTCTGCTAAGAGTCTGTTCTTGTAGTTTGCAGTTTTCTTTTTCAGTCTCCATGTTGTCTGTAGTGACCTAAGCATCATCCAGCTTCAATCAACCAGCCATGCCTTTTCCACCAGGAAGAATCATATTTCCCCTCTGGAAACATAAGCCAAATAAATCTCCTTTTCTCCCCCCTTTAAGTTCATTGTTCAAGTGTAGTCTCATAGCAGCAAAGAATAATTGCTAATTCGTTTTCTTAACTGGGTCTCCCTATTGTCACCAAATGCTGAACTCCTTGATGGAAGTAGTCTGATTCTCTCAGTCTCTTCCCAATCCAAAATTGTATGTATATCTATATGTATATGAGTGGAGTGATGAGGAAGGATATTCTAAGCAACTGGACTTACTAAAGGGACCAATCAGTATTTCTTTAGAGTTACCAATTAATCAGTGTCATGGCTTGAAATGTGTCCCCCACAGTCTCATGTGTCTGGCAAGGTCATGGTACCTTGAGAGGTGGAGCCTTGCTGGAGGAAAGTAGTCACAAGGGGTGGGCCTTGAGGTGGATTAGTACCACCCTACCTCCAGGAGAAGTCTGCCTTTGCTGCAAGCAGTCTGCAGCTCTCAGCTTCCAAGATGTCTGCGGTGACTTAGCCTCCTCCAGCTTTGGCCAGCCAGCCATGCCGCCTCTGCTTTGAGAGACTGTACCTTCCCTCTGGAACCGTAAGCTGAATAAACCTCCCTTTCTCCCTTAAGTTGATTGACTTTGGATGTTCTCTCACAGCAATAGTTAAGAGTAACTGATACAGAAATTGATACCGGAGTGGGGTATTGCTGTGAGATTAAAAACAGCTGGTACCACAATGTAAAGTTGTTTGTGAAGCTGAGAAAAGTTGGTACCCAGAAGCATGGCCAATGCTGTGATGTGGCTAGTGTGCCTTTGGAACTGTTTGTTGGGAGAAATACGGAGAACTTTGGGACTTTGTGCTGGGAAAGTCTTTGCGTCTTGGCGGTTGGGCCAAAGGGACCTTTCTTGTGAGAGCTCAGAGGAGAGCAATGCTGTAGAGACGCAGACAGTGGAAGCCCAGCTTGTGATGGTCCAGAGGGGAACAGAGGCTGTGTTTGCAACTGGACAAGTGACACATGGAGCCATGTGTTGGCTGAGATTTTAGTGAAGTTTTGCCCTCGTCCTGAAAGTTTGCCTGAAATTAAGCTGGAGTGCTTGGTGAAGGAAATTTCAAAGCAATGTAGTCTTGACAATGTGATATGGCTACTTTTTAGTTGTCTTCAGAGTTAAGAAAAAAGAATTGAACCAGGAAGAAGCAGAGAACAAAATGGCTGTTGAAGAGATTAGCTTCCTTTGTAAATCAAAGCCTGCTCTTAATATGAATAATAGGAGAGGCCCTAGCTTGAGGGCAAGATCCTCAGGGAAGGCTCCCACTCATAAGAATGCAAATCCTTTCAGAAGACTGGAGCTAAAGGGTGGAGTTCCAAAGCAACTGCCCAGGAGTGAAAGACATGGCCAGCATAGAGAAGCAGAATCAGCTGTGATTCAAAGGGGCCAGTCTTGGCAAAGTCATCCACGTGGTTCTGGTTTTAGAGGCATCAGTGATGCAAGAGGGAGGAGATCATGGAGTCTTCCTCCAAGATTTCACTTGATCTTAGCCAAAAGGCCGAGAAGCGATTCCTCCAAGATTTCAAAAATTGGCAGAATCCAGGCATCAGGAGGCAAGAAGCCTGCAGTTTAGAGGCCCAAGAAGGGCAGTTTGTGTTGTGGAGTTAAAGCCTGGTTTGCCATTGAGAAGTAAAGATGTTAGAGACTCCAGACACAATGTGGGACACCTGCCAAGGAGAGCTGTATACCCTGGGAGGAGTCAGCCCAAGATGTGTTCTATGGGCAGCTGCATTGGAGGGGTGGAACCAAGGTCCTTTGGAACTGAGATGATTTCAACAAGAGGCTCACCTGTTGGACTTGGAGCTACAAGATTTGGAGTTTGTCCTGCTGGTTTTCGGTCTTGTTATGGACCGATCTTTCCTGGATAATGCCCCCATTCCGTCCTTTTGGAATGAGAATGGGTATTCTGTGCCATTGTATGTTAGAAGTATGTAACTTGTATTTTGATTTTACAGGAGGCTTTGGACTTTGGACTTTTGGATTATTGGGACTACTGATGTAGTCTATGAAGACTTTTTAAGTTGGACTGAGTATGGTTTATATAATGAGATGGCAATGAGCCTGTGGGGGCCAGGGGTGGAATGTCATGGTTTGAAATGTGTCCCCCACAGTCTCATGTGTTTGGCAAGGTCATGGTACCTTGATAGGTGGAGCCTTGCTGGAGGAAGGTAGTCACAAGGGCTGGGCCTTGAGGTGGATTAGTCCCACCCTACCTCCAGGAGAAGTCTGCCTTTGCTGCAAGCAGTCTGCAGCTCTCAGCTTCCAAGATGTCTGCGGTGACTTAACCTCCTCCAGCTTTGGCCAGCCAGCCATGCCGCCTCTGCTTTGAGAGACTGTACCTTCCCTCTGGAACCGTAAGCTGAATAAACCTCCCTTTCTCCCTTAAGTTGATTGACTTTGGATGTTCTCTCACAGCAGTAGTTAAGAGTAACTGATACAATCAGTAACTTTACCCATAAATTTTCTATTGTGGAAATTGCAATCCTCCACAAAATAAAGAACATTTTTATAACACGAAACTTCAATAATTGTCATTTACTGGTTTGTTCTGAAAGCATATTTTTATGCCTACTATCATATTTACAATTCTTAATAGCTCCCAACCACAATTATGAATGAATGTGGGGAACTTTTATGATCCCCTGCCATCACAAAATCATAGATATAAGAATCAAGAACCTGAGGCAAGTAGTGGGAGTTTATATTTTTTGAAGTGATAGAAGTAGAACCTACCTAAGTTTATGTAAGTGTCCATTGCAGACCACAGGGCAGTGTGTATCCCTTGAAGTTCAGGGGCCATGTGGAGCTGGAGTAGAATGTGATCAGCTACTATTTTGATCATAGTTTTCCTCTTGTTCTTATTCCCATTTTCCTTTATCTTTCTAGAGTCATATAGATTACTTTGCTGCCACTCCAATTTCATTGGAAGCAATCTGAAATCAGTGTGTAGGTTCCCTGCAAAGATCACATGATAGTGTCTCCCTTGCAAACCCTTCCTAGCCTAGGTTGTTTCATTGCCCATTTGAAGGTGGAAGAGCAGTCCAGCACTTCCTTAGCTGTGCCAAATCCTCATTATCATTATTTTTTACCTGGTCATTTGGCCTTGAATCATATATCACTATCCATGCATCATCTCATGAAATCGTTGCCACAATCTGAAGAGGTGTGAGTAACAGTACTGCATTCAGTGGCACAAGGACCTGTGTTTAGATGTGGCACTGATAACACCAGGAATCTTCTTCTTTATGTTTTAAAATAAAATTTGATTATCTCTCAGAAAAATACATCACCTACATGTGAACTGCAGCTATTCAGGAGGGATAGGACCATGAGTGAATTAAGTTACCCTACCTTCTGTTCTGACAATGACAAATTCCCATTTATGGTCTGCTTACAAAGATACATGTGCCCCACAATGGATAAGAATACATAAGAAGCAAGAAAGACAAAAGGCTGTCAAGCTAGGGCCATGCAACAGACCTATAAGAAAAAATTGCAGAAATACCCAAAGTGGCAACAAGAAACATTTGGCTAGAATTAGAACTTCTTTTCAATCACCTTTGTCTTTTGCTCCATGTTTCAGGATGTATGTTAACTCAATGCAGCTGAAATTTCCCTTTTTATCAATAGAATTGTCTCTGTCTAGCACATCTGTCTCATCTGTAAACTGATTACCTATGGATGTCAGCAGCTCCCTCCAGTAATTGTTCTGGACAGTGCTCATTGTTTCTTCATTGAAGCAAGTGAAAGCATTTCTGAAGATATCTTCAGTATCTGTGCCATTCAATTTCTCATAAGAGATTCTCACTATGAGAATCACAGTGAAATTGATAAGCCTAGGGCCAGATATTCATCAGTTGGATTTTCTCCAGGGATGCAAGCCTATCATGCAAGTCTTTCTTGTTAATGAAACTATCTTTGTTCTTGTAAATCATACTAAAAGTTTCTTTGAACTCCTAGGTTTTTGACTAATCAGACAGGGTAAAATATACTTGTAGAGAAAAACAGTGAAAGTTGCTCTCAGAATATGTTACTGGAAAGCTGTTCCCATAGGAAACTTATCTGCTGAGAATGTTCACAGAAACAGGGTTAAAAAGAGCCACAAGAAAGATGGAGAAGGTTAAATCTGGTCATGCACTTTCTAGAACATCTAATGCAAATGAATTTCAGCCAGGTTCCTGATAAGCCTGTATTCACCTAACATGAACAGAGATGGCATGTTTGAGAACAGGGCCTAATTATTTACCATTCAAAAATATTCTTGAGAAAATAGTTTAGCTGTGCTCCTTACTATCTGCAGTTATGTAATATTTTGCTCTCATGAACCTATTCTTTTTTTTTTCTCATGAACCTATTCTTATGTTGTTCTGTTTGATGCTTAAGTTTACCTCTCCTTGCTGCTGCTTATGTAACCAGAACTCTATAAAAGCACTTTAAAATAAAGCTCTGGGCCTTGGGTTTGCAACCCTTGGCCCCCTGTGCCCCTCAATTCTCCGTCTGTAGTATTTCATTGTGCATGCATCCTCAGGTCCCAGACCCCAGAGATCTGACACAAATTGGATGTTGCATGCTGAGGGCTCTTCTTCGTGGTTTTAATTTTTACCCTTTTGTTTGGCATGGTGATGGTTGAATGTCTGCATGGGTACTGCCATTATCATCTCCCTCTTGAATGGAGAGCCTCCTCCTAATCTATCTCTTGCATTGGCAGCTCCCGGGCAAAGCATATAGTCACCATCTTCTCTAAATGATTATTTTGCTTTATTAGTGACCTCCATGTCTTCCTCAAGTTTTTAAAATATTTATTTATTTTTCCCCAATCATACAAGCTTAATAGGTACCACAGTTCCCTCCCTCCCTCCATTCCTCCCCAGTCTCCCTTGTACCCTCCTCCCCCTTTTCCCCTTCTTTTCACCCCCTCCCTCTGCTTCTCCAGTGCCTCCTCCTTCCCCCACTCCCATTCCCTGGATCATCCTTTTGTGTGAATGCCACACCTCCCTCTGAGTCCTTCACCCCAGCGAGGTGTAAGGACTCAGTGACATAGCCCAGAGTCTCTCCACCCCTGGTTCCCCCTTAGTATGGGAACACTATTATGATGACTACTAATCCCTTGCCTCTAAGGATCCTAGTCTCTGTGATCCATGTTAGACTTTGGGGTGTTGCTGACTTGACAGTCATTGTGCAGGTCATGCAAAGTCCGATTATGGCTAATGTGGTCTTAACGTGTGTGGAGTATCTTCCTCAAGTTCCTATATCCTTTCAAATCCTTTTGTGATGTTTGCTGAATCCCAGATGGTGCTGTATATGATCATTTCCTTGTGCTAAGGACTAAGTAATGAATTGTGTGTGTGTGTGCGTGTGTGTGTGTGTGTGTGTGTATGTGTGTGTTGTGCATGTGCATGGTGTGCGTGTATGTGCATGTTCACATGTGCATTGACACATAGATGATTCTATTGATTGATTGATTGTGTGTGTGTTGTGCATGTGGGTGGTATGTGCATGTTCACATGTGCATTGACACATAGATGATTCTATTGATTGATTGATTGATTGAGTGTGTGTGTGTGTGTGTGTGTGTGTGTGTGTGTGTGTGTGTGATGGGAATCATCTTGGGTTGCAATACTTCCTTATTGCTTTGCTCTGGGATTTCCTAGGCTCTGCTTTTTCAGGGCCGGTATTTCAGACCTCCACCATATCCACCCACCATTTTTATATGGGATCTGGGGATTGGAATTCAGATCCTTTTGCTTGTGAGCCACTCCCCGCTGAGCCACCTCCATAATCTAAGCAATAGACTTCTATTCCACAGCAGCAGCACAGATATCAGATGTTTACTCTTAGAATAGTACAAATATTAATCAATAGTATATGACCCATTACCATGCAAAGATCTTAACATATGAAATCACTATATACATCTAAATCACCTGTATTATGAATATCTACTTTTAAGCATTTAAAAACATCTAATGTATTAGTGTCATTATCCTGGACATCAGTACAACATGTGGAACCAGTGAGAACCATTGTGTTCCACACTGTGCTATTTACTGACTTAGCAATCATGTTACTCCATGTGTATGCCTTAATGTTCTGGTGGTAAAGTTGGTGAGAGTTTTTATTTGAATCCAAGTATACAGTATATCTGGTGGGGGTATAAGCAGGTCAAATGAATACTCCCATCATTCCAGTCCCCAGAAAAAAAAAAGGTTTTCAAGTTTTCAGTGGGTTTCTAAGCTGGGAGGGTAATTAATTGCGCCTTTCAAGTCCTAAGAGGGTAAGCCTATGGATGTACATGCTCAGCTATCATCTGAGTTATTCCATACCATACTGGATATATATGGGCCAGGATTCATTTGTGTGCCCTCTCAGTATTGCCAAGTCTCACCAGGGAATCAACATTTCCGGAGGACATGCTCTCTCCCTGTTAAGTTCCTTAAAGGGAGGTCCCTTTTCTGCACCAGAGTCTTCAGTAAGTTTTTCTAATTTGGTAAGGCAGCATATTTAAGGGCATATTTGTTTCACATTCCAAGAGTGAAATTTTTGATGATAACAAGACAGTCCTCTTGACTGTGACTGGCAACAGCACAAATCTCTGTGTTTGGATGTCAGTTTTACTGATGCATATATCCTTTGACCTATGACTGCACAAGGCAGAGGTTTCTATCCTGGTTTATTAGTGATAGACATGGGTACGTTCCCATGGAGCAGGCCTAAAATCCATTTGAAATGTGACTGGTTAAAATACTAATCAAAGCACTATTGTGTCCATGAGCACAGCATGCATGGCATGCCTACAGTATAACACCTGGGGCTTTATATACCAATATGACCATTAGGAACAATTCTCAGGTACCTACCTAGTGCCCTTCTAATACAGATGTTATCCAGTAAGGATATAGCTTCCAGTTCTATCCCAGCTTGATTTCTCCATGTCCTGTAAGTAGGATACATGGTGTCTTCAGCAATAAGGATTTATTGTCCAGTTCTTGAATATGATCAACTGGAATGCTGATAGCTTGTATGGGACTTGGAATATTGGGGGGGCTTCACAAGGTAACAACTATGGCGGTAGCTTATTCATGGAACTGTGATTTTTCCGTTGATACCCTATGGCTTCTTGAAGCACCTTTTTTCCATTTATATGGAGTGTTTTCATTTAAAGCCTTTAGCTGCTGTTTTAACAATCCATTTTGCTTAATCAAAAAAGTGCCCACGGGGTTATAGGTAAGTGAAAATATCATTGTACTAGCTGTTGTCAGCCCAATGCTTCACACTAGAGTTTGTGGAATTGGCGCACCTGTCTGTCACTGTCAACTTTTCATGGACACTCATATGACACTTAGTTGGGTGAGGCTGTAATAAGGAATGCTTGCAGGATGTCTGGGGCAATATCTATATAGGCACAGACATATTTTTATTCCTCACTTGTGGGCATGGAACCTATGTAGTCTACCTGCCAATCTCTCACTGCTCCTGTTGATTTACATATCTATCCAGATTGCATAATAATTTTCAGAGTTTGTAACTGAGAACAATTCTCATGTATCTGTGCAGCATGTAAAATGTCAGAGTATGGATTGGGAGGGTAGATAGCTTCACCTTTGTGAAAGCATCATCCTCCTACCCAGTTGAAGGTTTAGTAGGTTATATGTTGCCACATGGAAGATTGTTAGTGACTCTGATTCGTTTTCCATTTTTTCGTAAATTTCCTTTCTCGTCTGTCGTCCTCATAATGGCTGAACGAACACTCCTTTTTCCCTATCATTCTATCCGTACTGTCTACAATGCCATTAGATCAGCTCATTAGCTGATTTTCTCTTCTCTTCCAATCAGGTGGTATTCGTATTCATTTTATTTTTTAAAAGCAATTTAAATTATTTATTCAATTGTGCGTGTGTGTGTGCGCGCGTGCGCGTGTGTATAGAACCATGGGCGAATTCGGGAACCACCATGGACGCCTCTTGTTTACTCTGCCCCGGGATTCACAGGCTCCGCCCTACCAGGACCGGAAACGCAGGCCGCCCCCACTTCCACCCGGCATCTATACGTGGGGTCTAGGATCCGAACTCAGGGCCTTCCGCCTGCAAGGCAGAGGCTTAACCCCTGAGCCACTTCTCCAGCCCCTCGTATTCATTTTTATCTCTACTTCTACCCATTTCTGTTTTGCGCCCCAACTGTGCCATCAGCATATCAAGTACATTCAGAACTGCGTGAGATACTTTCTAGAACATCATTTGTTCTGGTTACTGGTGACTGCATGGTAGGTAGACAGTTACTTGGCAAAATATCAGCCCTAGTATGTTATGTATGACATTTGTCACAGGAATAGCAGATAAGACCCTACAAAGCATACCACTTTTGTAGAGTCTGATTTTGGGTCACCTTAGAAAGAGTCTTGTTCAAAAGATTTTTAGCTAGCCCTTTATTGGATATACTATTTTTACCTTCACTGAAGTAAGTTCAGTAATGGATTGTCTCTGATATAGGACTTTGGTTTCAGTCGTGAAAAAAAGGTGGAAGTACAATGTATATCATGAAATTCTTAGTTTACTCTAAAACTTCTTTAATCCTTTTTTTCCAACATCACGTGGCCTCCTATTTATCATATATAATAAATAAGCAACTTCAGCAAAGTGGGGTATACAAGTGACAATACTCCAGGAATCTTAGAAGCAATACCTGCCATTGCTTCACATTTATGTTGCAGGATGTTGTGAAAATTTCCAGTGTCTCTTTCAGATAGTGTGATTGTCTTAGATGACCAGAATCTCCCTTACACTTTATTGGGACTGACCCCACATACTTATTCAGGTGTGAATGTGTATCCTACAAATATTTTTGAACATTCACCAGTTGATATACTATGTGTATAATGAAACAATTTTATATTGAGTGTGTAAGATGAGAAAACAAGGCCCCAATCCTTTCTCTATCCCATGGCAAATGGTAGTGGGGCTGAAGGTTCATTGTCAATCATTCTAGGTAAATGTAAACTGATCCTAAGATTCAATTGCTAAAGAAATAATAAATAAAACATTAGCAAAATCCAAAAGATCATGACAAGATCTCATAACTCACATCAATTGTTCAATTTGGAGAGTGATGTTGTGCATAGCAACATGAATGGGGTGTTGGCATTACTTCATTTAGCCCACTATAATCCAGTTATTCTGGAGCCACCCGGTTTCTTCACTGGTCACAACAGATAGTTAAATCAGCTTTTAGGCTGTGTGAATGGCTTTTTAATTCATTGAGGAAGGCTATAATTTTCTCATGTCCATCTGACAATGTATTAGTGTTCTTTCTCTAGAGGAACAGAACCAATAGAATGAATATATATATATATATAAATGAAATTTATTAGATTATTAGATTTACACAATACAGTTGGTAGACCAACAATGGCTGTCTGCATACCAGAGAGGCTGAGAACCCAGTAGCTGCTTAGTTTGGATGAGGCTGGACGACCAGCAGCTCCAATGTGGCGCTAGAGACCAGAAGGATTCATGGAGAGCTGCTGGTCTTCAGTCTGCATTGGAAGGAGGAAGAAGCTGGGTTCTTATGTCAGTCAAGGATGGAAGTCATAGCAGCAGCAAGGTGGATGAGCTCATGAACATGGCCGGTGACAACCCCTCCCATGGTGAGACATGAAGGCAATGAGACAAAAGCAAATAATTTTCCTGTAACCACTTTTTATCTGGGTTGCTACTGAAATATACTGCACATGTCCAGGGTGGGTATACCTATTTCCTATAATCTGGTTAAGAAAATCCCTCGTGGATTATTTCAGTTGATTCCAGATCCAGTCTGGTTGAGAACCAGGATTCTAGGATAAACTTAATATACTCTACTTATATTGTTCCATCTCCATCAACAACTGACTATTGCCCTCTCTATTTTGTGGGATCACCATGAGTTACGGCATTCTCTGCTCATGACCATTATAGTCAATGTGGTCTGTACATTAATAGGAGACTAATGTATTTACATTTGAGTGTGAGGCTTCTAGTAACCCTGCTAGAGGTGCTTCTATGAGAGTTTTTACTTTATGATGTCTTCCACTTCCATTACAAAGGATGTTGTCAGAAAAAAAAATCTCCATCATCTCATATCTTGGTAATCTTCTATTCTGGAAGCTTCAACAACCTACCAAAGGGGCACTGGGTTCCCTATCAATGATATCATATGACATGCAAGCATAGCACAAGCCTGCATATTCCTTCTTTTTTATATTTCTTCTTAATATGCTTTCAAACTTTTTGTTTTGCCTTTCTCTCTCTCTCTCTCTTTTTCTTTACTTTCAGGCAAAATATTATTTTACCACACAAAATCTTTCTTTTTCAGAAATACTCTCTTACTTATAACATACTTTACATCTGTCTATTACTGACCAGTTGTTTTCCATTTGGTTTCTTCCTTAATATAATGAAGTATTTTATGCTAAGCCTATACATGAAACAGAGTAATATAACAATTTGTTTATCAAAGAGCATTTAATGTAAATTAATTTCTGACATAAGGAAACAAATCTCCAAATGATATTGAATAACAAAATTGTCTTAGTACAAGCAAATAAGAAGAATGGAGATAGCAGATTTGTATGCTAACCCTATAATTGCAGTCATTTTTGGTATATAAAAGATACAAAACTACATTGATAGGGAGATGGAAAGTGGCTCATTTTGCCTAGAGGACCAAGAAAGAGTCCAGTGGTATAGATTGGACAGGAAATCCACTATTAGGTGTAATGGTAAGGACAAAAAAAGCACAGTATACTGTTTTCTTTTCCATAGTAATGTAAATTTCCTGCCAAACCACAGGTAATGCAGAGGATGCTACTCACATATCCCTTACTATTTTGAATTCTTCCTTCAAGTAAGCAATTTCCCCCTGGGAAGACATCTAGCTTCAATAGCATGTGCTATTGCCCACAGCAGGTGCCATGCAAACACAGCCATGGTTCTGTAATTGTGTCCCATAATACTATTATCAAGGATTGCCATGGTCCTGGTCCATCAGGTTTTTTAAGTGTATACTCATACTCATGCAGCAGACCATACTCAGCAAGAAGTCACACCATAATATATCACATAGAGGAGGATAGACATCCCAGATTTTTTCCCATAAATTCTCCACCCTGACTCATCTGCAGGTATGTCAAGTCTCTGCTCAGGCTCCAATTGTGTTAATTTCCTGGAGTGATGTAAATTATATACTGGCTTATAAATTGGGATAACACAAATATGCCATAAAATGAATTCAACAGGTCCATTTTGACAGGAAAATGAGTTAATTCAAAGTGCATGATGGTTATGGGCAGCTATACACACTGACAGTACTAACCTCTGCCTATTTTATAGAGCTTGAAGTTTATGTGGCAGTCAGAAGATGGCAGAAGTAAACAAAATCTAGAACTGCAACGTTGTCACCCATCAGAAATTTGTAAAGTCTCTGTGCACAGTATTATTACGTAGGACAGACAGCTTTGCTTTGCTATAGTCTGGCAGAAAGCAAATAAATGGTAGCCTGCTGGATAATGGTGTCACTTTGGCTAGGATTTGAGGAACTTTTTTCCCCCATAAGCCCACTTTGTTTCTATCTCTCAAAATGTACTAATTCTATCTCTGTCTTTCTGGTGGCTCTGAGGATAGGCAGGGTGGGAAACAGATGATGTTCACGGGTTTTATGTTCCATGTCTCATTTAGGAATGTTTCTGAAGAGTCTCAATCCATCAGAAAATGTATTGTTGATTGAAAACAGTATCTAGAGAAAGATGGCCTTGCCTTGTTTATTTAGTGAAGGGTCCATCAAGGGTTCAGGATCCTTCCTACTTGACTCTTTCAACCCATTCCTGTGAATAAACAGGAAGTGTCCACTATTAGCATCTAATAGCCCAACCTAAAGCACCATTTTGCATCTCTCTCTCTCTCTCTCTCTCTCTCTCTCTCTCTCACACACACACACACACACACACACGCACACACACACACACACACACACACATATAAATGCAATAGTAGAAGGAGTCACGGGATCCAGGATACTTAGTCTAGTCTGTGGGGTAGGAGTAGAATGAGTAAGCACTTTCTGGTGATCAGCATACTTGACCTTTGTCTCTGAGTATGACTGAACTAGATAGGATAGTTTGAGGGAAGGGGGAGATGATTCAATTGTTTAAGTGCTTGCATTGTGTCAGAACCTAGTTTATTCCCCAAAATCCACATAAAAAGCCTGATGTGATGGCACATGCTTATAGTACCAGTAGCGGGAAGGTGGAAACAGTTGGATCCCTGGGGCTCACTGGCCAGTCAACCTATCCTATTTGCTGAATTCCAGTTTTCATTGAGAGGCTCTGTTCTCACTGAAAAAAAAAAAAAGCAGACAGAACCGGAGGAATGACACTCACATTTGTTCTGTGGTGTCCACATGCAACACACACATGTACATTTTACCCCCATCCTGTACATGCCCCTGAAAACACACTAACATGGACACATGAACACATAAATATAACACAGAGAACTTTTCATTATGTTGACATCTGAAGTGATTTCTACTCCAAAGCTCATAAGAGCTCACATTTTAATTAAATGACCATTTGTTTGGGACCTGTTACATGTTAGGTGCTAGAATGCTACAGCTTAAATATAGTTCTCACCTTTAAGTAGCCTCTGGACTGGTCATGGAAGCAAGCAAACTATTGCAATGCTAAATCATGCCTAAGCTGGGACCACAGAACAGGGGCCCCTTCTGCACCTGCTGGGTCAGGCAGGGACGGCTGCATGGGTACAGAGATCCAGTGATGCTTTAGCCAAAGTTCAAAAGATGAGGAGCAATCAGTGGTCCACAGGTAGAAGTAAGACAAATACTGCGATTCTCTAACGAGGATGGTGGGCAAGTCGAGAGTGGGTCATACTGTATTATAATAATGTTGATGATGTTAGTGCTAAGGCTTCATCTTGCATTGCTGTGTTTCAAGCAACATTTTTTGGTGGTGCAGAAATTCAGTTTCTGGGCTGACTCTGCATTTTGACCTCTACTTTACTTGGATTGTACCTGGAATCTCCTGATTATTTATACCACTCCCAGTTTTTCAGTTGGCATTTTGTTTGGGTTATCTCATGATTGTTCATCAGTGTCTCTGGAAGTATTCCAAATGGTGGATGAAATTGTCTATAATGGGACAGAAAAGCATCCATCTTTCTAAGTACAGAAAAGGAAGCAGTGAGTTACAGGTGCACTCAAAACCAGGGAGATGCCCCCAGAGAGCAGCACGAGGTCCCAAAGTGTTTGGTGAGATGGCTGTGAATTGTTGAAAAGGGGTGACTTCCTCTTCGACTTGTACTGGTCTGCCACCTCATCGGTTTGGCTTCACCAGAAGTCTCTTGAGGGCACCCTTGACTTCCTTGTTCCTCAGGCTATAGATCATAGGGTACAGCATGGGGGTTACATTGGTGTAGATTAAGGACACAATTTTGTCCTGTTCTGGAGTGTAGCAGGATTTGGGGCGAATGTAGATGAATATTGCACAGCCATAGTGGAGAACAGAAACTAGCAGATGGCCAGCACAGGTGGAAAAAGCTTTGCTCCTTCCCTCAGCTGAGTGTATTCTGAGGATAGCAGCGATAATGAATCCATAGGATAACAAGATCAATAAGAAGGGAATTAATAGGATCAACATACAAACGAGGAAGACTGCAATCTCATTGGCCCGTGTGTCAGAGCAGGCCAAGAATAGAACAGCAGGAATGTCACAGAAGAAATGATTTATCTCATGGGACTGACAGAAAGGAAGGAGGAATATCAGTGTGGTAAGAGTAAGTGAGAGTGCAAAACCACTGATACATGCTAGAACCAACATCTGCAGACAAAGGGCGCGGGTGATGATGAGTGTGTAACGCAGGGGGTTGCAGATGGCCACAAAACGATCATAGGCCATTGCAGCCAGGAGGAAACACTCAGCTCCACCCAGGGCAATGAAGAGATGCATTTGCAGGGCACAGCCCAGGAAGGACATTCGCTGGTTCTTGGACAAGAAATTGGCTAGCATATTAGGGACAATAACTAATATATAACAAATTTCAATGGTGGATAAGTTACGAAGGAAAAAATACATGGGTGTTTGGAGACAGCTGTCAATGAGGGTGATAAGCACAATAGTCGTATGCCCTGCTAGGGTGATGAGATGCATGATTAGAAAGAGTCCAAAAAAGAAGATCTGAAATTCAGCCAGGTTCCCAAAGCCCAAGATAATAAATTCAAAGTTTAAAGTGTGGTTTTTCTTCAATGAGTCCATCCTATATTCTCCTTTGTAGAACTGTTGAGCTTAAAGGAGCATTTTTCTAGCAATGGGAATCCTTGGAGTCCTTTTCACAGATAGAATTTGGTCAGTTCTTCTAGGCTTAACCCTTAATCCCATTCTACTAGTTTTTTAAACTCTGCCTTCTGTTGGCAGAGAATGAACTGTTCATATGAGGACATTTTAATTCACCTGCTAAGTTATTAGATGAAGCAAGACACAAAAGTTCTAAATGTGAAATTGTTTTTTCATAGATCTAAAGATGATATTTCTACCAGAGCTGAGGGACATTTTGAAATGTCATCTGAGATTGGGATGGAGGTTGACCTTCATGTATTGCTTAATAAGTAGGTCTAAAAACAGACTGAACCTGCAGAGTCATTGGTTGATATCCCTGTAGAAAGGAAGGTGTAATGAGTTAACCACAGATTCTTTTGACTTTACACATTAACTATATTGTTTTTTTCTTTACCACCAACTTTAAATTCCCAGGATCCTGCAACCAATGAGCTGTGAACAGGATGCCAGAAAAGGAGACCACATAGCCCTCAGTAGCTGATGCTGCTCCTGTATTTTAGCTTTTCAGATGTGGATGCCCCCATTTATGCGTTGCCTCCTGCAAGACCCCTACCTACTTCAGCCTCTTGGTTGAATTAGTCTCTTCCCTATGTTCCCACAGCCTTGTAGGCTTCTAAACCAGGTCGCAAGGTAGGACCGAATGGGATAGAGTTGGGACAGACTCGGGGTTTAATAAACCTTGGCTGATTTGCTCCATGGACTTCAGGAAATTTACTTCCTCCTTGCCTTAATAAGACTCAACATATAACCAGGAAACCTTCTTGCCCATCTCTAGTTTCTTGCTGGACCCCTCCCATCACAACAGTAAAGAGGAGAAGGAAGTTTCTTAAGGGTTCTCGATATTTGGCATATCAAGAATCAATGAAAGTTGGGGCTGGAGAGGTGGCTCAGGGGTTAAGCCTCTGCCTTGCAGGTGAAAGGTCCTGAGTTCAGATCCTAGACCCCACGTATAGATGCCAGGTGGAAATGGGGGCGGCCTGCATTTCTAGTCCTGGTAGGGTGGAGCCTGTGAATCCCCGGGCAGAGTAAACAAGGAGGAGGTGGAGGCGGTCCATGGTGGTTCCCAAATTCACCCATGGTTCTACACACACACACACACACACACACACACACACACACACACACACACGCACACATGCACAATTGAATGAATAAATAAATATTAAAAAAAAAGAATCAATGAAAGTTAAGGGCTCCGTGAGAGTGGAGCTCATTCAGGGGACATGACATTTCTACTGGGACCACCAAGGCTTAGAGTGGTATCAGAAAAATTAGGAAACCCACTTTGATTACATCTTTGTTTGGCGTAGATAGTGGTTGCAATTCTAGTTTTTCCAGCCACTTGTATTTTAGACTGAGTAGTATTTTGGTATTTATCTACTCAATAGGCACATAGAATCTGAGTTGGACAGATCAACGTGCCAACTCTTCACTTTAAAGCAGAATATCACAGAGCACTTTTTCCTGAGTGACCCACCTTTTGCTTATGCCCTATCACTAGCCTTGTCCCTGAAATCACAGTAAGCCCTCCAATGAGTCCTATGTCCTTATGGCGTCCATCCTCCATTCTAGCCCAGGCTTTCACTTCGGTCATCTTCTCCACCTGTCTTAACAGACACCAAGTTGGAAAGACTGGCACAGACCAGAATGACCAGTCTCCTTCCTGACAGGAGCCCCAACAACTGCAAAAGTATGGGGATTTCTTTTATGGAGCCCTAAACCTTGAAAATAATGAAAAAGAAAAATTCCCAAAAGAGAAGTTACATATGATCAAAATATTTAAAAAATAAGAAGTAAATATCAACATGAAAATCTCTGCTCTTTTGTCCTTCATTCCCATTCTTCAAAGAGAACCATGCTTATCACTGAAGAACATTTCCTTCTTTGTCTTGTCTTGAGCATATAAACACATACTTGGCAGGGTATAATGGTGTATGCCTATAATAACCAGCCCTAGGCAGGAAGATCAGAAGTTCAAGGGCAGCTTGAGATACCAACACACACACACACACGTGCACACTTATTCATATATACAGGCACATAGACATATACTAATACACATAAACTGTTATACATTTTGACATACACAGTCATATGTATACTTAAATGCATATATATCTAAGCAATAACTATAATCATATTAAAATATTAAATAGGATCATAGTATGTAAATAATTCTTATTGCAATAATATGACCCTTAATATCTTAATGCATATTGAGTTCTTTTTTTAACTGCTGCATTTCAGAGTCTGGATATATAGCAAATTTATGAATTATGATTAGTTAAAATTAAATATCATTTATATAGTCTATAAGTAAAAATAAAATAGAATCAAAATAAATTAAAATCTAATCAATTTTTACTACTTCAGTATTTAAGTGGTTTGTCTGTTTTCTAATTACACTTGATGCTACAAAGCACAATTCAGGACACCGAATGTACCCTTCCCCGTGCTTTTCTCACACCCATGAATGTTACTAGAGAAGATGTCTAGAGCTACCTGAGAGGGCCAGATCTGTATCTGAAGTGGAAATCTGGGGTGCCCTGCTGTTACCATTTGCTGTTGGAGATCCTGAGAAAGATGAAAATCCCATCCTCAGGTGCACTGGAGGGGGAGGCAAATGACTGTGACCCAGAGTTCAGACAGTAGCTTTCCAGACTGTCAGTCTGGAACATGGGAAGCAATCTTCAGAATTTTTGCTGATGGCTCTAGGAAGAGCGTGCTATCTTCAAAGTGTGTCCTGAGAGCAGCTGGCGCAATCTATAAGTTGCTTTAAATAGTAGCAAAGTCAGGGCTCAGCAAGTCCTAGGAGAGGTCAGGGAGGAGGCAGTACTGGGATCCACTCACCAAGGGGACTGCTTTCCCCAGGTCACACAGCTAGCTAGACCAAGCACAAACCCCAATGGCTATGGTTTTATTTGCAAAACCTTGGATTCATTGCAGCTCTTAAAAATGTTATTTATAAGTCAGATCTGCTTTAACTGTACTTCCTATTATCCACTACTTTGCTAATGGGCTGATTTGAAAGGGGGGACAATATAAGTTTAGTTCAGGTTAAAAGTATGCAATAAAGTTAGGGACTGGTGGCCTTTAAGTGTTCATGGTCAGCCTGCTGAGATTTTGTAGTTCTGTGTAGTGACTAGGAGAGGGATAGGATTCTCAGACTAATGAAAGCCATATACTTTATTATACAGCCTAGATAATAAAAATTACAGAATCTTTTAGTATGTGTGTGTGTGTGTATGTGTGTGTGTGTCTATGTCTGTGTCTGTGCCTGTGTGTGGGCACTAGGTGTGCCCAAGGGTGTCATTGGGGATCATCTGGGTTGCTGTACCTCCTTACTGCTTTGCTCTGGAATTTCCCAGGCTGCATTTTCCAGGATCGAAAATGCAGGCTACAATCATTTCCACCTGGTATTTTTCCATGGGATCTGGAATCTGAACTCAGGTTCTCCTGCTTGTGAGGCAATGCCCCAGCCCCTAATTTCAGAGACTTGAAAGTGGTGAAAACAGCTTGTTGGGTTCTAGGAAGCAACAGGGAAAAGGCTTCCCTCTCAAATATACTACAAATAAGAAACATGTATGCCAAACAGCCCTCGATGAACTTAGGACCACACATAATCCCCCCTGAACTAATAGCTTTTGCCACTGCCTATACTACTAGAAGGGCTCTCAACATTCCAAGGAGAGTACATGGTATTTTTATGGCCCTTTGACTTTGCATTTTCTCCTTCCTCCCTTTAACCTCCCTTTCTCCTCTTGACCACAGTTTCTAAAACTAAAGATTTTAGAAACTTTGTGCTATTAATCAATACAAAGATTCTGGAAACGTTAATTGTTCCAAACACCGTGTGTCCCTGTGGAAGACCAAAGGAACAGGCTTTGGAAAAAGCTCTGTAATATGGTCTTGATGTACATGTGGGAATCATGTGGACTGGTTATAACATTACTGAGTCTGTTTCCAGAAGTGTCCAATTTTTGAAACTTTTATTGATTTGTTTGTTTATTGTACGTGCATGCGTGTGTGTGTGTGTGTGTGTGTGTGTGTGTGTGTGTGTGTGTGTATCAGAGGACACTGTGTGTCTTGCGGTAGACCAAAGGTGACTTCGGGAATCATCCTGGATGGCTTTTACCTCCTTTTTGCTTCCCTCTGGAATTTCCCAGGTTCTGCCCACCTAAGTCAGAAGTACAGGCCCCTGCAACTTATGCGTGGTGTTTTTACTTGGGACCTGGGACCTGAACCCAGGACTCTCTATTTGCAAGGCAGAGTCTTAACCTCTGGGCCATCTCTCTGGACCATGTCCAACTTTTGACACTGTAACATGATGTGTACAAAGGTACTGAGCCATATTCATGTTCATGGCTATTCTGCGGCATGTGTGACCAGTGAGCTAAAAGTTGGGCATTCTTGTAAGCCAAAACAGCAGCAGAAATCCCCAGGAGCCAGGAGAGGCCTGGCCTAGAAACTGAAAGCACGTGCTTACAGAGGTTGTAGGATTCTTTTTTTAATACATTTTTTATTATTTCCGCTCATACAAACTTAATAGGTAGACCAGTTCCCTCCCTCCCTCCTCCTCCCCCCAAACCCCCTGCTTCCCCTCCCACCCTCCCCATCTCCCAGTGCCTCCCCCCCAATTCCCAGAAAGTCCTTTATTGTGTATGCCTAACTCTCCTCTGGGTCCTCCTCTCCGATGACGCACAAGGACCCAGTGGCTTTCCCTAAACCCTTTCTTGTGTTCCCCTTAAGCATAGGAACACTACTGTGGCTGTCAATCCCTTGCCTCCAAGGATCTTGGTGCCTTTAGCTGATGCTAGACTTTGTGAGGTCAATAGTGTGTTGGACATTGCGCAGGGCATGCAAAGTCCTATTATGATTGCTTCGGCCCTAACTAGCGTGGAGAATCTTGCAAATCATTGCTCCTCCCATACTTTTGCTCTTACAATCTTACTGCCCCCTCTTCCGCAAATGTCCCTGAGCTTCAGGATGGGGGGAGATTAGTCTGTCCTAGTTCTATGTGGTTGATATAGAGTCTCTGAAGTTCTGGATTGTGGTTTGTTGATTTTCTTTTGCAGTTTTGCTGTTCCTGCAATGCCCTTCACTCCATCCTGATGGGCACTGTATGTTACCCCCTGGTCGGAGACAAAAAGCTGTTAAACTGGAGTCTTGTTTTAATAGCACATTCAAGGGTAGATGTAATAAAAGTAGGAAACCTCAGTGAGGGAGGGGTCAATCACCCATTTGCAAAATGATTACTTTTTATCTGCCAGACTATATGCCCTCTCCTTCTGGTGAGATCATACCCCCTCAGTTGTACATGATCAGGAACGAACGTCTGTGAACTTAACCAGGTGTCACATTACTTATTTGCATTCCTTGATAGAGGCCTATTTTCTCTGCTGTAACATGGTCTCCTCTCTCCTTGTGTCTGGTGTGGCCCTCCAACTCCATCCCTCCTGTTCATAATCCTTGCAATTACTGTATTACATAGGTTTACTCTTGAGTGTCTCAATGTGGGCTGGGTGAGTTTGATACTAGGAGCCACCTATTAGGGAGTACATACGGCGCTTAATTTTCTGGGTTTGGGATACTTCACTTAATATAATTGTTTCTAATGACATCCATTTCCCGGCAAATTCCAGTAATTCATCATTCTTGATGGCTGAGTAGTACTCCATTGTATAGATGTACCACTGTTTCCTTATCCACTCGTCAACTGTTGGACATTTGGGTTGATTCCATGACTTTGCTATTGTAAGCAGTGCTGCTATGAACATGGTCGTGCTTGTGCTATCCAGGCGAACCTCTGCTGCATTGGGGGTTATTCCCAAAAGTGGAATAGCAGGGTCATATGGCATTTCAATCTTTAATTTCTTTAAGAATCTCCAGACGGCTCGCCAGAGTGGCTGTATGAGCCTGCACTCCCACCAGCAATGTAGCAGAGTTCCCCTCTCTGCACATCCTCTCCAGCATTTGTTTGTTGTTTGTATTGTGGATTTTTGCCATCCTGACTGGGGTGAGATGATATCTCAGGGAAGTTTTGATTTGCATTTCCCTGATGACTAAAGAAGTGGAGCATTTTTTAAGATATTTGTTGGACATTTTAATTTCATCCCTGGTAAAATTTCTTTTAAGTTCCAGGGCCCATTTTTTAATTGGGCCATTGTTTTCCTTGGAGTTTAGTTTTCTAAATTCTTTGTGCACTCTGGACAGTAGAGCTCTATCAGATATGTGGTTAGTGAAGGTTTTCTCCCATTCTGTGGGTTGCCTTTGAGCTCCTGTTACAATCTCTTTATCTGAACAGAAACTCTTTAATTTCACAAGGTCCCAACTGTTTGAGAGTTGGTAGCAGTGACTGTGCCATTGGGTGTCTGTTTAGGAAATGTTGACCTAGCCCAATCAGCTCGAGGGAGTTCCCTATCCTTTCAGCTATGGTTTTTATAGTCTCTAGCCTTATATCGAGGTCCTTGATCCATTTGGAATTAAGTCTTGTACATGGTGACAAGTACGGGTCCAGCTTTAATCTTCTGCATGTGGAGATCCAGTTTTGCCAGCACCATTTGTTGAAGATGCTGTTCTTTTTCCAGTGGATTCTTTGGGCCCCTTTGTCAAAGATCAAATGGCTGTACTTTTGTGGGCTTATATCTGGATCTTCAACCCTTACCATTGATCTGTGTGTCTATTTTGGAGCCAGTACAAGGCTGTTTTTATAACTATGGATTTGTAGTATAGACTAAGGTTTGGTATGGTAATACCTCCAGCAGTGTTTTTGTTACTCAGGATTGTCTTTGCTATCCTGGGTCTTTTGTGCCTCCATATGAATTCTGAGATTATTTGGTCAACTTCTTTAAAGAATTGCTTTGGGATTTTAATTGGTATAGCATTGAATTTGTATATTGCCTTTGGTAGGATGGTCATTTTTACGATGTTGATTCTGCCAATCCAGGAATATGGGAGGTCTTTCCACCTTCTGATGTCTTCTGCAATTTCTTTCTTTAGGGTTTTAAAGTTTTCATTGTAAAGGTCTTTTACCTCCTTAGTTAGGTTTATACCAAGGTATTTCATTTTTTTAGGGGCTACAGTAAATAGGATTGTTTCTCTCAAGGCTTTTTCACTTCTTTCATTCTGGGCATATAGGAAGGCCTCTGATTTTTGCACATTTATTTTGTATCCTGCCACCCTGCTGAACTTCTCAATTAGTTCCAGGAGCTTCTTGGTGGAGTTTTTGGGATCCCCCAGGTATAAGATCATGTCATCTGCAAATAGGGATAGCTTGACTTCTTCCTTGCCGATTTGAATCCCTTTTATGTCCCTTTCTTGTCTTATGCCTTCAGCTAAGACTTCAAGTACAATATTGAATAGAAGTGGTGAGTGGACAGCCTTGTCTAGTTCCTGATCGAAGTGGGAATGCTTCCAATTGTTCCCCATTGAGCATAATCCTTGCTGTGGGCTTGTTGTATACAGCTTTTATTATATTGATAAAGGTTCTTTCCATTCCTACTGTCTCTAGCATTTTGATCATAAAAGGCTGTTGGATCTTGTCAAAGGCTTTTTCTGCATCTATCGAGAGTATCATGTGGTCTTGGTCTTTGGACTGGTTTACATGATGAATTACATTTATTGATTTGCATATATTGAACCAACCTTTTGTGCCGGGGATGAAGCCTACTTGGTCCCTGTGAATGATCTCTTTGATATGTTTTTGAATCCGATTTGCTAAGACTTTGTTGAGAATCTTTGCGTCTGTGTTCATCAGGGAGATCGGCCTATAGTTTTCTTTTTTAAGTGAATCTTTATTAGGTTTTGGGATTAAGACGATATTAGCTTCATAGAAGGAATTTGGTAGTGTTCCTTCCTTTGCTATTTGATGGAACAGTTTAAGGAGTATTGGTGTTATTAACTCCTTAAATGTCTGGTAGACATTAATGTCCAGGACATTTTTTGGTGGGAAGATTCGAGATTACTTCTTCAATTTCCTTATATGTTATAGGACTATTTAAATAATTCACAACTTCCTGATTCAATTTAGGTAGGTTGTGTTTACTTAGAAATTCATCCATCTTGTTTGTGTTGTCAAACTTCACAGAGTATAAGTTTTTGAAATATGATGCTATAATTCTCTGGATTTCTTGGGTATCAGTAGTGATAACTCCATGTTCATTTCTAATTTTGTTAATTTGGGTTTTCTCTCTTGCTTTTGGTTAATTTAGCTAGGGGTGTATCAATCTTATTGATTTTTTTCAAAGAACCAGCTTTTTGACTGGTCGATTTTTTCTATCATTTTCTTAGTCTCGATTTCAGATATTTCTCCCCTTATTTTGCTAATCTCCTCTCTTCTATTACTTTTGGGATCAGATTGCTCAAGTTTCTCTAAAGCCTTAAGCTGCATCGTTAAGTTATTTATTTCTGATGTTTCCATTTTTTTGATGTAGGCATTAAGAGCTATGAACTTACCTCTTAGGACAGCTTTCATTGTGTCCCAGAGATTTTGGTAAGTTGTATTTTCATTATCGTTCACTTTCAGGAAATCTTGAATTTCCTTTTTAATATCTTCCTGAATCCAGTTCTCATTAGCATCATATTGTTAAGTTTCCAGGAGTTAGTGTATTTTCTCTTGTTTGTTGTGTTGTGGATGTCCAGCTTTAGGCCGTGGTGGTCTGATAGGGCACAGGTTAGAATTTCAACTTTTTTGTATATGTGTAGATTCGTTTGTGGCCCAATATGTGATCTATTTTGGAGAAAGTTCCATGTGCTGATGAGAAAAATGTGTATTCTTTGGTGCATGGGTGAAAAGTTCGATAGAGATCTGTAAGGTCCATTTCTTTCAGGGTTTGATTAAGTTCCAAAGTGTCTCTGTTAAGCTTTTGACCTGTTGATCTATCCCATGTTGAGAGGGCGGTGTTGAAGTCCCCAAGAATTATCGTTTGGGGGTTGATTTCTTGCTTTAGAGGCTGTAGGGTTTTCCTAATGAATGTGGAGGGGCCCGTATTGGGTACATATATGTTCAGTATTGTGAAGTCTTCCTGGTGAATTGTACCTGTGACTAAAATGTAGTATCCATCTGTGTCTCTCATGATTTTCTTTGGTTTGAAGTCCACTTTGTCTGAAAGCATAATTGCTACTCCTGCCTGTTTCCTGGTTCCATTAGCTTGCAAGATTTTGGACCAGCCTTTCATTCTTAGGATGTGCCTATCTTTTGTGGTGAGATGAGTTTCATGAAGGCAGCAGATTGGTGGATTGTGGTTTTTAATCCAAGTTTGTAATCTGTGTCTCTTAATCGGTGAGTTAATACCATTGACATTTAATGTTATAATGGAGAAATTATTTTTAATTCTGGACATTTTTTATGTTTAGTAGATTTTGTAAGCGTGTTGTTTGATATTTATGTTTTGGTGGCATTATACTTCCCTTCTGTCCTGGATACGCTTGTTCTTTTCTTCAAGCTTGAGTCAGTTCTAGGATTTTTTGAAGTCCTGGTTTGGTAGACATGTGTCCCTTCAAGTAGTCTTTGTGCTGGAAAACTTTTCTTTCTCCCTCAATCATGACAGATAGTTTTGCCGGGTATATCAGTCTGGGTTGGCATTTTTGCTCATTTAATACTTGAAGTATGTCTCTCCACGCTCTTCTTGCTTTTACTGTTTCCATTGAGTAGTCATTTGTTATTCTAATAGGTTTACCTTTAAAAGTGACTTGCTTTTTTTCTCTTGAAGCTCTCAGCACCTTTTCTTTGTCTTGAATGTGGAGTGTTTTGACTATTATTTGCCGTGGTGATTTTCTATTTTGGTCATATCTGTTTGGAGTGCGAAATGCCTTTTGTATTTGGATAGGCCTCTCATTCTTTAGTTGTGGGAAGTTTTCATTTATGATGAATTGAAATATTTCCTTCGGTGTGGTATTTTGGGATTCTTGTTCTGGTATTCCATGAATGCACATGTTAGGCTTCTTCAGGGTGTCCCATATCTCTTGAATGTTCCTCTCCAGTATCTTTTTGGCTTTAATAATCTCATCTATTGAGCTGGTTCATTCTCCCACTTTGTCTTCAAGATCTGAAATTCTATTTTCTGCCTCATTTGTTCTGCTGATAAGACTCTCTGTTGAGTTTTGGTTTGAAGATAACTTGTCTTTTAGTTCAATTTTAAACTCTGCCTGAGACTGTTTTAACTGCTCTAAACCTATTTTTGTTTCTTGAACTGTTTTTCTCAACTCCTCCACGTGCCTGTTGTGTTCCTGTTCAAAGTGGTTGATACGGTTGTTTAACTCTTCTCGGATTTCCTCTTTCATGGTATTAATCATGGTAATGATCATACTCTGAAAGTCTTTATATTGAGTATGGGTTTCATGGCTATTTTCTGTGGATTTGTTCTGGTCGGAATCCCTCATTATGGGATTGATTCTTTCGGTGGGAGATTGGTCTTCTTGGGTTTTGTTTCTCGTAGATCTGCACTTTGACTTGTACATTGTTGTTTTGTTTTTTAGGACCTTTCAGTTTCTGTGTGTTTTTCACTGAATCGAGGTAGTTGGTATTGCTACACTTGCCAATTTTTACTAGTGCTTGCCTTGGATTGGGTATGTTTGTGTATCGTTATTGTTATATCCTAGATGAGGCTACTAGTCTGTTAGTATGTCAGTTAAGTCAGGTTATGTAACCAGGGGGTGAATATTAGTTTGGTAGTGCACTTTTACGATTTAGTATCTTGGTAAAATGTGGGGGTGAGTGGTGTACTCCCTGGAGTTTTATGTTTTGGGGGTGGCTGTATGAGAAAGTTGATCTACAGCATTGATACTTTAAAGGATCAGTAAGGTGAAAAGAAAAAGTTTACTTATTTGGGCTGGATGTGAAGAATCTCACCCACATGATATAATGGTTGTAGTAGAGTCCAGATGTATGGCCTGTATTCCCTTTGTTCCATAGAATTTTGCTTGCATTTCCTTTGGACTCTATTGAATTCTGAGTAGCAGTGTGTCTTCAGTGGACCACGTGCGTAGGTCCGTAGGTCCACGGTGGGCCAGAGAGGCAGAGGGTCTGATGTTGATGGCAGAATTCTTCACCTGGGACCCGGGAGGGGGGGTGGGGGTGCGAGGGGCTGGGGTCCGGGGCAGGGCCCCCCGGGGCTAAGCCGGTGGGCGCATGGGGAGGTGCTGCTGGTCAGGTGGCTCCGGAGTGGGGGGCGGGGCTGGGCTGGGCTCTCTCGCTCGCTGGCTCACCTGGGAAGGTCGGCGGCGGGGAGGGGGGCGGGGCCCCCCGGGGGCAAAGCCAGCGGCCGGAGCGCGGTGCTGCTGGCGGGGGGGGGGGGGGGGGGGCTTCACAGATTACTAGATGTTCTGAAACTGGGAATGTGAGTCCCAATGAGTTAGCATGTGAATAACTTCATTAAAGGCACTGAATGATTATTGGGGCTCAGGCTGCAGAACTCTGGTCCCAGAAACCATCCAGATCCTCCAGTGGAGGCTGAAAAGAAGTTAGAGTGAATTGGGACTTCAACCTCTTTTGATTTTACTTCACAAGATATTTATGTGCTTCTGTGTGTGTTTATCAGAGGGCCTTGTGTGTATCTGTGGAGGTTCAAGGGTGACTTTGGTAATCATTCTGGATTTCTCTACTTTCTTTTTGCTTTGCCCTGGGCTTTCCCAGGACCTGCCTTCCAGGGCCAGAAATTCAAGCCACCGCCATTTCCACCTTTCTTTTTTCTTTTTTCTTTCTTTCTTTCTTTCTCTTTCTTTCTTTCTCTTTCTTTCTTCCTTCCTTTCTTTTCTTTCTTTTCTTTCTTTCTTTCTTTCTTTCTTTCTTTCTTTCTTTCTTTCTTTCTTTCTTTCTCTCTTTCTCTCTTTTCTCTCTATTTCTCTCTATTATCCTCCTTTCTTTCTTCCTCCTTCCTTCCTTTCTTCTTCCCTCCTTCCTTCCTTCCTTTCTTCCTCTTCTCTCTTCTCTCCTTTCCTTTCTTTTCTTTCTTTCCTTTCTTTCTCTTTCTTTCTTTCTTTCTTTCTTTCTTTCTTTCTTTCTTCTTTCTTCTTTCTTCTTTCTTTCTTTCTTTCTTTCTCCCCTTCCTTCCATCCTTCCTTCCTTCCTTCCTCCTTCCTTCCTTCTTCCTTCCCTTCCTTCCTTCTTTTTCTTTTTCTTTCTATCTCTTTCTCTCTCTCTCTTTCTCTCTTTCTTTCCTTTCTTTTCTTTTTCCACTCATACAAACGTAATAGGTACCCCTGTCCCCTCCTTCCCTCCACCCCTCCTGGACCTCCCTGCTCCCTCCCCCCTTTTTCCCTTCCTTTCTCCCCTCCCTCCCTTTCTCCCAGTGCCCCCTTCCCCCATCTCTGAAGCATCCTTTAATGTGCATATCAAACTTTTCTCTGGGTCCTCCTCTCTGATGAGGTGTAAGGACTCATCCACCCCGCATTCTTACATGGAATCTGGAATCCAAACTCAGGTCTTTCTGCTTGCAAGTCAGAGGCTTAAACCACCTGAGCTAACTCTCCAGTCCCTCTCACAAGATTAATAGAACTATTTGGGGTTTTTCTATAATGTCTTTGAATGTGAACTTGTAAGGAACATTTTGAACTTTATTGTCTTGCTAGAAAAATTCATTGTGGGAAGAAAGAATTCATATTTGTGATAAATTGTAGATTAGCTTTTTGTTATTAGAGCATCTAATAGCTGTTGCAGACATTTCCATATATTGGTCAATAGTGGCTAGAAACAATTTAGGATGAGAAAGCAGAATAAAGAATAGACTCGTCTGTGAATACACACAGAATTAAATAGCAGATTGAGTCTGTGAAATGTTAGGTGTGCATGCTGGGATCATTATTTTCTCCCTGGTTTCCTAGGAAAAAATATCAAATAGATCATATGATGTTTTATATGTATATAAATATACATATATTATCAAATACATTAAAATATGCAAGCTGGTTCACATTTTTTGATCAAATGTTGAAAGTTCTAAGTGTAGGAATCACTATCTTTTCCTTCACCTTTTTAACCATTGGTGGAAGATAGTATATACCTTACACTACTGTAATAATTAAATACAGATGTCAACCTGACAATTTCAGGCTGAGCTTTGGGAACATTTGGGAAGAATTGATAGGTAAGGCAAGCCCTAAGCAAATCTTCAGGAGTTTGACTAATTGATGTGACAAGACGTAGCCTATAGTAGTTGGGACTATTCCCTGGGAAGGTGGATAAGATGGGGGAGGGATGGATTTTATGTGCATGAGCCCACTGTCATACTTCTTTAGCTGGATCAGTGAGTTGGTATACTTTGGCATACTTGGACAGACATATTGTTTGGCCAGTGAAGTTTACCCCTTTCTCAGCAAATGCCTGTGGTGTAGCCAGTTCCCTTAGTTTCCAATATTAGTAGGAACTCTCCTATCAAGCTGGATTAAGAACTGTAAGCTAAAATAAAACCACCTTGTTCCCATAAGTCGGGTGTTGTTGATAAATCTGCCTATGTGGGTTGTGTGGATTTTGTTTCGTTTTATTTTTTGGAGAAATTTAGAAAAGTTTGAAGATTTTGAGACTATCAGCTACAAAAAACACTGAGCAGAGTTTAGTGGGCTATTTGGAAAATGGTAGTGCTAAGAGAGTCATAAACTATTTAGGCCCAGGTTGTAATGAAGGGAGCAGGGACTTTACAAAGTTGAAATTAAAGATGATGGATTGGTTTCCTTGGTAGAGGAGAGCTGTATTTGCATCCTTGAAGTTTTAGATGAGAAGAAGGCAGACATTAGAACAGCTGTGGCTATTAGAGACATTAACATCATTGAAGAAAAACCTAATGGATTGTGTTTGAAAAGCCTAAGAAATTAATACCACATTGTGGAGATTTTATTCCATGAAAACCCAGACTTGTTTAGCAGGAGGAAGTCTAAACTGAAGCATGTCTTTGCCCTTCAAAAGTTTTCATTGCATCAGTGGCATTCAAAAGGGCTTTTCCATAGTCAGAACACAGAAATTGATATAGCTATAGTTTGAGTAGGCCAGGCTACATCTCAACTTTGCTGCAGAATATGGCAGCATCCTCCAAGTGCAATGGTTTTGATACAAGTTTGCAGAGTTTGTGGAGGGTGGCTGAGGCTTGTCACCTCAGCCATAAAGGCACATTTTGAAGTTCCTGCAAATGGTGAATCTTCTTATAGTTGCGGCAATGAACCCAGAATGTTGGAGATACTAAAAAGCTGTGAGTGCAGACTGGAGATGACTGAGAAAAAAAAGTTGTTTGCTCTGTGACCATAAGGAGGAAATGAATCTGCATAGTTAATTGGAGCCAGTCTGACTACATGACAAAGAATAGAAGACAAGCATTAAACTGTAGAATGTGGTATTTTCCTTACCAGACACTTGTGCATGCATGTGTGCATGTGTGTGGAGAAGTGTATCAGAGGGCACTATATATGCCGTAGAGACCATGTGTTCTGGTACAGTTTTCGACCATAAATGGACTATATCCCCCTCTAGAAACATAAGTCTAATAACAAATAGTTCTTTATTCCTTAAAGTGGCTATGTCAGAATATTGTCCTACAACAAAAGAAGAGTAACTGCAACAGAAACTGGAACCAAGAAATAGTTTTACTGACCAATGAGACATCTAGGAGATGTTGGGAACATGATTGTCAGCCATATGATACAAAATATAATTCCATATACATGACATTGAGCTCAGGATGTAGTATTCAATGGAGACTCTGATCTATTTACCTCCTTTATCTTAATTTATGGTGTCATTTCAGTAGTAAAAGCTACTTCATTGTTACCATGCCTGTGCTAGTTTTGTATTCTCATTGCTAAATGAGCGTAAAACCCATGAAGTTTAGGAGAAGGAGTTTATTCAACTTACAATTATCAGTGGCATTCATCAGCATAGCAGGAAAAATCCGTAGCAACATCAGAAATTGAGGGAAATTTCTACACCATATACAAAGGAATTGCAGAGGAAGAGGCATGCTCTTACACTTGCCAATCTGTCAAAAAAGTAAAAACGAAACAAAAACAAAAAAACCCAACCAAACCAAAAAAAAAAAAACAAAACTGATCAGTCTTTCTACATCAATTAAATTATTTCTACAGGTTTACTGAAGGCTTTTCTTAACTAAATAATCCATAGATTTGCCCAAAGGCTCATTTTAAATTGTAAAATTGGTATTTAACTAACTTCCACAGTATTCTTTTGCCATTTCACACCTGGGGCACCAATATAAGGAACCAGAAAGTTTTAGTTTCTGACTTCTTTCTCCAGGGCTGAGCCTCCAGGAGGGCAGGGCCTTCTCCAGGGAGCCTGCCCTGTGTCAGCACTACCAGAGGTGTTTGTAACAGGGATGCCCAGCCTGCTCCAGAGTCTGATATGAGCTAATGGAGTGGTGCCCAGATCTGTAAGAATCTCGACTCCTTCATAGCAAGGGGGTGAGGGGAAAGGGAAAGGAGGGGGAGGAGGAGGGGGAGGGGGGAAAAGGGGGAGGGAGGAAAGGGGGAGGGGGAAAGGAGGAGGACGGGAGGGGAGGGGGAGGATGGAGAGGAGGAGGAGGGAAAAGGGGAGGGAAAGGAGGAGGAGGGGGAGGGGAGGGGGAGAGGGAGAGGGAGAGAGGAGGGGAAAGTGGAGGGGAGGGGGAGAGGAAGGGGAGGAGAGAGAGGGGAAGGAGGGGAGGGGGAGGGGGAGGGGGAGGAGGAGGCACCAGAAGTATCAACACACCATGGAAAGAATAAAGTTACCTAGGTTGACTCTGCTTTAGGTGAGCACATAATAGATTCCTTCCACTTACTTTTTCTGTTTCCTCTCTAGCCTCTGAGCTCTCAGTTCTGGAGTAAACTTTTACTTATTGATAGCAGTCAGACCTCAAGTGTCCAAGAAGTTTCAGAAATCAGGTGCGTCCCAAGAGTCTGGCATAGTGAGACCAAAAGAAAATCACTTGACTGAAATAATTGCTTGTCTCTTCCTTGACTTTAGAGATTTCTCTTCTAACTAGAGAAGATTCATTTACACCATCCCTTCTTTCCCATTATTGAATTTGGTATGCATATTTTACAATTTGTTTTCTTTGAAACAAAACTAGGCTTGCAAAACTATCACAAATAGAATAAAGGAATATGACAATTAGAGGCACTGTGCCCCCAGGAAAATGAACTTAAATGATATGCATGTAGGTCCATAGCAAGGTATTTTTTTGTGGTAAAGCACCAGAATGTCACAGATAAGAGCAACTGATTAGCCAAAATACAGAAATATTAGATTTAGTATTGTAAGGAAAACAGTCTTAATACTCAATGCTCAATGAGGCAGTAAGAATATGGGACACTCTCTCCAGCAAGGTTACAGGTAGAAAGAAAGGAGTGCACTCTTGCTGACATTTAAAGATGAGTGAACACCAATTCTCCTTAAATTCCATAAAATAGAAAGGGAAAAATACTACTAAGTCTATTTTCTTATGCCATTTTACTCTGATAACAAAACTAGAAAAGGACACAAGAAAGAAAATGATTGTCATGGTTTGAATATGAGTTGTACCCTACAGACTCAGGTGTTTGAATTCTTAGATGATGTTAATGTTTGGAAAAGTCAGGGTGCTTTTAGAAGGTAGAGCTTTCTGGACGAAGGCACATCATAAGAGGCAAACCATCCGGTTTTGGTAGCCTGGCTCTACTTCTAGTTTACCCTCTTCTTTCTTTACATCCATGATGATTGCAGTGACCTGAATCTGCCACCTCCAGTGTCTTCCACCCACTATGCCTTTTCAACCATAATGGACTATATCTCCCCTCTGGAACCACAACTAAATAAATCTCTTTTCTTTCCTGAAGGTGTGTATGAGTAGTGTCTCATGGCAACATAGAAGAGTAACTACATTAATAATAGACCATACCCTTGAAGAAAATGCATATAAAAAGTATCAATAAAATATATTCAAATATGGGGTTCGGGATATAGCTCTTTTGATAAATAGCTCACCATATAATCATGAGGACCCAACTCTCAGAACCCACATGAAAAAATATGGGTGTGGTGATGTGTTTATAACCCTAGCACTGAGAAGACAGAGAAAGGTGGATCTCTGGGGTTCACTAGCCAGTCAGCCTAACCTAATTGACGATCTCCATGCCAATGAGAGACTTTGTCTCAAAAAAAAAAAAAAAAAAAACCAAGGTAGACAGCAACTGAGGAATGATACCTGAGATTGACCCCAGTCTCCACATGCATGAGCACACAAGTGAATCAAGGGGTGGAATGTTGTGCTTCGAATATAAAATATTCCCCACACATTCATGTATTTGAATAATTTGTCCTTAGCTACTGATGCTGTTTTGGAAGGTTATAGAATCCTCACGAGGTGGAACCTTACTAGAGGAGGTATATCTCTGGGGCCGTCCTCAAATTTGACAACCCAGGTCCCATTTCCTGTCTCTGAGTGTAGCTGCAATATAACAGTCATATACATCCTGCCATAACTAGACTTTACCCTCTCTGGAACCATAAGCCAAATAATAAACCTTAGTGCCTACTAGGTGAGTGGATAAAGCAAATGTAATGAGCGGCTAGCAAGATGGCTCAGGAGTTAAAGCTTTTGCGTTGCAAACAAAAGGATCTGAGTTTGGATCCCAGATCCCATGTCAAAATGCCAGGTGGCATTTTGTGTTTCCTGTAAGACTCAGAAGTGGCTGTTGGGTGTTTTTGGGTCTGTTTTGGGGGGGGCTCATGCGTCTCTCTGTCCATCCATCTGTCTGTCCCTGTGTCTGAGTTACACTTGCAGATTTGGAGTCGGACTGTCTTCAGGGGGTTCTAGGACTGGGGGGGTGGAACCTAGGGGGCGAGAGCGAGGGCGAGAACTTGAGCTTGAGCCAGAGCAACACTTTTTGGGGCCTGGGTGGTCGCTGGGAGGCCGGAAGTGGACTGCTGCAACCAGAAGTGGGATATTCGGCATCAGTGACTCTGTCCGTCTGCCTGTCCATCCACCGCGGTGGGGGAGCGGGGGTGGGTGTGGCCTGCACTAGATGTGGAATTCTGCGACCAGAAGTGGGAGATTTGGCGTCAGTAAATCTGTCCATCTGCCTGCGTCTCCTTTTTTCCTGCTGCTTTTTTCTTCCCTCTCCCCTTGTCTGCAGAGTGCAGTTATGGGTTGCAAGAAGAAACAGCAGTAGCTATAAGGGCTGACAAGTCAACAAGCCCCCATAGAGGGGGATCTCAGGGGAGATAGTTTCAGGCAGTAGGATTCTTAGAGGGAAGGGGTTAAACAGAAATAATGGAGTTCCTACATTAGTGGGAAGCCCAAGAAGGGGCTCCAAGGTATGTCACACAGTCCTGAACCTTCATTAGTGTAGACGACTCAGAGGGAATGTTAGGGCTCATATAAGCTGAAGTTCTGTAGGGTGGGAGGGAGCAGGCAGGAAACAAGGGGGGGAGAAGAAAGGGGGAGAGAGAAAGGGAAGCGTGGGAGAGAGTACAAGATGGGGTGATAGTAGGGGAGAGGGAAGGAAGGAGGAAAAGGGAGAAGAAAGAGGGCGGGTACCTACCCATTGAGCTTGTATAACTAGGTAAAAAAATTAAATTAAACTGAAAAAATAAAGAAGAGAGTCAAAAGAAGAAGCAACAAGATAATTCTGGTGACTACAAAGATGACGAGTCTGCAGCCTCAACTCCCTTTCAGCCTGTTCAACCTCAATAAGGTATGCCTCCACTCTGCCTGGCATGCCCCTTGGACGGATGCCAATGGGTGGCATGATGTCACCTGGACCCACCAGGTATGTCCCCACCTGTTCCATGTCCTAGAATTCTTCCAATGACTCAAGCACAAACTGTTCCAGCACCACCACCAGCAGTAACTGCTCTACAGCTGCCAGTACTGGACAGGCTCAGACAGCTGTCCAAGCCCCTGTTGGCACAGATTTCAAACTCTTCAACAGTACTTCTGCAACAACTGCAGAACCCCCAAAGCCTACATTTCCTGCTTATACACAATCTGCAGCTTCAGCTACCAGTACAACAAACAGTATTACAGCAAAACCAGCAGCTTCAATAACAAGTAAGCTTACTATTCTTACAACCACTAGTGCAACCAGTAAGTCAATCCATCCAAATGAGGATATATCACAGGAGAAGAGAAGGGCATAGTTACCCAATATCAAATAATCTTCCTGGGCCAGGACAGGCTCCAATCGGCAATCCACCAGTCAGTACAATTGTGGGCATGATGCCACAACAGGCAGGCATCACACAGCAGCCAGGAATAAGATCTCAATGCCACCTCATGCTCAGTATGGTGGTCCTCATCAAGGCATGCCAGGTTACCTTCCTGGTGCTATGCCAGTGGATGTGCAAGACTGCTAACGGTATTATCTTACCAAGGTGGGCCTCCTCAACCTCCAA
>JALPQD010000437.1:1088191-1153191 GCA_023101885.1 Typhlomys cinereus | reverse complement strand
CTTCTGATGTGGTCAGAGTGTAAACCTGAATGCAGTGCCATTGCAGAACATCAGAGAAATTCCAGGAAGAATAGAACTAAAAGAAGTGTAGAATCCCAGTGATGGGGAGGTAGAGATGGGAGAATCCCTGTGGCTCTTGATAAGCCAATCTAACCCACTTGGCAAGCTCTTGGCCAGTAAGAGACCTTCTCTCAAAAAAATAAGGTAAACAGTGGTTGAGGAAGGTCTTCAGCCTCCATGTACACATCCACCACCACCCCCATATATGCACGCAAACATAGGTTTTAATGAAATTTACTTGATACTTTTCAAAAGAAATAATTTCTAACTATTAAAATTTTTTAAAAATCTCAATTAATTGGGAGCTGGAGAGGTGGCTCAGGGGTTAAGCCTCTGCCTTGTAGGTGTGAAGGTCCTGAGTTCGGATCCTAGACCCCATGTGTAGACGCCGGGTGGAAGCGGGGCGGCCTGCGTTTCTGGTCCTGGTAAGGCCGAGCCTGTGAATCCTGGGGCAGAGTAAACAAGGAGGAGGTGGAGGCGGTCCATGGTGATTACCAAATTCACCCGTGGTTCTACATACACACACGCGCACACACATGTGCAACATGCACAATTGAATAAATAAAAAATATCTCAATGCCGCAGATTCTGTTGAAATGAAGCATGATGTGTTAAATGTAGAAAGACTTAATTGTAATGTGCAATGCTAAATTTTTAGAATGTACTTCAAGTATCTGGGTTTTGTTTCTTATTATTCCATGAACTCTTCTTAGATCTGCCTCCCTCTCACCCACAAATCTAATACTTCATTCTGGACAAGAACCACTGAATGCAGAAAGACTCCTCAAATGTAGCTTTGAAATCCCATGTGCTTGGCTGTGAGATTACTGTATGGATTCAATTGTTACAATTCTTTGGTTCAGAGAGTCCATCCGTTTGCTTCAATGGTAATCATATTTAATACTGCGGCGACTCACACTTCAGTGTTATAGTTAGCATATATTTCCAATTATTTCTCTTCTGGATCTTTTGCCAAGATCCTTCTGTTTTGCCTAAATCTTACTCTGTGAATAAGCCCAGCAGACTAAACTTCCAAACTAGCTCTCTCATCCTCATTTCAATTGGAAAAGTCATTTGTCATATTGTTTGTATATCACCCTATAGTGGAAATGTAGCTGGATACATGCCAAGGTGTAAATGTGATACCAATCACATCAAAAAGGACTGGACTTTATGTTACCTAATCTGGCTTCACTATAGCCTTGAATTATAGGCAGTAGGCTTGCTAGTGATTAGATGAGATAATTTTCTTGGCAGAGCCCAGACCTGTGAAGTTCTCAGCCTATTTGTGTCTAGAGAGATGTCACTTGTGCCAGTCCCAAGTGGACCTCAGAATCTTGGGACCAACTTGCTGGGAAATGTTAATAGCTATGGAAAAAGACTGAAAATTTTCCTGTACTCTTGGGAAAGAAAAAATACTCATCTGTGTCCTCATGTTCGTTTTTTGCTACACTGCCTGTGGAGACAGTAGTTCCTGTCCTCCAGGAGAAGTAGAAGTGCATACTTTAGGTAAGTGAGACCTTCGCGGTTATCTAAAACATTGATGAAGATGGGAAAGCATGCCATGACCCAACAAGGGAGGAATACAAGTGCTTTGTGTGAGGTTGGAATTGTTGCAGATGGCAATGAGAAATGACCACTTTCCAAAAAGATTGATGCATTGTAGTCTAAAGGGCTAGTGTCAGCCTTTTCATGATAGAGTTTTCTTGCAAGTGGCCTTTGACATGTTTTCTAGCCTTAGTGCTGTTCAAATGTAGATGAACATACTGCTAAGGGTGAAGAAAAGCCTTTTGGGGGAATATTCATGCAGGAATAGTTTTAACTTATGAATATTTGCAGTAAATAAGAAATTATATCTCCTCAACCATTTAAACATAAATTTCAGACATAGTTTTAGTACTTTTATGTAGCAATGATTTTCAAAATTCATCTAAAGGGGGATGAGTGAAAATATTAAGGTCTACTGGCCGGTGGGTCTGTGACAGAAACTTGGAACATCTTTGTGGCTACAGTTCTTGTCCGCTCTGTGTCTTGGAGCACTTCAAATGGATATGACTGTTTCCTTTTCTCTTTTCCTCTTTGACTGTGTGTTCCTGCTTTGTTCAGGCAGCTTGTGGGTCCTGGGGCAGAAATGAGCACTTCCTCTGGGATCTATTACTACTCATGGCATTCAGTGCCACGAAGCAAGAAAAAAAGTCCCAGAAATGTGAGGCACTGAAGTCTCACAACAGAAATGTAGCTTAAATGGTCTGAGCTGGCAACGATATTGGGATCCTACAATTATTAGGCACATGAACAGCTATCTATGTTGGTTTCTTCTGTCATTGCTGCTTTAGGATAAAATTGAAAGTTGCCTAGCTCTCAGATCTCATCATTTTAATGCAGCAGAGATAATATAGGTTTTGTCAACCAGAAAGGGCCTTGGTCATAAAGCCCAGAGCAGTGGTTTTCCAGCGTGCTATCCCAGTCTACCTTCCCACAAATGGACAAGAGTCTGGAGGGAGCAGAGGCATCCAACAGGACAGTCCTTATGTCCTGCAATGGCTCCTTCCTTTGAATATCCTTATGTGCCAGTCTTCCCTTTCCCTTTTGTCTCTACTCCAACTTGTGCTGCCTTACTTTCATCTTTCTGCCCCTGAATGATTGAGGCAGTTGGTTTCTATCTATGGTCATTTAGCTTGGAGCAGAAGTTCATGGAAGCTTGTCCAGAAGGTTTGATGGAGCCTCTGGTCTCTCTTCCTTAAACCTGAGTTTTTACAGTCTGAATATCCTGAATCTTTTGATCAGAAAACTGTTTATTTTCTCAGTAAGTGTGCAGGAATGAAGATTGGCTGCTGAAGCTACTGGCCATTTAGGGGCTGAAAACTTAAGAGATGACCTGTACTTCACCAACATGTTAGTATAATCAATGCATTTCCTGTTGACAAAGACCTAATTTCTCTGCTTTCTCTCCCCTTTCATAGCTGTGGATAGAGGAAATGAATTACCAGGAAATTGGAAACCATACCAAAGTGACTGAATTCATTCTTGTGGGACTATCTAGGCATCCCACATCCCAGAGTATTCTCTTCTGGGCACTGATGTTTCTCTACATAGTCACTTTGGCAGGAAACAGCCTGATCATTTTCCTGGTAGGAGGCAACTCTCAACTGCATACCCCAATGTATTTTTTTCTTGGTAACTTGTCTTTACTGGATCTTCTGTTTTCTACCAGTGCTGTACCCCTGATCATGGTGAACTCACTGCAGAACTTCTCTACCATTTCCTACAGCTCCTGCTTTGCCCAACTTGCCATCCGAGCTTTCTTGGCACTGGCTGAATGTTTTCTTCTTGCCATTATGGCTTATGACCGATTTGTGGCTATTTCAAATCCACTTAGGTATAACCTGGTCATGTCTTCTCAAGTATGCATTTTCATGGCTTTGGTTGCCTGGACAGCAGCCCTCTTTCTCACTGTTCTTCCCATTTTACTCTTTCCAATCAGTTTCTGTGGGCATAATGCTGTTGATCACTTCTCCTGTGAGGTTCAAGCCATCTTCAAACTGCTCTGCTCTGACACGATTTCCCTAGAGATTATGATGATAACATGTGCTGTCATTTCCATGCCAGTACCTTTAATTTTCATTCTTATTTCTTACCTTTGTATACTCAGGGCTGTCTTAAGAATTCGCCCAACTGAGGCCAGGCTTAAAGCCTTTTCCACTTGTGGCTCTCACTTGATTGTGGTCACCATCTACTTTGGGACTTTAATATATATTTATGTGAGACCACAGAGCAAACATTCCCATGATGGGGACAAAATCGTCTCTGTATTTTATGCAGCAGTGACCCCCATGCTAAATTCACTCATATATACCCTGAGAAATAAGGACGTGAAAGCTGCTCTCAGAAGAATCACCTGTGGAGCCAAGCAGACAACATGCTGATAGGTAGTTCAGTAGCATTAAAATCCTGGTCACTTCGCATCTGTGAGTGAGACTTCAGAAATGATAAAAGATTTTCAATGGATATCATGCCAGAACAAGAATATGAAACTGCTGTATGTTATATGTATCTCGGTTAATATCAATTCCAGATAATTAGGAAAAAAACATTTGGTATCTCACATCATCATGTCACATGGATACATATACAACACAAAAAGGCCTGCATATGTATGTAACAGGTATTACAAAAATGTTTGTCAAAGCACTCTTTCAACTTGTGAGAATTTTGAATAAAGGTGTTAAGTGCCCATCAAAAGAGCAGTATTTTAAAAAATTATAATACACTCATGCTACACAACATCATATAGTTAGAATAGCCATATTCTGTAAGTACATGATTCTCTAATTCTTCTGGCATCAGTTGGTAACCTGGATATTGGACATTTTCTTTTGTAATGATGTCAGAGGTGTGAGAGGAAATTGGGATCAAATTAGCACTTTGTTATTTTGCCTGCATTCTATTAACTAAAGGTAGCTGTACAGTCAAGTTAGTATCAGTGGGGTAGAGAAGCGTATGCTCTATCAATAGAGGGAATAGCTTTAATATTATGGGGTTAAGGACTTGAATGAAAGAAAGGATAAGGCTTGGAGAAAATACTAGGCTGATGAGATGGCTCAGTGGACAAAGGCACTTGCCACACAAGTCTGATGATTCCTGTAATCCACATGGTAAAGAATTTACTGCACAAAGTGCACCTCTGACCATGCGTGCACTGTGGTGCATATCACCCTTCTTCTTCACAAAAAATTTTAAAAATTAAGAATATTTTGGAAAAATACTGTACTCTCATCATAGAGGGTTGACAGTGTCAGATGCAAGTAAAGAGACTAATAGCTTAACCTGTGATAGATGGAGAAAGAAACCTCTAAGAATGTCGCTGTGATGTTTTGAATCCGTTTTATCTCCTGAAGCCTTGTGTGTGGAAGACTTGGTCTCTACTGCAGCAGTATGTTCAGAGATGATGCCTTTGGATGGTAACTGATCCCATGCATGAGTTTATTTATGGATTCATAGTTTAATAGGCTCTTGGTAATGATAGAACCTTACAAAATAAGAAACTGTTAAAGGGATTGGTCCTTCAGAATATGCCTTTGATGTTACCTTTTTTTCTGTCATACTGTGGATTGAAATCTACATTTTCATATGCTTGACAAATGCATCTTATCTTCCCTGCCACGACATTTTGCCTCCCTGTGGGCCCAGAAACAGCAAAGTCAAGTGGCCATGAAATGAAAGCATGATACAAATCAAGCCTTTCCTCTTTTAGGTTCACTTTCTTACATAGTTTGTCTCCACGGGTAAGAATTGATTAATAAAGCAATGGATTCCATGACTCTAGGATACAGGCAAAGCTGGTGGCTTTGGCAAGCAGTTACTTTTGCCTGTGAGTCCTGGGTAAGTATGAGCCTTTTCAGCTATCTACTGGGTTTCTAGACAAGAATACCACTTTACAGCATATATACATATAAGATGTTAGACAAATTAACAAATTTCTGGCAAGACAGCTCAATGCTTAAGGCTCATAAACCTGGCAACCTGAGCTCAATCCCCAGAAGCCCACATGATAGAAGGAGAGAACTGGTTTCCATCCATGCACTATGTCATGCATGTGCATCTCTCTCTTTCTCTCTCTCTCTCTCCCTCCCTTTCTCCTTCCCTCTCTTCCTCCCTCTTTCATTAACTCAATTTCAAAGTCATATAGATTAACTTCTCTGATATCCATTTTAGGGTCACAGCAACTGCTATTTATTCTGCTCAGAACCAACCCTATGTCCTCAGACCTTCATTTCATTCCTATCCTTCTTTTCTTATTTTCAAGTGTAAATATTTCAAATATGCAAAAAAGTTAAAGAATGGTGTAACATAAAGCCACATATCCACCACACAATTTAACACTGGGCAATATTTTGTTTACGGAGTTTTCTGATGACAATGACTGCTTAAAATGCCACTGTACAAAACACACACAACAAACAAATGCAAAGCACCAGTTTTGACCTGTGACAAGATATTTGTTGTGCATAAAACTGACCAAGTGTTATTAGCTATATTTTAGAATATAAACAATTTCTATGTTCCTGAAAGTTCCCTTGCTTAATACCCAGAATTTAATCACATAACCAGAAATATTGTCTATACCATGTGACATAGTTAGGTACAAATATCAACTTGATGATTGAGGGTTCAAGTTCTGGGCTTATTTGTAGATAATTGAGTTATGTTCAGAGCAAACTTGCGGGAGATTGTCTAGTTGACGGGGCAGGCCCAGCCCATGGTAGGTGGAACTAGGTCCCTGGACAAGTGAATAAAATACTGAGAGCTGGTTGAGGAAGTTGGCATCCTTGTGTATACTTGGCCAGACATGATGGGCTGGCAAGTAAGGATTGTTCCTCTCTCAGCCATTATGTGAATATTATGTGGCCAGTTCCCTTGGCCCTGGTTGTTGATGTGAGCTCTATTTTCAAGCTGAAATAAGAACTGTAACCAGATTATCTTAAGAAAATAAACCCCTAGTTCCCTTAAACTGTTTAGTGGGAATTTACCAGCAACAATGCAGGTGAATTGCAACACCATGTAAGAAATAAGGAGAGGATAGACACTGGCTGTCAGCAGTTTCTACAGTCTAAAACTTTTTAGCTTATCTCAGTAGTCAAAGAACATATTCTTCGAATGTTCTCATTTGTTTTCCATTCCATTCATATCTGTTCACTCTATTTCTTATGCTTTCTTTAGGTTTACTCTGTACATGTCATACTAGTTTCTTGGGTCAAACACATTTTGTTTTTAGTCTTTCATAATTTCAGAAGATTGAAACATTTAAATGTTTTAAAATATTTTATGAATTTATTTGAGAGAGAAGGCATGCACATGCCATGATGTATGGCTGGAAGGTCAGAGAACAAATTTTAAAAGTCAGTTCTTTCCTTCCATTAAGTGGGCTTTCAGGGATCCAACTCAGGTCCCCAGGTTTACAGGCATGCCTCATGAGCTATCTTGTCGGCATGTAAACATTTAACTTTTTATCATGAAGACTTGCAAAGATAACTTTCATAGCTTTCACAGACGTTAGCATCTGAAGAAGTTGTACTACATTCAAAACTCAAAAGTTAACATTGAGTTGCAATAGGAACCCTCCCCCCCCAAAAGAAAAGGCTATGCGACAAGAAAGACTATGTGATGAGGAAGAGGTAAACTGGTTTAATCAGTACTTAAGTGATTGAATGACTCCTAGAGTGTGTGGAAGGATGGTATTTAAGGTAAAACCCCACTGCATTCGGGTCACAGACTTTGTATGAATAAGAAATAAAACTGTTTCCTAAAGAAAGCTTTGGTGTCTCCTGCTTCTGTGCAAAGATGCCTCACAACAGTATCAGTACCATTAATTCAGCTTTTTCAGATATCCCCCACATTTCCACTAATGTCCTTTTCTATTACAATACATAATCTAGGAATTTCTTGCATATGTGACAGTTGCATGATTTTTCTTTGTCATTGATGATCTTGACTCTTTTCATGCTGCTGGGGACTGAAACTTGGGCCTGACAAATGCTACGTAAGTTACATTCCTATTCCCTGTGATGCTTTTGATTTTTTTAATTTAATTTTTGTACATTGCATGAGCATGTACACACACACACACACACACACACACACACACACACACACACACGCAGCAGGAATCATCCTGAATTGCTATTATACCTTACTGCTTTGCTCTGGGGTTTCCTAGACTCTGCCTTCCAGGATCAGAAGTGCAGGCCACCACCATTTCCACCCAGTTTTTTTAAGCGGGACCCAGGGATCCAAACTTAGATCCTTTTGTTTGTGAGGTTTGTGAACCCCTCCCCTCCATGACACTTTTGAAGAGCATTGAGAGACATTTACAAAGCCTCCCTCTAGGTAGGTTCGTCCAATGTTTTCCATATGACTAGAACTGGGTTATGAAATTCTGGAAAGAACACCACATGAATAGTCCTCTTCTCATCATTTAGTAGCAGAAAACATCACTTTAACATTTCCTTGGTGTGATTAACTGAAAAGTTACTATTTTTCCTATTCAATAAATTCTTGTGTTTTTTAAAAAAAATTTTTTGACTCAGGGTCTCATGTAAGCCAGGCTGACTTTGACCTGGTAGCTAAGAGCATCTATGTCTCTATGCAACTTCTCATTCTCCAAAGTTCATGCCATTCATCTTAACATGTGTCACACTTACAGCAGTAATTACTTTGGTGTTTAATAGTCATTTTGTGTTTTCTTTACTTGGTGTCTCATGGTTTTATTTTATGTTTGGGAGTTTGAGCTATGGCGTCTCTATGTAGCACATAATGGCCTCAAACTTGAAGCAATCCTCATGCCTCGCTTCCTGAGTACTGAGATTGCAGTCCCGTATTAACATGTCCAGCTCATTATTTCAAATTCATGCTTGGCACATGTCATCAAGGCAAGACCAGAGGAAACTCAGTGGGTAACATGCGTGAAAAGATTTGAAGGTAGGAAGGAGTCTAGCAGGGGAGAAGAAAGGTTGTAGGGGAAGCAGAGGGAAGATGAGATTAGAGATTAAGATATGAAAATATCTTAAGTTCACTGTGTCTGTGGATGTAACACTAAAAGAATAAAAATATGGAAAAATACATGCATTTAAGGTTATATCTTTCTCCAAGGGCTATTGCTTTCTGTTTTTTTATATGCAGTACTTTTGCTGTTTAGCTTTTTCAGTTCTAAATAGTTCACAATCTCTGTCATTGCTGGATCTATTTATTACCGTGTTACTATGTTTAGGAGTGCATTTTAAAGTTCCAAATATGTTTGTTTTACTTTAAATTGTTATTTTAAAATTTATTTTCTAATTCACACTACAGTAATTGAAGAAGGTACACTTTATAATGTTGATTTATTTAACTTTATTGGAACTTTATTTGTAACTTAATTTATGGTCAATTATTAAAATTTTCCTTTGTGTACTTGGGGGAAAAGCATATTATTTATATATTGAGTACAGAGGTTTTGCATGTCTTTTAAATGGATCTAAGTTTTTCAAATATATCCTAACTTTATTTTGTGCTTGATCTGTTCATTTCTGGTTGCTGTGACTTAAGATTTTCTTCTATTGTTGTGCATTTGTTAGTTTCTTCTTATAATTACATTAGCTTTTGTCTTATACAGTTTTTTCACTATGAGAAAAGTTTCAATAAACATATTTTTTGCATTTGTCTTTGTCTTAGAGTTTTTTTTTTTTTCCTTTTTTGGGGAATGAAATGGTAGGAGTGAATATTCTCCAGCTGCTTTCCAAAAAGCCTGAGGAGCTCCCATTTTCTCCTGAAATGGACTAAGATACTTTTTCCTCTGCATTCCTGGTGGTAATAGAAGCTGCTGGCCCTTTACATGGAAATCTAACAATTTATTACCAAGGACCTTCATGGCCAATGCTCAACTAAATCCCATGGGGTTCTATAAAACACCAATGAATGATGTGGGATCCGCAGGTACCAGAGTGGGACAAATATATTTAGTAGTGTGCACACTGGATTCTAAGAGAAGATCCCAACTCCCAAATCACACTGGGGGCTTTAGTTGAGCCCAATATACCCAAAACACAACAGAAATACTTGCAAGTGGAAGGAAGGCTAGGAGGGAGGGAGAAGGTAAACAGGGAAATGGAGGAGAATAGAGGTAGGATAAATGGAAGAACTTGCACACATGTATGAAATGTCAAATATTTGCTGGCCTTTTAAATGCTAGCAGTGAGCATGAACATCTTACATTTATTGGCCATTTCAATTTTCTTCTGGAACTTGTGGAACATGGCACAGGGATAAAAAGAGATAGAGGGATATTAGTAAAAGCTAATGGCAATCAAGAGCCAGAAGACCTAATGGAATTACTCTGGTATTCTGACAGAATTCTACAGATATGGGGATGGCTCAGGATCTGTTATGCTCAAGTCAGAATCTTGTGGAAAACCTGGCCTCTGAATATTACATTGAGCTACATAAGGAGATGTCTTTGAAGATATTAGCTCTATGGTCCCAATGAGATAGGGAGTAATGGAGTCTAGATAATAAGCTAAGGCACCGGCCAAAGTCTGGCTCATTGTAAGTCCATTTGATTCACCCTGAGGTCATTACCTTGGTCTCTTGAGTATTTCTCAGTTACTCTACATGTGGCCAATATATTCACCACCCAACGGCTTAAGGGGGAAACAGGGTTTTATTCCAGCTTGCCATTGTCTAGTTGCATTTCTTCGTCAGGTGTCAGGAGAGTTCATACCAACACCAGGGGCAAAAGGAACTGGCCACATCATATCACAGCACTGCTGAGAGTGGGGCAAACCTCATTTGCCAGGTGGCATGTTTGTCCAAATAGGTCAAAGAAGGCCAATTTACTGAACCAGCTAAACGAATATGGAAGTAGGCTCATTCTCATAGAATTCACTGGTCTTACCAGCACAGTTTGGGAGCTGAGCATCTCATCAGTTCCAGTCTGGCACTGAAGAATGTTAAACATTACTAAGCCAGCTTATACCATCTTATCCACCTGCCCAGAGAATAGTTCCCACTTACCATGGGCCCAGTCTTCCCCATCAATTAGACAATCTCCTATAGGCTTATTCAGGGTTTACCTCAACTAGGAATTCTTTACAAATGTATCCAGAGCTCTAGCCATCAGTTGTCAAATTGACACCTGTGGCTAACTGTGACAGGGTATATATTTGGAACTGGCATACTTAATAATTGAAGTAATTTGGATGCTAGGTCCTTGGCGTATGGGACAAGACACTGAGGAAATCCAAATAGATGCCTATGAACTATAGTTAGATGGTAAATCAAAGCATGTGGACAGGTGGAAGAGGAAGAATGTCTGAACTTGCTGTAGGGATGAGTTGACTTAAACCCAAGCACAAAGAAGATAGCATGCGCTGCAGCCATACGTGGCCACATAGATATTATGCAACTGCAAGTATATTGTCATTTACTATATGAGGATTTGACCCAGAGTTGGCTATTTATCTGTGTTTTTACATCTGGACTCAGTTATTACCTCCTCAAATATATCCCCCAAAACCTATGTGATGTCGAGAAAAAGGTCTTATAATGTAATTAAGTTCTGAATCTTAAAATGGTGCCATTTTGGATCACCAAACTGGACCCTATATTCAATAGCATAAAGAAAAAGAGACACAGAAAGGAGGTCATGTGAAATGGAGATAGAGGTTGGAATGATGATGCCATAAGGAATGCCTAGAGTCACCAGAAACTGTAAAAGTTAAGGAAATATCCTTCTCTAAATCCACCAGAGAAAGAATGGCTCTGCTGACACATTAATTTCAGACTTATGACCTCCTGAGACATTTGAGGTTCTTTAAAAACCCAAAAGGTGCATTTCTCAAATTTAAAAGCACTCATTTCTGGGTTCGCTTGAGACTATTGGGCGTTCGTCTTTTTAAAATTTCAAAACTGTTTGCACATGTGTATACTATGGTAGAAAGAGGTCCTCCAAGCAAAACAATCACCATCTTAGCCAGATCAGGTGTGAGAACTCTGTAAGAGACCATCGTAGGTCCATTGACTGTTGACATTCCTCAGAGATGGAAGGGGTAGAGAGTGTTTTTATACCCTCATCTTGGATTCAAGCCACCTCCTCTCATAATTTCCAATCATTTGTATGCAATTCTATCTTCAGTGCACACAGTCTGGGGAGTTCCAGGCTAGAGTATATGGACTGGGGAAAGTTTACTGAAAGAAGTACACAATCTTTGCAGCTATGTGAAAATCATCATCCAGAATAGGGTGAGAACTTCTTGTGTAGCTTCTTTAAGGCCCCCTATTCTCATGTAAGTAACCTCTCACCCTTACTCCTATAAATGACATTAAATTCATTGGTTCCTCAAGTTGACCTTTGATGGAATCATATTTTGGACTGGTGTTGGGACTCCAGGTTAGGAATTCTCACATGTACATGAATATTATCCACAAAATACATACAAGATTTGGGGAGGGCTCAATTTGAAATGTTTAGTTATTTTTTTAAATTTAATTTTATCTTATTTTCCAATTTTAATTTTTTCTACTTTTACAAACATATGATTCATCCCAGCTTTTCTTCCTCTCCTGTCCCTCTCATCCCCTCCCTTCCCTTCATCATCCCCCCCACTCCCTATGGACCCCAGGGTCTACTCCTGTGGGGGCCCAAGCCTCCATGGCATATAATTTACCTCTCTTTAGGCCATCCCACTAACATGTGCATTTTCCTTCATTCATCCAGCTTTAGACCCAAAGATTTCCACTGTAAATACCTATTCTATGGATATAAAACAACAGCTACCTACAGATCAGTTTGATGTACTGTCTTCCTACAAATAGGTTTATTGATCTATTTCCTTCCTTTTTTGGGAAGCTGTTCTAGTTTATAATGATAAGGATGTGTATCATTCTGATAAGTGGGTCTTGGGTCCACTTGAGCCACTATTGCACTGGTGGTCACCTGTTGCTATAATGATTTATACTGCTGTTTACAGATCTTATGCCATTGATAGGGCTGGTGAATATTTCTCTCCCCCAGCAGTTTCTACAGTATTCCTTGCTACTGTGTAAGCCATTCAGCAAGGAGAAAGTCCTCAGACCAGTTCCAGTTGAAATTTTTTGCCTATGTCCTGTGATCCATTTGTGTTGCATCTTCAGTAACAGGGTCTTACTGACAGTTTTTAGAGAGCAACCAAGAGCAATGGCAAAAGCCTATAATGTTTGAGGGCCTTTAAGACCTCTTTGACCAACATTTTATCAGGGAGTACCACATTCCTGTTATTTCTGGTATAATTTTATTCCGGGTTCTAAGTGGATAAGCTCGAGGCTTTTGCTCCTCAGTATAAGGACTTCCCATTCTTGTTTCTTTCTTTAATAGACTTTTTTGACATATTATTGGCATAGGATGTTCTTTTGGGAACAATGTAATTTTCCCAGTCTTTGGGTTTTTCTATAAGTCCCTCTGTCCCTCTTACCTCCCCTATTTGCAGATGATATGATTCTATACTTGAGAGATCCATGTGACTCCACCAAGAAACTACTCGAATTAATAAACAATTTCAGTAAAGTGGCAGGCTATAAAATCAACATACAAAAATCAGTATCCTTCTTATACACCAAAGACAAACAACCTGAGAAAGAAATGAGAGAATCAATCTCATTCATTATAGCTACAAAGAAAATAAAATACCTTGGAATAAATTTAACCAAGGAAATAAAAGACCTGTGCAATGGAAACTACAAAACACTGCTGAAAGAAATTAAAGAAGATACTAGATGGTGGAAATACCTTCCTTGCTCATGGATTGGTAGGTCAGTATTGTGAAAATGACCATCCTACCCAAAGCAATATACAAATTCAATTGCAATTCCAATTAAAATCCCAATGTAATTCTTCAGAGAACTGAAAAAAAAAACCTCAAATAATTTTAGCTATTTTATATCTTGTTTTTGCATCTTGTCTCTGCATCTTGCTTTATACAGTCATCAGAATGTTTTTGAAATCAACATTAGCACAGCTTCCCCATTTCTTCTCACTGCTGCATTTTAATTTACTGGATAAATAGGTCCCTTCACAGTTACCCATTTCCTATCTAATGAAAATTACATTGTTTCCAGTTTCTCCAATTACCAGAATTCCTCTGCATATGTCTTTGCGTAGGTCATGTACCACTATTTCAGGTCAAAGTAAGATTCAATAGTCAAACTATCACATTCTGATCCTGTCAGTTTCCATGCCTGTTTCTTCTTTTATGGGTGGCAATAATAGTACATACTTCAATCACAACATTGTTACATTGATTAATGTTTGTTTAAAGGGTTTAGGAAAATGACAAGAGCATAAGTGTTGTATAATTTGTTATCCAAGTATTTTGTTAGATGATTTTGTACTAATTTATATCTTGACTATTTGTGCAGAGACCCTAGATTTCTCAAACTTCCTGATCACAGGAAAACCTGAGATTAGAGGGAAAGTAGTTAGTGTGGGGAGATATCCTTAAAGATGGGATTGAGGCTTTCTCTTTGTGATAACTTTTGGGATACCATAACCAAGAGGTTTCTTATCTTGCAGCATCTTCTTTCTGAGAGTGACATGTTAGTACATGCTTTTTATGCTTTACACATATGGCATATAAAAATGATTTGTGACTTTCACTTACAACTTTAGTAATGGTGTGTCTTCATTGTGTTAAAGTCTGAGGTTTGTTAATTACCACTTATGGCCCTGATCCAGCCACACAATAAAGTTGAAGCAGTGCACAGCCAAGAGGAGTGCTTTACATAAAGGCTAAGGAGGCTTTTTTTCCACATTAATAAACCTCACGGGCACATCTGAAAAGCTGTGCTTTCCCTTGTTTAGTCTCTTTCGGAAATATAGTCTTAAAACTACATGGTACCCTAGAGTATGTCATGTTCATCATTGCCTTTACATCATCAACCCAAGAGGGAGGGACAGCTCGAAATAGAAGCTCTAAGAGGATTACAGGGGGTGGCAGAGCCTTGGAGCATGAGCTCTAGCCCTTCCCCCCTCTCCAAGGCTTCTAAACCATCACGTCAACAGTTGGTCTCTCTGGTAACATTGTTAGAATCCCATTGGCAATATCTTGAAAGGGAAGGCTACAAGCTGATTGGTGGAATGTACTATGCATGCGGGTTGCTCAGGTTTGCTTAGCTATTGCCCCACTACGAGACGAGACTTTATCAGCGCGAGGCAGGAAAGTCCGTGAGCTGCCTGCAGTCGTCCGGTTGACCTTCCCAGATTATCACCACAAATGAGTTTCTCAGATGATGAGGTGTCTGGGGAATGGGTGGAAATAAACCCTGAGTGGAAGGTCCTGGGACCTTGAGTGGGAGATCCTGGGGCAGCAGTAACAATAATCGCCTGGGAAAGTTCCAGTCTGTCTGGGTGGTGAGGGCAAGGAGTCTGAGGTGGGGAATATTTCCTAGGAGGGTAGAGCTTGGGGAGGCCTGGGGAGGGGAAAGGTAGCCACTCCTTTTGTTCTCAGTGGATTCAAGAAAGGTCAGAAAAGGGAAAATTATGAAAATGAAAGTAGATTGAATATTACCATTGGTTTCAGGGACAGACTTCACCTGGCCAACCACCTTCAGACCCAGAGTCCTCTGACCTGTCATCAGATGAATTCCTTGTATCACAGATGATGAGGATGGACTTTTTCCCCAAAGAAGGAAAAACCAAGTCCAGTGGCTCGGAAGACTCCGGTGCCATTGGGACATCTGATGTTTTTCAGTGTTCTGATCCTCCAGCAGCTACAGTTACACAAAATGAGTTTGTGGAAGAGTTCAGCATCAACCATTCTAAGTCATCAACTCAGAAGATATCAAGTGTGGTCACTGAGAAAAGACGAAGCAAGCTTAACCATCTGCATCCTAACACCCCCAGAGAGAAGATGCTACAGATGAAATCCCTTAGTGGTACTGTTTCAAAAGTATTCACAAAGAGAAAACCTCAGTCCCTCCTCACAGGATACTTCCGGGCACCAACAACCTTCCCTCCAATCTCAGGTTTTCCTGTCAATGAAAGGTTGGAGAAAACCACTCCTATTCCTTATGTATCCAAACAGCCTAAACACCATACTGGAAAGAAACCTGTGACAAGCAGAACAAAGGAGTTTAGAGTGGACTACCAGGAAGATACCAGCCCAGAAGAAGAGCCAGTTCTAAAAGATCAAGTTAGTACATGGCCCTCATGCTCTCTTGATCCCTCTTTCCTTACCCTTCTAAAGCTGTACCTCCAAAACATTTTTTCCTTGTGCTTCAAGTTTGCCATTATAGTACCATGTCAGAATCATCATAATAGGACCAAATTCATAATATGTGTTGTGAAACCTTCTTAACATTTACACATATCTGGCCTCTTCCTCACTGATCAGTTGGGAAATAGGGGATGTAAGAAGAAAGGAGCTTTGGAAAGAAAGTGGTTTGAGCTGCCCAGTTCTCAAAGGTTTAGCTGGTTCTGATTCCTACTGCTTTCATCAAATGGCCCTGAGCTTTTCAGAGTTCACCAGTCTCCCTGATTAAGCTCAGAAGAAAGTGTTCTTCTCCATCCCATCCCTTCATCACTCAGGGGTAGGAGGGAGAGAGAGGGAGGGAGGAAGGGAAGGAGGGAGGAAGAGAGAGAAGGAAGGAGGAAGGGAAGGAGAGAGGGAGGGAGGAAGGGAAGGAGAGAGGGAGGGAGGAAGGGAAGGAGAGAGGGAGGGAGGAAGGGAAGGAGAGAAGGAGGGAGGATGGGAAGGAGACAGGGAGGGAGGAAGGGAAGGAGGAAGGGAGGAAGGGAGGGAGGGAGGAAAGGAGGAAGGGAGAGACAAGGAGGAATCAAGGATAGAAAAGAGGGAGAGGAGAGAAGAAAGGAAAAAAGGAGGAGAAGGAAGGAGGGAGAAAGGGGGAGAGAATTACAGCAGCCTAGGAACTCAGCTCACAGGCCACTTGGGATCGACATAAGCATGACTCGTCTTGCTGACCCAGCACTGTTGCCCGAACCTTGTTAAAATTGGGTAACATCTTTTCTTCTAGGATAGCATAAGGTGGATTTTAAGCCACCGCAGTGATTTAGCAAAGTGATACTTGGCGTCCTGTGCACGCACTTCTGTGGAGGAGACCATCAACGTCTCTAGTTCTTCCTCAGTCACAAGACCTCAGAAACGGTCAACTCCATTGCTCTGGGCGGGCAGACTTCAGGTGCCGCCTGCGTGCTCTGCACTGTGCTGTGACACTCAGACACCAGTAAGGCATTTTGTAGGGCACCATGACCCAGGCAGAATTTGCTCCAGTGTTGAATTTTGTATACACGATCTGGATTTCCAGATGTGGAGTGACGTAGCCTCATCCTACAGGACATATCACAGCCGACTTCCAGCAGCCATTCCATGGTGTATTGTATAGCAGAGCGTGTGTGCGCATGAACACGCAGAAACACACACATGTGCATGTATGAATCAATACCGTGCATGCCAAAGTAAGTGCTCAGGTGACAGACTAGTACCAACCCACTCACGTTATCTTGGATCGACCCAGAGGTGTGTCCTTAGTACTCTGGATACTAAATGTTTTCCTCTTCTAGTCGATGCAGTGGCATCTGTGTGGTATGGAGGTATGTCGTGGGTGACAACTTTTGGAAGTCAGTTTTCTTCTTCCACCATGTGGATTTTTGGGACTGAACACAGATCCCTGGACTTGCAAGCAGGCGTCTTACAGAGCTGTCTTGCAGGTGGTAGGTGGGGAAATTTTTGCAGAAGATGCACTACAGTGATGTTATTTGTAGGTGAACTTGTTAGTTTCAACCTTGTAGCATCAGCTCTCCATTACTGGGGCTCTCTTGACAGGATCACAAGGCCACGTGCCCTAAAAGTCAATAGATGGTGTTAAGAGCGAAAGAGAAATAAAGAACTGAAGAGCTGGGACATATGTAATATGTAAGATAAGACTAACGAACAGCGACATTTCTAAAGTCTAACCAAAACAGTGCTTGGAGTAGCTTTTAAAAAACAGAAAAAGAGAACTAACTTTACAATTTGAGTGAGTGAGTAAGGAGGATTTGGGGAGGGGCATGAAGATAATCACCCAGTGCTTTCCAGAAAGGAGTCCCCATACACACAGAGCCAAACAGGCTTACACACCCCACACGTCCCAAGAGGGCAGGAAAGAAAGTGACCAAGTCACCACTTCAGTGGGAGAGGCGTGGCGTGCCTCAGGAGGCTTGGCGTCCAGTGTTTATTCTTCACATCATTCGAATACTTGCATTCTAATGTGTTTTGAAACTTTCAACCCAGAACATAAACCCATTAATCAAAGACACAAAGAATATTTATTAAGTGAATTCAAGGAAGCAGCCCGGCAGCCACACGCATGAAAATTATATAATAAAATAAGAATATTCAGAATAATCCTAAGAATTTGTTCTGTCCCAGATATTACCCTTAGCACTGACTACAAACCCTTTAGGATAAAAGTATTATTTTTCCAATTTTACAAAACCATTACTTATGCAATTGTATACTTTTCCCCAAGACCAAACTTCACCGAATAATAATCAGTATTAACACAGTAACTTAGGCCCTGAGAGGTTGAGATTATCACCATCCACTACTTTACTACAGGAACTGGACTTCTAGCAGGGCTGCTGCACAGGGACCCTGACTTCTGCTTTTCTTCCACTTGGGAAATGGGTGGGGATTGCGCCAGGCCTCCTACTATGTGCTTCTCTGGGATTTGAGAACTGGTCTTGAAATCCAGGCAAGGATGGGAGGAAAATATTCCTGTAGTACTTGACTATGTCTGTCATGGTGAAGTGGGACGTCGGTCCAGAAGAGGACAGTTTGCTGGGGAGATACGGCGCTTTGGCCAAACAAAGAGAAAATGGGGCCTGGGGAGGGGAGGGCACCTCCAGAGGCTGAGAGCCGGCCAGGATTGAACAAGGGGACTCTGCAAACCCGCCCTGTGACAAGCTGCCTTGGAGACCGGTCCCGGGCCCTCCCTCTAGGGAAGTGTCCAGAAGGGCTGCGTCCCGTCGTGAAGTGGTCTGTCTGCTAAAGGTGGAACGTTTTTCCAGGAGCTTTCTTGTTACTGTGACCTTGCCTTCGCTTACCCAGGACGGGGAAACCCCCGCAGGCACGGAGAAGGGAGTGGACAGCAGAAAGGAGCTGAGCGCTAATCGCCGCCATAACCCACACTTTGCCTGCTCGCTTCCAGCTCAGCCTTGGTGCCAGCTGGTGGTGCCGTCTGTGGGGAGGGCGAGAAGGGGACCCATGTGTCATGACTGCCCGGGGCCAGATGGAAGGAGAGGCGGGGAAGAGGAGAGAGCCATGCCTGGCCGGCGGACAGGCCACCGTTCCACCTGGCACGAAGCAGACAGGGATGAAGGAGGCAAGAAGCATGGAGAGCCCAGACACGATTCGTCTGCTCCCCGGTCCCCGGCCGGCCATCTGGGTCGCCATCAGTGCAATCTGCACTCTGGAAAACTGAGACGTGGAGAGAGGGCGTTCTCAAAACTCTTGCATTTGTCGGTTTATCCCAATTCGCTCTGAAGCAGCAGAAGAGACTATCAACAGGTGCACGCCTTCTCCCACGCCCGTTTAGGAAATGTATGTCTCAGTAATTGACGGCAGCACTCTTTTGCCACTAGAAGCAGCTAGTTTTGAAAAGCATGTATTATTTAGTCACTACCTCTTGACTGTTTCCTCGAGGCTGATACGGTCTATTGAGCGCTGAATTTGTAGGCAAGAAGTATTTTAAGGAGTGGATCCTTGACACCCCAGGACTTTGACATGATAGGTGTTCTTGGCTTTCCAATGCAGGTCTGCATACAGAAGCGTCTCCTGACGCGCGTACCTGGGCGTTCTGAACTGGCAATTTTCAATTGCCTTAGCAAATGGCTTGGATGCGGGTTGCTGAGTGATTGACAGAGAGAGGTCTGAACTCCTAATTATCTCCAGCTAATGTGTGTGCTCAGGACGGCGAAGCCTCTTCACGTGCAGAATCACGGTAATACTCCAGGAAAAAGAGGCGATTTGAAGAGCTTTCTGCAGAGCGCCTGCTGCATCCCCCTCCCCCAGCAGTGCAGAGACTGCAGCGGGCCCCTCCCGTGAGTGCCACACTTGCTTTTCTTCAGAAGACAGCTCTGGGGTTCACGGGCCTTGATGGTGGACAGACCCTGTGCTCCCACCTGCCCCTTCCTGCAGCCAAACCACCGGCTCCAAGGGCGGCAGGAAGGAAGCGTGCTGGGTACTGACTGGGCTCCTGTCATGGAACACGGTCTGTGCGCCGACTTCTTTTGTAGGTTCTTCTTTTTGTGGGTTCTTCTTTTTGCGGGTTCTTCTTTTTTGTGGGTTCTTCTTTTTGTGGGTTCTTCTTTTTGTGGGTTCTTCTTTTTGTGGGTTCTTCTTTTTGTGGGTTCTTCTTTTTGTGGGTTCTTCTTTTGTGGGTTCTGTTTGAGGAAAACACCAAACTTAGGCACTCGAGGGCTGAGGACTGAGCTCGTGAGGCTCTGACTGGTCCAGGGCCTGCCGAAACAAGCCAATGACGTGGAGCTGCTGAGACGGCTCAGTCTCTAAAGTGTTTGTTCATAAGGAAGAGGACCTGAATTTGATTCCCAGAACCCATGTTTTGGGGGAATTCCTTGTGTACCAGTTATTCTTTGTCTCGCTATGAGAGAACCCCCAAGGTCAAGCAACTTCAGAGGAGAAAGGGAGATTTATTCAACTCACAGTTCTGTGGGGGAGATAGAGTTCTTCATGACGAAGAGGCATGGCTGGCTGGCAGAAGCTGGAGGAGGCCTAGATTACACCCAGCATGGAGACAGAGTGCCACAAAACTAAAAGTTGCAAGGGCAGATCTCTCTGGGAAGTAGGGTGGGATTAATTAATCTAAGGTCCACCCCCTGTGATCCTTTCCTCAAGCAAGACTTCACCTGAAGTGAAGGTGCTTTCCAAACAACTGAAGATTCAAATACATGAGCCCACTGGGGACAGGTCACAGTTCAAACCATGACCCTCACCCCCTCGCTCCTACAGACTCATTGCATCTCATTATGCAATCCACACTCAATCTTAACCTTTAAAATCCTCATAGACTATATCAGTAGTCCCGAAAGAGTCCAAAAGTCCAAGTCCAAAGTCTCCTATAAAAATCAATTGACAAGTTACATACTTCCAACATGCAGTGGCACAGAATAAACATTCCCATCCCAAAAGGGAGGGATGGGGAGATGTATTCAGGAAAGTTTGGTCCATAACAAGACCAAAACCCAGCAAGACAAACTGCAAATCCTGCAGCTCCAAATGCAAATAACTGAGCCTCTTTTGAAATTATCTCTGTTCTTCACAGCACAAACTGCCTTTCTTGGGCCTCCGAGCTGCAGACTTCATGCCATACACTGCTTGGCTTCTGCTATTTTCTGAAAGCTTGGGAGGGATCCTTCTCCTTCTTGCATCTTTGACGCCTCTGAAACCAGGGACTGTGAGGACGACATTGCCAAGTTCTGCTATAGCCTCCAGATGGTAATTGCCCCCGTGAATCACATGCTGATTCAGCTTCTCCACACTGACTCTCAGACTCTCCCTTGGGTCTTTGCTTTAGAGGAGCAGGTAATCTCCTTGCAACTCTGACCTTCAGCTCTTCCCTTGCAAGAGAATTCGTGTTCTTATGGGTGGGAGCCTTTTCTGAGGATCTTGCCCTCAGAGGAGGGTCTCTCCTGGCATCGAAAGTCAGAGCAGGCTTGGATTTACCAATGGAGCTCATCTCTTCAACAGTAGCCGCCATGTTGCCGTCTGCCTTCTCATTTTCCTTCCAACATCACGGTTTTTACATCTTTCCGCTGACTTCTTGTTCTTCTTCTGTCATAATTCTAAACAAGGGTAACAAAGTAGCCGTGGAACACTCTCAAGATGGAATCTTCTTGAAATGTCTCCACCAAACACGTTAATCAGCTTCAGGTAAGCTTGCAGAATGAGGCCAAAATGTAATCCAATTCTCTGCCAATGCATCACTCCATTTGCTCCTCATCCAGTTTCCAACAGAGTCTCTGTTCCCTGTGGACCACCACAAACTGTGCGTCTACTGTCTGCATGTCTCACAGAATTACTCACTCTTAAACTCTCTCTAGAAGGGCTCTTTGTCCCCATCTCCAAGATGCAAAGACTTCCCAGTGCAAAGTCCCAAAGTTCTCCATATCTCTCCCAACAAACAGTTTCAAAGGCACACTAGCCACATCTCAAAAATGGTCATATTGTGGGTACCAACTTCTCTCAGCTTCACTTTTCTTTACCAGATTCTCTGAGTCTCACACACTGCAACACCCACATCTTTAGAACCAATTTCTGTATCGGTTACTTGTTGTGTTATTGTAAGAGAACACCCAAAAGTCAGACAACCTATTGGGAGAAAAAGAAATTCATTCAAGTTATGGTTCCAGGGAGGAGATAGAGCACTTCATGATGGAAGAGGCGTGGCTGGCTGGCAGAAGCTGGAGGAGGCCTAGGTTACACCCATCTTGGAGGCAGAGTGCCACAAAACTAAAAGTTGCCAGAGCAGACCTCTCCTGGAAGTAGGGCGGGATTAATTAATCTCAAGGCCCACCCTCTGTGCCTGCCTTCCTCCAGCAAGACTTAGCTGCCATGACCCTTCCCAAAGACTAAAGATTCAAACACCCGAGCCTGTGAGGACCCTCACATTTCAAGCCACGACAGCTGCAGCCCAGCCGTGGGGAAGGCAGGCAGACATCTGGACTGAGTGAACGGTCAGTGTGAACTACTTGGAGATTCTAGGATAGTAAGGGACCCTGTCTCATGAAACTAGGTGGACGACCCCTGACCTCCGACCTCTGACCTCCATGTACACATGCACACATGCATATGCACCGTTACAGTGACTCTTTTCTGCTCAGACTCAAGAAACTGAAGAGGAGAAAGGGAGATTTATTTGGCTCATGGTTCCATAAGGGAGATATTGTCCATTATGGCAGAAAAGACAAGGCGAGCAGCAGAAGCTAGAGAAGGCTCCAGTCACGTCTGTCATCATGAAGGCAGAGAAAGCAGGCAGCAGACTGCAGGAGGAGGCTATTAAGAGAAGTGTGGTGGGGCTCCCCTACCTCAAGGCCCGTCCTTGGTGTGCCTTCCTCCATCAAGATTCCACCTCCGAAAGGTTCCATGAGCTTCCTAAACGTCAGCCTGGATTAAGGATGCATACAAATGAGACTGTGGGGACGGCTCACATTCAGGCCATGACATGTACATATAACTCCCTAGCAAATACATGTGTGTGCTGGCATATACACAAGCATGCTCGATGCTCTCACGCACATGCACACACACACACACACACACACACACACACACACACACACACAAACACACACAGAGGAAGTCAATGATCTTATATCTATTGGAAATGCAGATTGAGTACAGGTTGATTTCTGCCACTGAGAGGAAAACTTTGCAAACGTGTGATCCACATGACCACCACTGTGATAGAAAATAATGGATTAGTTTGAAAAAGACTCTGCTTAGATGCTGTCCTGCATTGTCTTTAGTGAGCTCCAACTCTTGCTAAGGAAACATGGTACAAGGTGAAATTAGGCCAGAGTCCGATTTCTAAAGGCATTGCTATGTTTTCAGCAAAGCACTGTTATTTAAAATAATGTGACCAAAACGTAAGAGAGTCTGATTTCGGATCCAAACCACGAGTCTTGGATAAAGTCAAGTTACCGCCAGACTCCAACAATGCAACAAGGTTTCAGCATTTTTTAATGGTCTAGTATTCAATCTGTGTGTTCCCTGGGTCTGTTTTTTCCTCCCTTATTTCTCTTCTGTCCTCCTAACCTTCCCTTCCTTTGTATGCATTCCTAATGCTTTGATGAGGCAATGGCTTTCCCTCTCCCTTTTCCCAGCTCTCTCCTTATTTCTCCCTCCCTGCTTCTCAGGTCCCCACTTCCTGCTTCCCAGCTCCCCACTTCCTGCTTCCCAGCTCCCCACTTCCTGCTTCCCAGCTCTCCACTTCCTGCTTCCCAGCTCCCCACTTCCTGCTTCCCAGCTCCCCCCTCCCTGCTTCCCAGGTCCCTACTTCCTGCTTCCCAGGTCCCCACTTCCTGCTTCCCAGGTTCCCCACTTCCTGCTTCCCAGCTCCTCCCCTTCCTGTTTCCCAGCTCCTCACCCCACTTCCTGTTTCCCAGCTCCTCACCCCACTTCCTATTTCCCAGCTCTTTTCCTTCTTCTCTCCCTTCCTTTCCATGCTTCATCTCTTCCTGCTCACTTGCCTGTTTTCCTGTCTTACCTTTTCCTTTTTCTTGGAAATAGCTCTGTGTCCCTGGGCCCCACATTGATTAATCTTCAAATGCTGGGTCCGCCTTTTGGCCTGGGCCTGGGCTCAGGATGCTCAGAGACCCTGCATTTCTTTGTCCCTGTCTCCTCGTATGAGACTGGGAGACAAGGAGCCCCGGGAACAGGCAGTACTAGGAGAGGGCAGCGTCCCGGGCTGGGGGCAGCCCGCACCCCATTACTTTGCTTCCTTTTCTTCTGCTGCTCCCGCTCCATTCCTCATTCTGATTGATGATTCTTTGTAGGATTGTTAAACCCAACACATGCTCTAAATCACATTCACACTAGTAGAACTGTAAGACTAGAAACGCTTCTCCCCAGGTCTTGACTGGATTTTGAGGCGATTTCCAACAGCAACCTCCTTAGGTTGAAGGAGTGTACGCTGAGATTTCTTTGGACCTGCATTTCTTCAGATCTCAGGTTTGTAAAACACTTGGCTGCCCGAGGGCATTAGATTTTCTTGCCCCCTTTGAGCCCCTTCAACTTGGTCAAATGGCCACTGAATTAAATGTGTGCTAGAGTCTGTGAGGTGTATCGCTTCAGTTTGCTATCCCTCAGTACGGACTAGAATCTGTTCTAGCAGAAGACTAGGAAGAACCTGTCACGTGGTACTGATTAATCCGATGTGTCCCAGCCAGGCCTGACTCTTGGCTGCTTCAGGTGCAATTACAGGATTTTCATCAACAAAACTCTGCGCATTCAGAGATCCACTTACCTTCCTCCCCTCTCAATGCTCCTTCATGGGGGTCGAAGAGCCAGTGGGGAAGAAGGCAGGGCCAGAAGGGAGTAGATGTCTTCACGCAAGCGAGCTGCTCGTTCATGCTGGAATTCGCAAATACATTCAAAAGTGGTGTGCAGGCTTTGACTAAAACAGTGAGTGTGATATTTAACCTGTGCTAAATGCACGCTCTTGTTAAAACTTTGAGTAGGTCCCAAGAAATCAACTCTTCTCAAGACAATCAAAGCCAATTTTTGTTCAAACTAGTGTTTTCCTCTAAATTTTATTTATTCATTCACTTAGAGAGAGAGAGAGTGAGAGTGAGAGAGAAAGAGAGAGAGAGAGAGTGTGTGTGTGTGGTGTGTGTGTGTGTGTGTGTGCGCGTGTGTGTCAAAGGGTACACGGATCCCTGTGGAGGCCCAAGGCTGACTTCGGGAATCATCCTGGATTGCTTCTACCTTAGCTCCTTCTTCCTTAGCTCTGGGATTTCCCAGGCTCCGCCTACCAGGGCCAGAAGGGCAGGCGTTTGTTAAGTGGGACCTAGGATCCGAACTCAGGATCTTCTGCTCTCGAGGCAGAGTCTTAACTCCTGAGCCACCTCTCCAGCCTCAAACTAGTTTTTTTTTTGCTTCCAGAAATCAAATTCTTTTTTTATAACATTTTTATTATTATTTCCGCTCATACAAACTTAATAGGTAGACCAGTTCCCTCCCCCCGAACCCCCTGCTCCCCCTCCCTCCCTCCCCATCTCCCAGTGCCCCCCCCAATTCCCAGAGAGTCCTTTATTGTGTATGCCTAACTCTCCTCTTGGTCCTCCTTTCTGATGACGTAAAAGGACCCAGTGGCATTTCCCTGAACCCTTTCTCGTGTTCCCCTTAAGCATAGGAACACTACTGTGGCCATCAATCCCTTGCCTCCAAGGATCTTGGTGCTTTTAGCCGATGTTAGACTTTGTGAGGTCAATAGTGTGATGGACATGGCGCAGGGCATGCAAAGTCCTATTATGATTGCTTCAGCCCTATCTAGTGTGGAGACTCTTCAAATCATTGCTCCCCCAATCCTTTTGCTCTTACAATCTTACCGTCCCCTCTTCCGCAGATGTACCTGAGCTTCAGGATGGGGGGAGATTAGACTGGCTTAGTTCTATGTGGATGATATAGAGTCTCTGAAGTTCTGGATTGTGGTTTGTTGATTTTCTTTTGCAGTTTTGCTGCTCCTGCTATGTCCTTCACTCCATCCTGATGGGCACTGTATGTCACCCCTTGCATTCCTTGGAGGCCGATTTTCTCTGCTGTAACATGTTCCCCTCTCTCCTTGTGTCTGGTGTGGCTCTCCAACCCCATCCCTCCTGTTCACAATCCTTGAAATTACCATATTACATAGATTTACCCTTGAGTGTCTCAATGTGGGCTGGGTGAGTTTGGTACTAGGAGCCACCTATTAGGGAGTACATACGGCACTTAATTTTCTGGGTTTGGGATACTTCACTTAATATAACTGTTTCTAATGACATCCATTAACCAGCAAATTCCACTAATTCATCATTTTTGATGGCTGAGTAGTACTCCATTGTATAGATGTACCACAGTTTCCTTATCCACTCGTCAACTGTTGGACATTTGGGTTGATTCCATGACTTTGCTATTGTAAACAGTGATGCTATGAACATGGTCGTGCTGGTGCTATCAAGGTGAACCTCTGCTGCATGGGGGGTTATTCCCAAAAGTGGAATAGCAGGGTCATATGGCATTTCAATCTTTAATTTTTTTAAGAATCTCCAGACAGCTCGCCAGAATGGCTGTATGAGTCTGCATTCCCACCAGCAATGTAGCAGGGTTCCCCTCTCTCCACATCCTCTCCAGCACTTGTTGTTGTTTGTATTGTGGATTTTTGCCATCCTGACCGGGGTGAGATGGTATCTCAGGGAAGTTTTGATTTGCATTTCCCTGATAGCTAAAGAAGTGGAGCATTTTTTAAGATATTTGTTAGACATTTTAATTTCATCTCTGGTAAAATTTCTTTTACGTTCTAGGGCCCATTTTTTAATTGGGCCATTGGTTTCCTTGGTGTTTAATTTTCTAAGTTCTTTGTGCACTCTGGACAGTAGAGCTCTATCAGATATGTGGTTAGTGAAGATTTTCTCCCATTCTGTGGGTTGCCTTTGAGCTCGTGTGATAATCTCTTTATATGAACAGAAGCTCTTTAATTTCACAAGATCCCAACTGTTGAGAGTTGGTAGCAGTAACTGTGCCATTGGATGTCTGTTTAGGAAATGTTGGCCTAGCCCAATCAGCTCAAGGGAATTCCCTATCCGTTCAGTTATGATTTTTATAGTCTCTGGCCTGATATCAAGGTCCTTGATCCATTTGGAATTAAGTCTTGTACATGGTGACAAGTACGGGTCCAGCTTTAATCTTCTGCATGTGGAGATCCAGTTTTGCCAGCACCATTTGTTGAAGATGCTGTTCTTTTTCCATTGGATTCTTTGGGCCCCTTTGTCAAAGATCAAATGGCTGTATTTTTGTGGGCTTATATCTGGGTCCTCAACCCTTATCCATTGGTCTGTGTGTCTATTTTGGAGCCAATACCAGGCTGTTTTTATAACTATGGATTTGTAGTATAGACTAAGGTTCGGTATGGTAATACCTCCAGCAGTGTTTTTGTTACTCAGGATTGTCTTTGCTATTCTGGGTCTTTTGTGCTTCCATATGAATTTTGAGATTAATTGGTCCACTTCTTTAAAGAATTGCTTTGGGATTTTAATTGGTATAGCACTGAATTTGTATATTGCCTTAGGTAGGATGGTCATTTTTACAATGTTGATTCTGCCAATCCAGGAGCATGGGAGGTCTTTCCACCTTCTGATGTCTTCAGCAATTTCTTTCTTTAGGGTTTTAAAGTTTTCATTGTAAAGGTCTTTTACCTCCTTGGTTAGGTTTATACCAAGGTATTTCATTTTTTTAGGGGCTACAGTAAATGGGATTGTTTCTCTCAAGGCTTTTTCACTTCTTTCATTCTGGGCATATAGGAAGGCCTCTGATTTTTGCACATTTATTTTGTATCCTGCCACCCTGCTGAACTTCTCAATTAGTTCCAGGAGCTTCCTGGTGGAGTTTTTGGGATCCCTCAGGTATAAGATCATGTCATCTGCAAATAGGGATAGCTTGACTTCTTCCTTGCCGATTTGAATCCCTCTTATGTTCCTTTCTTGTCTTATGGCTTCAGCTAAGACTTCAAGTACAATATTGAATAGAAGTGGTGAGAGTGGACAGCCTTGTCTAGTTCCTGATCGAAGTGGGAATGCTTCCAATTGTTCCCCATTGAGCATAATCCTTGCTGTGGGCTTGTTGTATACAGCATTTATTATATTGATAAAGGTTCCTTCCATTCCTACTGTCTCTAGCGTTTTGATCATAAAAGGCTGTTGGATCTTGTCAAAGGCTTTTCTGCGTCTATCGAGAGTATCATATGGTCTTGGACTTTGGACTGGTTTACATGATGAATTACATTTATTGATTTTCGTATGTTGAACCAACCTTGCGTGCCAGGGATGAAGCCTACTTGGTCCCTGTGAATGATCTTTTGATATGTTTTTGATTCCGATTTGCTAAGACTTTGTTGAGAATCTTTGCGTCTGTGTTCATCAGGGAGATCGGCCTATAGTTTTCTTTTTTAAGTGAATCTTTATTAGGTTTTGGGATTAAGACGATATTAGCTTCATAGAAGGAATTTGGTAGTGTTCCTTCCTTTGCTATTTGATGGAACAGTTTAAGGAGTATTGGTGTTATTGACTCCTTAAATGTCTGGTAGAATTCTGTGCTGAATCCATCTGGTCCAGGACATTTTTTGGTGGGAAGATTGGAGATTACTTCTTCAATTTCCTTATATGTTATAGGGCCATTTAAGTAATTCACAACTTCCTGATCCAATTTAGGTAAGATGTGTTTACTTAGAAATTCATCCATCTCTTCTGTGTTGTCAAACTTCACTGAGTATAAGTTTTTGAAATATGATGTTATAATTCTCTGGATTTCTTGGGTATCAGTAGTGATTACTCCATGTTCATTTCTAATTTTGTTAATTTGGGTTTTCTCTCTCTTGCTTTTGGTTAATTTAGCTAGGGGTGTATCTATCTTATTGATTTTTTCAAAGAACCAGCTTTTTGACTGGTTGATTTTTTCTATCATTTTCTTAGTCTCGATTTCAGATATTTTTCCCCTTATTTTGCTAATCTCCTCTCTTCTACTACTTTTGGGATCAGATTACTCAAGTTTCTCTAAAGCCTTAAGCTGCATCATTAAGTTATTTATTTCTGATGTTTCCGTTTTTTTGATGTAGGCATTAAGAGCTATGAACTTACCTCTTAAGACAGCTTTCATTGTGTCCCAGAGATTTTGGTAAGTTGTATTTTCGTTATCGTTCACTTTCAGGAAATCTTGAATTTCCTTTTTAATTTCTTCCTGAATCCAGTTCTCATTCAGCATCATATTGTTAAGTTTCCAGGAGTTGGTGTATTTTCTCTTGTTTGTTGTGTTGTGGATGTCCAGCTTTAGGCCATGGTGGTCTGATAGGGCACAGGTTAGAATTTCAACTGTTTTGTATATGTGTAGATTCGTTTTGTGGCCCAATATGTGATCTATTTTGGAAAAAGTTCCGTGTGCTGCTGAGAAAAATGTGTATTCTTTCGTGCGTGGGTGAAAAGTTCGATAGAGATCTGTAAGGTCCATTTCTTTAAGGGTTTGATTAAGTTCCAAAGTGTCTCTGTTAAGCTTTTGACCTGTTGATCTATCCCATGTTGAGAGGGCGGTGTTGAAGTCCCCAAGAATTATCATTTGGGGGTTGATATCTTGCTTTAGGCGCTGTAGGGTTTTCTTAATGAATGTGGAGGGGCCCGTATTGGGTGCATAAATGTTCAGGATTGTGAAGTCTTCCTGGTAAATTGTACCTGTGACTAAAATGTAGTATCCATCTGTGTCTCTTATGATTTTCTTTGGTTTGAAGTCCACTTTGTCTGAAAGCATAATTGCTACCCCTGCCTGTTTCCTGGTTCCATTAGCTTGTAAGATTTTGGACCAGCCTTTCATTCTAAGGATGTGCCTATCTTTTGTGGTGAGATGAGTTTCCTGAAGGCAGCAGATTGTTGGATTGTGGTTTTTAATCCAAGTTTGTAATCTGTGTCTCTTAATCGGTGAATTAATACCATTGACATTTAATGTTATAATGGAGAAATTATTTTTAATTCTGGACATTTTTTATGTTTAGTAGATTTTGTAAGCATGTTGTTTGATATTTATGTTTCGGTGGTATTATACTTCCCTTCTGCCCTCCTGGATACGCTTGTTCTTTTCTTCAAGCTTGAGTATCAGTTCTAAGATTTTTTGAAGGCCTGGTTTGGTAGACATGTATCCCTTCAAGTTGTCTTTGTGTTGGAAAACTTTTCTTTCTCCCTCAATCATGACAGATAGTTTTGCCGGGTATATCAGTCTGGGTTGGCATTTTTGCTCATTTAATACTTGAAGAATGTCTCTCCAAGCTCTTCTTGCTTTTACTGTTTCCATTGAGTAGTCATTTGTTATTCTAATAGGTTTACCTTTAAAAGTGAGTTGCTTTTTTTCTCTTGAAGCTCTCAGCACCTTTTCTTTGTCTTGAATGTGGAGTGTTTTGACTATTATTTGCCGTGGCGATTTCCTATTTTGGTCGTATCTGTTTGGAGTGCGAAATTCCTCTTGTATTTGGATGGGCCTCTCATTCTTTAGTTGTGGGAAGTTTTCATTTATGATGAATTGAAATATTTCCTCAGGTGTGGTATTTTGGGATTCTTGTTCTGGTATTCCATGAATGCGCATGTTAAGCTTCTTCAGGGTGTCCCAAAGCTCTTGAATGTTCCTCTCAAGTATCTTTTTGGCTTTAACAATCTCTTCCATTGAGCTGGTTAATTCTCCCACTTTGTCTTCAAGATCTGAAATTCTATTTTCTGCCTCATTTGTTCTGCTGATAAGACTCTCTGTTGAGTTTTGGGTTGAAGATAACTTGTCTTTTAGTTCAATTTTAAACTCTGCCTGAGACTGTTTTAATTGCTCCATACCTATTTTTGTTTCTTGAACTGTTTTTCTCAACTCCTCCAAGTGCCTGTTGTGTTCCTGTTCAAAGTGGTTGATTCGGTTGTTCAACTCTTCTCGGATTTCCTCTTTCATCGTATTAATCATGGTAAGGATCATACTCTGAAAGTCGTTATGTTGGGTCTGGCTTTCATGGCCATTTTCTGTGGATTTGTTCTGGTCGGAATCCCTCATTATGGGATTGATTCTTTCAGCAGGAGATTGGTCTTCTTGGGTTTTGTTTCTCGTGGATCTGCACTTTGACTTGTACATTGTTGTTTTGTTTTTTAGGACCTTTCAGTTTCTGTTTTTCACTGAATCCACATAGTTAGTATTGTTACGTTTGCCAGTTATTACTAGTGCTTGCCTAGGATTGGGTATGTTTGTGTATTGTTAGTATTATATCCTAGATGAGGCTACTAGGCTGTTAGTACATCAGTTATTATATCCTAGATGAGGCTACTAGGCTGTTAAGTCAGGTTACGTTACCAGGGGGTGAGTATTAGTTTGGTAGTGCACTTTTACGATTTAGTTTCTTGATGAAATGTGGGGGTGAGTGGTGTACTCCCTGGAGTTGTATGTTGTGGGGTGGCTGTATGAGAAAGTTGATCTACAGCATTGATACTTTAAAGGATCAGTAAGGTGAAAAGAAAAAGTTTACTTATCTTTGGGCTGGATGAGAAGAAACTCGCCCACGTGATATAATGATTGTAGTGGAGTCCAGATGTATGGCCTGTGCTTCCTTTGTTCCTTAGAATTTTGCTTGAGTTTCCTTTGGGCTCTATTGAATTCTGAGTAGCAGTGTGTCTTCCGTGGACCATGTGCGTAGGTCCTGGGCCAGAGAGGCAGAGGGTCTGATGTTGATGGCAGAGTTCTTCACCTGCGATCTGGGAAGGTGGGATCCGAGAGGGGCGGGGCCCGGGGCAAAGCCGGCTGCGCAGTGTGGTGCTGCTGGCCGGGCGGCTCCCGGGTGGGGGGCGGGGTGGGGCTGGGCTGGGCTCTTTCGCTCCTTGGCTCAATGGCAGAATTCTTCACCTGGGATCCAGGGGGGTGGCTAGGCGCACGAGGCAGGAGGGTGTGAGGGGCTTGGGTCCGGGGCGGGGCCCAGGCTAAGCTGCAGTCGGCCTGGGTGCTCGCCGCCGGGACGCGTGGGGCTCCGGGGTGGTTGGGGGCTGGGCTGGTCTCTCTCTCTCTCTCTCTCTCTCTCACTCACTCACCTTGGGCGGGGGCGGGGCGGCACGTGGAGGGGGCTGGGGTCGTCCGGGCCGGGGGGGGGGCGTAGGCCAAGCCGCAGTCGTCCTGGGTGCTCGCTGCTGGGACGCGTGGGGCTCTGGGGTCTCAAACTAGTTTTTATAAGTTGATATTGAAGGAAATAATTTTAATAAGGAAATCATGAAATTTACCAGTGTTTGAATGTTAGAGACACATAGTCAATGCTAAAAATAACCAGTAATATAGGTTACAGTCTGCGTAAGGTTATAGAGAGTCTAATCTGGAAGGTGGCAAAACCTTTCATGAAGTAAGATGTCAGGTGCACTGTGGCCCAGGGCACTGTCCGCCACGCACTGCAGATGAATTCATGCAGACATGAGAACATGTCAGGGTAGGTATGTCCAGCACACATTTAACTCTTACCCATATGGTAGTATTGCATGGGTGATGTGTGCATGCATGTGGGCACACGTGGCATCGAGCGTATGTGGAGGTTAGAGGACAGCTTGTGGGACAGGGTCTCGCTGTCCACCTTTATGTGCACTCCAAGAACGCAAGTTGAATCATCAGGCACATGTACCAAGCACTTTTATCTGCTGATTCCATGTGCTACCCATTTTAACAACGCAATCACGTGTGGCTGTGTATCTACACACACACACATACCCCCTGTGGATGTCATCAAAAAAAGTTGCTGCTGGGGTTGGAGAGGTGGCTCAGGGGTTAAGCTTCTGCCTTGAAGGCGAAAGGTCCTGAGTTCAGATCCTAGACCCCAAGTATAGATGCTGGGTGGAAACAGGGGTGGCCTGTGTTTCTGGTCCTGGTAGGGCGGAGCCTGTGAATCCCGGGGCAGAGTAAACAAGGAGGAGGTGGAGGCGTCCATGGTGGTTCCCGAATTCGCCCGTGGTTCTACACGCGCGCGCACACACACACACACACACACACACACACACACACACATACACACACACACACGTAATTGAATAATAAAACAAAAAAGTTGCTGCTATAACTCCATATGGGTGTCCCGCTGCCCTCCCCCGAGGAATCCTCCCAGGGCTGGAAACCAACCAGGGAGGCGCCTGAGGTCACAGCAGCTGCAGTTGCACAGCAGGATGCAGCAGGGAGGCCCAGCCTGTGTTTTCCTGCACGAAGCATTCTCCCACAGAGCCAGTCTTCTCCACAACTCAGACACACCAAGTCCACGCCCTTGGGTCTCCCTCCCCTGCTTTGGAAGCTTCTGGATCGAATGCAGGGAAGGCCTAAAAGGTCAGCGCCTTTGCGTGTCAGTGTCTCAGGCTGAAGGATAAACCTGCCTGCTGGAGCCCCAGGATTCAGCGGAACATCTCAGCAGCTGTTTGCAGCTCAGACCTGACTCCTCCCAACTCCCCTCTCCCCCCCACAATGTCTTAACCAGCTGCCCTTTCCATCCTGTGTTGCTTAGTAACCTGAGTGACAGTCTGTCCTTTTCCCAGTTGCCAAGGGAACAGAGCAAGCCAGCAAAGGTGAACCAGGCTCCCAGGTCACAGACAGCAGAGACACAGCGCTCGCTCCTCAGTCTCACCTCACTTGACTGCACGTTGTTCTGAAACGTTGACAGGAGACGTCGTCACCGAGGCAGCCCCCGCGTCCCAGCGAGCCTTGGGCGAGAGAAGGCACTCTCTAGGTCTTGCGATGTGCGTGTCTGTGAGGGCAGAAAGAGCCCCACGCATCACCGGCTTTCCCCTCTCCCCTCTGAGCTACCCACCCTCGCTGGTCAGTAGACTGAGGCCTCCCCTGTCCTGGGCGGTGCTCCCGTGTGGACGCCCAGGCGATGGGCCAGCAGCTTGTAAACTGGACACTTGGCTTGCCATTACTGTGAGCAGAATGTGACCCCGCGCAGCTTGCGAAGGAAGGAGAGATTAGGTCAGACACCATGTGTGTGAAACGTTCAAGTTCAGCCTAGCAGAAAAATATAAAATATAAATGGGATAGTCAAACACATAGCAACAAGTGCATGCTAAGTCCAAGAGTGCCAAAGAGTGACAGGGACGGTGCTTCATGATGCTCGTCCCAACAGCCTGGACGAAACGACAGGAGGACAGTGAAGGACAGCCGAGGTTTACTGTGAAAGATACAAAAGGCAGAAACGAAGGCGGGAAGGCAAAATGGAGACAGAGAGGGAGGGAAAGAGGGAGGAATCGAGGAAGGGAGGGAGGAGGGGAGAAAAGGAGAAAGGAGGGAAAGAGGGAGGGAAAAGGGAGGGAGGGAAGAAGGGAACAAAGAGAAAGAAATAAAAATAGAGGAGAAAGTAGACAAAGAGTGAGAGAGAGAAGGAGAGCAACAGGAAAGAGATGCTCAGGGAACCCATAAGAGACCTCATTTGACCAGAAGAGCCAGCAAGGCTACGACAACCCTCGCGCCCACGAGCACCGTCTTCAGAGGGTGGGCGGGCTGCTGTTTTTCCAGATTCGACGCAGACAGAGACGTGCATGGAATGCTCTCTCTGTTCTTACTTGTTGCAGAGAATCCACAGAGCGTGCTGGCATGTGAACGTGAGCTGGAAGATAACAAGTAATTACACACCCACCGCACACACCAGGGAATGTGGGCCACGCCCACCAGGGCTCGTCACTTACGATGACCCGATGAGGGACTCAGCCCAATGCCCAGCACTGCACCAGCTGAGTCTGAGGCTGGTCATTGCCCAGCGCCATGCTTCCACATGCCACGTGTATTTTTGGATAGACACGAAGTGTGGCACCTCCGGCCGTCACAGCTGGACTCTGACACATGTGGCAGCTATAGTGGCCCAGCAGGCTGAGGGACGAGCAGGATGACCTTGCTTCCTGCTGATCTTGACAGTTTCAGTTCACGCCTGCTTCCCCCAAATTGATAATAACTCCCAAGCACGCAGCACTGCAGGAGTTCAGCTTCTAAGCAATGATTTATTATGAGATCACCCCAAAGGAAAGACCAAGGTATGATCACAGATCATGCGTGACCCCATTTCTAGTGCAAAAAAAATGTAGTTCTTGATGTGAGAGATAATCTGTTTCTTTCAAAGCATGACTTTTAAAAACTAGGGGTCACGGCTCATGCATAAGCATTAGCTTGTCATTTTCTTGTTACTGAAGAATCTTTTCTTGCTTGCGTAGGGAATCATGTCCGTGGTGGGCAAAGGTGGTCCATGTGGGCTAACCTGGGGGACCTTCCATCGCAAGCACACTGTCACAGATGGCAAACTCTCCGCCTGTCACAGGGGTGGACTTCAGTGCAGGTGCGAGTGTGGGCCAGGGATGGGGTGAGTGTGGTTCAGTCATGGGGTGAATGTGCTGCAGTCATGGGGAGCAGACATTATGACATGGATGGGTTATTCTAGCGCGTTCACAATCTAAGGGGAGACAGACATCAATGTGACAGGACGCCACAGTCATGGATGGCAGCGTGCTGCAGGCACCGGGGATGCTGACATCGTGCACGGGCACAGCAGTGTATTCACAGTCAGCTGTTACATGGCAGCGAAGCAGGATTACTGAATGGCAGGCGCGTTCCTAAAAGTGCTGCTAAATGTGAAGATGGAACTAAAACCTCCAGAGCCTGCCATTTGGCAATTCTCCATTAGGTATGTGTGAAGAGTGCTCCCTCCCGTGTCTGTGAGTGCTCCTTCCCATGTCTGTGAGTGCTCCCTCCCGTCTGTGAGTGCTCCCTCCCGTCTGTGTGTGCTCCTTCCCGTGTCTGTGTGTGCTCCCTCCCGTGTCTGTGAGTGCTCCCTCCCGTGTCTGTGAGTGCTCCCTCCCATCTGTGAGTGCTCCCTCCCATCTGTGTGTGCTCCTTCCCGTGTCTGTGTGTGCTCCCTCCCGTGTCTGTGTGTACTCCCTCCCGTGTCTGTGAGTGCTCCCTCCCGTCTGTGAGTGCTCCCTCCCGTCTGTGAGTGCTCCCTCCCGTCTGTGTGTGCTCCTCCCCGTGTCTGTGTGTGCTCCTTCCCGTGTCTGTGAGTGCTCCCTCCCGTCTGTGAGTGCTCCCTCCCGTCTGTGAGTGCTCCCTCCCGTGTCTGTGTGTGCTCCCTCCCGTGTCTGTGAGTGCTCCCTCCCGTGTCTGTGAGTGCTCCCTCCCGTCTGTGTGTGCTCCTTCCCGTGTCTGTGTGTGCTCCCTCCCGTGTCTGTGAGTGCTCCCTCCCGTGTCTGTGAGTGCTCCCTCCCGTCTGTGTGTGCTCCTTCCCGTGTCTGTGTGTGCTCCCTCCCGTGTCTGTGAGTGCTCCCTCCCGTGTCTGTGAGTGCTCCCTCCCGTGTCTGTGAGTGCTCCCTCCCGTCTGTGTGTGCTCCTTCCCGTCTGTGTGTGCTCCCTCCCGTGTCTGTGAGTGCTCCCTCCCGTGTCTGTGAGTGCTCCCTCCCGTCTGTGTGTGCTCCTTCCCGTGTCTGTGAGTGCTCCCTCCCGTGTCTGTGAGTGCTCCCTCCGGTCTGTGAGTGCTCCCTCCCGTCTGTGAGTGCTCCCTTCCGTCTGTGAGTGCTCGCCCACACACTCCACATCACAAGACTGAGTCCCTGTGAAGTCATGAAGCTGCTTTGAAGAGATGTTGCCAAATGCATGCACGGGAGTACGCGGTCCTCGGTGAGACCACCCCCGAGCAGATCAGACTGTGTTGGCACAGAGGATTCCGCTGCTCCCAAGTCCTGAAGGACTGTCAGAAACCAGTTTGAGACCCCTGAGACCATCACAGCTGATTCTGTAAGCCTGGATTCTCAAACTAGAATCCCCCTGGTTTGTCAATGTGGGTAGGAGAGGACTCTCCATGGAATTTGTTCCCAAGTACAACCGTGAAAGGAAGACCAAAGCTTTCTGAAGCTGCTCTTCCCAAGCCCCAAGCCGTTGTGGAGACAGAAACATATGTGTGCATAGGCGGAGCCCAGCCCTCCACACACTCGACAGTGTAGGAACTGCAAGGTGGCCATCTTGAACTAATATTTATTTGGATGTAAAAGCTCTATTATGAACCTTGAAAAGCCTATTTTATTTTGTAAGTCTACCTTCTACTTCTTTGTAAATCTTCTCTCCGAAAGTAGAGCTAGAATCTCACATTGAAGAGATAATTTTAGCTGTGATTTATATACATTTGATGGAGCTCATGCTGTTTTGTGCATTTTAAGTTTGATAAAAAAATTGAAATGTATTCTTCTAACCCTTTTTTCCATAATTCTTAATCCCAAGTGCATTTAAAGGAAATGAATTCCGCGTGTTTCTTATTCCATACACTTAACTCCTCAAATAATGTTTTGTGAGGAGCCTTTGATATCCAAGAAGCCTTTGAATCCTTTTATGAGACATTTTAAGCTTCTCTCCTCAGAAGCAGGAAGTCATGTTTGGCCAAGACCAAAAGAACTCACACACCAAATGGTTTTAGTTCAACTTGAAAAGGCCACACCGGGGGCTCCGATGGGGTCTCAACATAGCAACACGTGTTCTCCGGGCTCGGGGGAGAAAGGGGGTCGGGTTTTGATCTATCCCCAGGCCCTGAGCGGGAGGCCTTCCTGTGAATGCTGGGTGGCAGAGAGACGTCAGCATGGCAAGACCATGTGCCATGAAAGAAGTAAAGAAATAAGCCGCCTCACTAATCTCCTGGACTTTACCTCGCTGACTCCATAGTGACAGAACCATGGGGGGGGCGCGCTTGCCACCGAGGTGCCGGATGGTGGCCCGCACGGGTTACCCCTCTGACATCTGTGCATTTGAGGGCCAACTACATTGCTTCGCACATGCTGCTTTCAACTCTCGGTTTTCCATTGTAATCATGATTTACAGATGGTGGGGTAAACTCTTCATAGAAGATTCCCGAAGCTCAAGTTCACAGAGACATCTGTGACTGCACTTTAAAATGCCCTGTTAGCCTGTGGTCCCGAGAGTACACTGTGGGAGACTGCAGAGTCCTTGTAGAGATATATGCAAACACACACACACACACACACACACACACACACACACACACACACACACCGTCTAGATAGACATCATGTCAGTCCACATCAGGCAGGACCATACATTGTATTCTTCTGTCACATATTCAGCTAACATCTTAGTGACAGTTTCAGAAGGTGCCCCACACTCACAAGGTGCCCCCCCAAGATATCCTTGGTTCTCACAAGGTACCTCCCACAATGTGCACTCTACCCCCACAAGTTGCCCCCCCACCTCCCCAAACATGATAAACACATATGCATTTTATTTCCAAACCGTAAGCCAAGTTAAAAGAGTTAAAAAAGTAAAAATTTATGAAGTTAATTACAAAAGATGAAGAGCAAAACTAGAAAAAAAAAACCTGTCATATAAAACAGACAGGAAGCACACGGGAACTTCGTGGAAGTCTGCAGTCCCGACCTCATTTACACTGAAAGAGAGAAAGACGACTCTTCAAGCATGGCCGTCACAGGACCTGAACCAGCACCGGCTTGTCCATTTCCCAGCATCCCCCGGGGCAGTTCAAATGACCTCTGAGGTCATTCATCACAGCAACTAATGTATGGATGTTTTCCAAACGCTTGCAAGCCCAGCGCCTCACGTGGCCCTTACATATGCCTCTATGTGAAGATAAGACAGGTATTAATTTTGCTCTTCGACATGAGAAACGAGCCACAGAGAAGTTATCAAACTGCGCTCAAGGAAACAGGGGCACATGGTAGCAAAAGGCAGCCACCAGGAGAGATCAGCATCCCTACTACAGCACCTTCCTTGCCAAAGAGCCCAAAGGTGCTGTCGGCTGGTGATAGGGGAAGAGAGGGCTGGGGACCAGAGGACCTCAAAGCTCTTCATCGGATCCCACTGCGCCCTGCGATCAAGCACCTCTTTCATCTGTGGGTCCCACGTGCCTCCCTACATCCACCTCGTGACAGTCTCACAAAACCTGTCGTTGGACTTGAAACAAAACCCAAACCTGCATCCAAAACGACCATTATTCAATTATCTCTGGATGTGATCGTCGCTGTGGTGGGCTGTATTCCTCCGGAGCTCTCCGCCAAATAGGTTCCCTTTCCCTTATGCTGCGTGTGACTATCGTCTCACAGAAACAAGGGAAGGTAGCGGAAAGTGTCACTGCCAAACGGCAAGAGCTGCACCTTGAAGCTTCCCAGATGCTTCTTGTGTCAGCGAAACATTAGTGCTTTAGGTGGATTTGTACAGAAACATTTCCCCTACTTTTAAAATGATTATCTTTGCAGTTTTCCGGTTACACTTCCGTTGTGATATGAACACACCAACAGTGTAGGGGACAAGGAGTTGATTCATGGTCAGGACCCTCATGTTGACATGTCACTACCATCGAGTCAGGGGAGTTCTTCCCAACATCCGAATCCTCGGGAACTGGTGACATCTCAGCCACGCTCTCACTTTTCAGTTTGCCCAAGAACTGAGTCACGTCTCTCCGTCTACCTACCTGCCCGGAGTGTGGCCCTGACCCGCCATGGGCTGGGCCTTCTTACATCCATTAGATCCCGGCTCAGCAGACCCCCTCCAAGAAGGTTCAGCAGACCCTCTGCACCCCAGCTCAGCAGAGCCCCAGGCCTCAGGTTCCCTGAAAGCAGCAGCCCCACGGGGAACCTTGTGGGGCCTTGTCCGCCGCCCAGGAAGGGAGCACGCAGGCTGGGCCGCGCCTCGCCTCGCACCTGAGCAGGGAGCTTCAATAGCTTGCGCGCAGCTCGCTTCAGGGCTGGAGGCGTTTGTTTGTAAGCTGTTATTCCATCTGGGACTTTCTAGGAGTCGAGCAAAAAACAGTCGCGTTTAAACAAGCAAACAAACCAGAAGGAGAAAGAGAGACAGAGAATGTGTGTGCTATGCGTGCATCTGTGCATGTGCATACATATGCAAACGTGTATGTGTGTGCATATATGTGCATGTGTGTGTACATATGTATACACGTGTATGTGTGTATATGTGTGTGTGCGTGTACATACATGTACAAGTGTGTACCTGTATGTGTAGATGTGTGTACATATATGTGTATATGTGTGTATGTGTATGTATATGTGTGTACGTGTGTGCATGTACATACGTATACATGTGTATGTGTGTATATATGTGTGTGCATGTACATACATGTACAAGTGTGTACCTGTATGTGTAGATGTGTGTACGTACATACATATATGTGTGTGTGTATGTATACATGTGTATATGTGTGCGTGTGTATATGTGTATATGTATGTGTGCATGTGTGTGCATATACATGTGTATATGTATATATGTGCGTATGTATGCATGTGCATACATGTACAAGTATGTACATGGTGTGCAGATGTGTATACATGGATGTGCTTGAATGTGCACATGAAGTACGTGTGTAAGCATGTGTGCAGTTCTCAAGTTTCCCAGGGGGAGAGAACTGGATCCTGTTCTAATTTCCCCTTTTACCTACATCTTTCTAGATGGCCCCCCCTTTTTTGCAAACACACATTCTCTTTAGGGGAAAAATGATCTTTCACTGCATGAGTCTAGAGATTGCCTTCTCTCTGCTGAGTCATGATTTTTCCTACAAGAAGAATTCAGACAGGAGCAGGGGATTTCCTTGGAGACCACTCCTAGGATGAAAGTGCACAGAGGTGTTGAATTTATCCCAAAACACTCGTTTGGGGGGAGGAGAGCTACTGAACTCCAGGACACTTGGAAAAAAAAAGGGACTTTAAGTCAGGGTAGTGGTAGGAGCTCATGGTCTCAGGAAGATTTTTCAATTCTAGAATCTCCTCTCCTGGGCCACAGTTGTGTGTGTGCGGGGTGGGTGCGTGTGTGGGTGCATGCGTGGGTGTGTGTGTTTGTGTGTAGATCCTGACAGTGCATTTCCATGGTGACTGGGCAGGGACTCCTCGGGGTCACGCATATGCTGCCCTTTCTTCTCGATGACAACCACTTTCCTAAGCCAGGGTCTCGTATGAAGCTTTGGAGATTTGTCTCATTGATCTCTTGCCACTCAGGTGACCCTGGAAGCCCCAGGCCCCTGCAGACCACAGAGGAAGCACATCTGGTTGGGAGCCCCTGGGGCTGTCCAGTGTTCTAGCAGCTGTCGTGCGTGAGCCCCTCCCAGGCTCCTGTGCGCGCATCCGTAGCTGCTGTTCATGTCTGGAAAGGTCAAGGCACCTTTAAAAGGCGGAGCCTTGCTAGAGGAAGGCCCCATGGGTGGGCCTTGTGGGTGGGTGGTCCTACCCCACTTCCTCTAGCAGTTTGCTCTTGCGGTCTGCAGCTTGCTCTCTGCCTCCGTGATGGATGTGACCCGAGTCGTCTCCAGATTCTGTTCCCTGCCTCGCCTTTTCTGCCATAACGGACATGTCTTTCCCTCTGGTTCCATAAGCCACGTAAACCTCTTTTCTCTCCTAAAGGTGCCTGAGTTGGAGTGTTGTCTCACAGCAACAGGGAAGAGTCATTGCAGTAGCAATGACTGAGGCGTAGGCTCCTGCTCTTGGGGAAAAGACAAGAACCAGGTTCTGCAATGACAAAGAACCAGTGGGGTCACCAACAGCTGGACATCGTGCATCAGGAGACACCGAGAGTAAAAGACCTAGAGTCCAGGAAGGAAGCAGGCCAGAGATGCCAGGACCACGTCTGTGATTGTTCATCCCAAGTGTCAAGTCCGCATGCCTTGTGTCACCCAGGAGACACGCCTCTGTGTGTATCTCCGACACTCGTGACTGAGAATTGACAAGTGGACCCTCCCATGGGCTGGGACCTGAGACGAAACAGAGAGGAAGCCAGGATGGTGCCAGCATTCGTTCATCTCGTGGTTCCCGTGCAGTCACAACAGATGAGCCTGTTCATGGTCCTGCCGCTACATCTCAACCTGCTCTCTCGACGCCCTTCCTGCCCTGAGTCCAGCAAACCCTTCCTCCCCTTAAATGCTCACCTTACAATTGTGGTCGCAGCAAGAGAAGAATGATGGAACCAGGACTACACTGCTTGAGAGAACGAGGATTTTTATTTTTTCTTACGACAGTCCAGTTACAGATTTAATCCAGCTTGGCAGAAAAAATCCACACCAAAACACCATATTCCTATATCCACAGGACTACTGAGAGAGGGACAATCCTTACTAGGTGGGCTAGCATGTCTGGCCAAGTTTACAGAAGAATGTGTCATAGTTAGGCACAGGTGTCAACTTGACTGTTGAAGGTTTGAGCTTTAGGTGCATTTGTAGAGAATTAATGGTTGAGGTGATCTCAGAGCAAACCTGCAGGAGATTGTCTGGCTGATGGGGAAGGCCCAGGTGGGTGGGACTAGGCCCTGGAATAAAATACAAAGAACTAGTTGAGAGAGTCGGCATCCTTGTGCACACTTGGCCAGACATGCTGGTGTGGCAAGTAAGGATGGTCCTCTGTCGGCATTATGTAGAGATGGTGTGGCCAGTTCCCTTGGTCCTGCCTGGTGTTGGTGCCGCTCTCCTGTCAGGCTCGACTATGAACTGTAACTGGACTATTGTAAGAAAATAAACCCCTTGTTCCCTTAAACCTTGATGGCGATTTATCAGCAACCTTGCAGATGAACTGCTACGGATGCCAACTTCCAGCCAGCTCCCTCCATCTTATTCACCTGCCCAGGGATTACCCCACTCCCGTGGGCTGGGCCTCCCATCAATCAGATGATCTCCTGCGGGCCTGCTCAGGGACTAACTCCAAACAGTCAGTTGATAGATTGACACTTATATCTAACTATGGCACTGAGATCCAATCCAGACTCTCAGAAGACTGAAGAAGGAGGATTGTAGCAAAGTGGAGGCTGGTGGGCTGGGATGGAGAGAAAGAGAGACAGAGAGAGAGAGAGAGAGAGAGAGAGAAAGAGAGAGACTTATGGAAAGCCTACAGGTTTCAGAGCGCTCCTGGTCAGCTCTACGCTTGCACAGCAAGGGGAACATAGATGAGCTCCTTCCTGTCAGCAGAATTCTTGGTTCAACATCATGAGAAATTGGAGCTGCTGAAAACACCAGCGAGTGAGGGACCTGTGTCTGTCCAAGTTGCTCGGAAACGTGACCGCTGAATGCCCATCCAAACCATGACATCATCCCACCCTGCCGAAGCGCTGGGAAGATTAGCAAAGAGGGGACAGGAAGAATGCAAGAGCCAGAAGACAGGGAGAAGGTACGTGAGCTGCGGTCTTCCAGACGGGGCGCAGCCACTGCCCCCTCAGTCACAGGACGGCTGCAGTACTTGTGAGTCTGCAAAAGGCCAGGTCTGTGTGTGTCAATCACAGACGTGGGAGGGTCTGGAGAGCCGTGCCCCTCCGTGCTGGAGTGCTGACCACTGATGGATTCCGAGAAAGACGGCCGCGGTTTTCAGTTGTGCACCCACTGGCGAGCCCAGCAGGCTCCAGTAGGCAGTTCCAGCGTCACTCGGCTGGCCTGCGTCCGTCAAAGCACTGGGGAGCCCGCAGCAGTGCGCTGAGCCTCACGCACTCAGGCCACGCGACTGTCTGGCTTCTTGTGGCTTTTCAGAGAAAAGACATCTTTCCTGCTGCCCTGCGACCCCCCCCCAGGGCATCTCCTCGTGGGAGCGGGGATCCCTTCTATGGAATGTGAGGCAGCAGCTGCCCCAGAGGGCTTCCCTCCAAGTAGCACCGTGACGTCGTGCTCGAGCCTGATGCATTCTGGGACCCTCAGACCCCAGGTGTGTTTGGTTTTGATCTTGACTTGCATGGCCATCTACCTCTGCCCCGCCTGTGACTCTGTGACTGCAGATACCTGTTGCGGGAGTTGCTCTGGAATAAGTTCTCAGACACTGTTAGGGTCAAGAAGAGGAGTTTAATTCCGGCGTTGGGACACGAGGTCATCCTTAGACGAACTCCAGCCCAGCTTAGTCTGCACTAGTATTTTACACCAAAGCAGGGCAGGGCGGAGCAAGGGTGACATTGCAGAAGCGCAATGGTTAATAATATGAGTGGGTGGGTGGACACACACTGACCCCTGGCCTTGACACTTGCCAGAGGGAAGCTGAGGCCAGCATAGAAGCAGCAGCGCCATGCATCAGGGCCATGCATCAGGGCCATGCAGCAGGGCCATGCATCAGGACCATGCATCAGGGCCATGCAGCAGTGCCATGCATCAGGGCCATGCATCAGGGCCATGCATCAGGACCATGCATCAGGGCCATGCATCAGGGCCATACATCAGGACCATGCATCAGGACCATGCAGCAGTGCCATGCATCAGGGCCATGCATCAGGACCATGCAGCAGGGCCATGCAGCAGGGCCATGCAGCAGTGCCATGCAGCAGGACCATACATCAGGGCCATGCATCAGGACCATGCAGCAGTGCTATGCAGCAGCGCCATGCAGCAGCGCCATGCAGCAGCGCCAAGCAGCAGCACCATGCAGCAGCGCCATGCAGCAGCCCCGTGCAGCAGCCATGCAGAAATTCCATGCAACAGCACCATGCAGAAGCAGGCTGAAGGGGTGAGTTGGTGCCTCTGAAATGTTCTTACTTGACTGCCTTTGGGAATTCAGCAGTTTTCTATCTTAACTTACAGCAGCATAAAGCATTAGTTTACCTTTCCTATTTCAGTACCCACCATGCCTATCTGGGCTTCCATCGTTCTTCTGTCTGTCCTGCCATATTGTTTTTTTCCACTTTCTCTCTGTAGATTTTGTACTTAATATACAGACCCACGTGTGCCATCTTCAATGGCACCGGAGTTTCTTCAATCTTGTTTGCCTTTATTGGTTAATAATTTTAGAACCCAGACAGAAGTTTGACTCCCTGAGGGACCACATTTCTGAGCCCGGGGCAGTGGTGTCCCTGGGACAATGTGACTGTCCTCTCACCTATGACGCTAGGGACAAACCTCAGACCACTGCTCAGACCTGTCTTTGCCCTGCAGTCAGGTCTGCGGCTTGTCACACCCGGAGAGTTTCCAAGACAGCAGCCCCACTTCATGGATGAGATCCTCTCTGCATCCCCCCAAACGTGCCCGTTCTCTGATCTCTGATTATGCTGCTCCTCTTCTAGGAGGAAAAGGAACCGATGCAGCGATCACTCGCCAGCTCCACATGGGCGTCACCACTTCCTTGGTTTGCTCTGAGTCCATCGTTCTGCTTCGACGCGCCACGGAATCCCCCAGCTTCCTTCCTTTGTGGAACCAACATGGAGGCATCGCTGGGTGGGATGAGGACCTTGGTCCTGGGTTGGCCCCCGTCACATCCGTGTCCGCCTCACCACCAATCATCTCTCCAGTCAAGCCCACTTCCTTCCCTTAGGGAGATAACTTTGCAATCACATGCCAACATTAAGAACAGCATGTGCAACCATTAAATGAGACCATTATTTTTCTCCTCCTTTGGTTATCTCCACGGTGACAGTCAACCACGCCACGCACTCTGTCACACAGAGTTTTACTTTCACAAACAAAGGACAGTTCAGTACCAGCCCAAGTTCCTTTTCTGGCCCCCAACTCAAATTCTACATTGTATTAACTGGGAACAGCAGGGTCTTAGCCATTCTTAGCTGCCAAATAGCCCTGCAAATTACACATTGTGCTGGCTCTGGGTACTGCTAGAGGAAATAAATGCCTATGTTTATGTGGAAAATATGACCATGTAGCATAATTGGGAGTGTTTAAATTTTTTTCATGAATATATAATTTCAACAATGAGTATGATGGGTATTGCTTTAGAATTCTTCTTAAAAATGAAAAACAGATTTACCAAAATGGTTAGAAACTTATCAGTGATTAGTGGCAGTTACTTTTATTACCCCCCCAAAAAAAAACTAAGCAAAAAAAAAATAATAATAATCAAGGTATTCATTTGTTTCCCCTCATTTAGGGCCCATATGCTATTTCCATGAGAATGGCCTAAAGTTACTTAACGCTCAATTCTGCTCTGTGGGGCTAGCCTCTCTCACAGGCAAGCCTGCCCGATGGGGAGGCATATGGGAGACGCGCTCCTTCTCTCCGAGCAGATGGAGCCTAAGCGTGCCACAGCAATTATGTGCTTCGTCTCCAGAGGGAGGATGCTGGCGGCTTTGTTCCTAGATGACACGGCTCGCCGCGCCTTCTGCTCAGGTTAGAATTCATGCGCTTCGATTCCAGTGACTTTGCTTCTTTTGAGAAGGATTTCCATAATAGACTTACAATGATCATGTGTGTGTGCGCACACACACACACGTGCGCACACAAATGCACACATGTGCCTGCTTGCTTTGCACAGACCTAGAGATCCGAGCTCCTCTGCAGAGCATTCTGCCCTTTGCGGCGTGGGGCGCCTGCGCTCTGTGGATTCCAGGAAGGCGTCTGGACCAGGGAGCAGTGGACCCTTTGGACCAAGAAGCTTTACAGAGACGAGGAACAATAGCGCAGAGAAGTTTACTCACTAAAGGACACTAACGCAGCCACAGCTGACCACCGTCGACACTCTTCCTGGTGTTCCATGGCGGGAGATGACTTGCGCCACGAGTGTGAGGACATAAAGTGTGATGACGCAGCAACAGCAAGATGGAGGAGACAGGCGGCTCCCTGGAGCTGCAGCCGGCCAGCCCAGCTGGCGACCTCTAAGTCTGTCTCAATGACAAGCCCTGTCCCAAACGACCAGTGAAAGATTCCTGAAGAAAGATTCAAGGCTGTGCTTTGATCTCTGTACACAGGCAAACATGCACAGGAAAAACACACACACAGGTATATAGATACACATGTGCACACATACACGCATGCACACACACAGGTATGTAGACAGAAACATGCACACACGTGAACAGGTATGTAGACACACATGCATACATGTGCAGGCACATGTCCATGCGCACATGCAAATACACACATATGCACAGACACACATGGACACACATACACATGGAGACATACACGTTTGCAGGCACACACAGATACACAGACACACACATGCATAGGCATGCAGATACACACACTGCACACAGACACATATGTACACAGAGACATGCAGACAACTAACACAACAGATACATGCACAATGCACAGGCACATACAGACACATACACACAGATACAGACAGGCACAGATACACAGACACACACAAGCAAAGGTATACAGACACACGTGCACACACGTGCATAGGCACATGTTCATGCACACATGCAAATACACACATATGCACAGACACACATGGACACACACATCCACACATCCACACAGAGACATGCACATTTGCAGGCACACACAGATACACACACAGACATGCACATGCGCAGGCACACAGAGATGCAGCTGCACACAGACACATATGTGCACAGAGACATGCAGACTAACACACAGAGATACACACACGTGCACAGGCACATACGACACATACACACAGGTACATGCACAGGCACATAAGATACACACACGGGCACACACAAGCACACCCACTGACACACACACACAGGCACACCCACAGACATACAGACACAAAGAAACACATGTTGACACTCACAGACACACACACAGAGGCACTCATAAACATGCACACACTCACACACATGCACGCGCGACACAAACAGCAGCTTTCAGGATGCCTCTTGCAGGTGGTCCAGTGGAATGCAGAACAGACGCCAGGAAGGAACAAGGAGCAGAGTCTGACACACGGGCCGTGGGACATCCGCGAGAGGCCCGCAGTGCACAGTGGGAAGGGCTGACATACTAAGCCGGCCTGGGGCCCTTCGTCTCCTCTTGCCCTTAAGGTTCTGTGTTTTTTTCCTAATAGAGATGTCCCGGGAGTCACATCTCAGTGGACTACATTTAAACTTCGATGCTAATCTGCATTGGGTGCATAGTCACAAACATTTTGGTACCACCAGGATGGGAAAGGTGGGTGAGCGCCCTGGCACTCTGCCACAGGCTTGGATCACATTGGCCACGCCCCACAAGGGCATTCGTCTGCCGGGGCGCTGTAACAGAGCGTCAGAAACCAGGGCAGACAACGGGAGCATCCAGCATCTCTTAGCTTCAGAGACATTAAGTCCAAGGTGAGGTACGACAGAGGAATCTAAAGCCACGCCCCGCGCAGCAGTGGCTGCGATGTGAACGTCTGGGATTTCAGCAGCGTGTTATAGGGTGGGAAAGAAGACGCCTCTCCTGTGTTTGAAATGCGTGACGTCTCCGGCCCAGCAAAGCTCCAGAATGCAAATGTGCACCGGGAGGTGTCTGCGATGCTGAATTCTGAGCAGCACCCCCATGCGGAGCGGCGGCGCTCTAGATAGGAAGCCGTTGGCCTCCCCACCGTCACTGGGCTTGGGGTACAGGACTGTGCGGGACAGATGGGAAGCAGGGTCATTACGAAGCCCTCATTACTCCTTGTCAGCACTGGGTCCCATTAGGAAAATTAATATATCGACTATTTCTCTGGAGATGAATCACGAGACGCTATCCACACCGAGAGGACTGTGTCTTGAGCTCATAGCATATCTGGGGACCTGGACCTTTTGGAATTCTCAGTGTCCAGAAGTCCCTGACGACCTTGACCCCCTTAGGCGATGCTGGTCCCCCGTCCCCTGGTGGGCGCTCTCTCTTGTAGGCAGGCGTGGTGGCAGAGCCACAGAAGGGCATTTCACACAAGCTTGACTAGAAACATCGGTAGGCAGGCGTGGATTTGTGTTTCATGCGCAGCCCCCTCAGCCATCCGGGGGAATTTTTATTTTTATTAGTAATCACACGGCCATAGCGCCACAGCAACACTCCACTCTTCTGGGAACAAAATTGTCTTATTCTCGTCTCTCTGTCCCTGTAATAACACATGACCCAGACAATTTACAAGAACAAGGAAATTGGTTCCAGATTACGATTCTCCAGGTGACAGTCCAATCGGAATGTTCATATCAGCCTCAGGCTCGGAGGGACCTGGCCGGACCATATATATCCACAGGAAGATGCCGGCTTGCCAGGCTGCCAGAACGAACCAGCTTCCCTCCATCTTATTCACCTTCCCAGGGGATGTCCCACCCACGGTGGGCTGGGTCTTCCCACATCCGTTAAACAGTCACCTCAGGCTTATTCACAGGTTTGTCGCAACTAAGTTCTTCATAGTTGTGCCTGACGACTCGGCTCCCAATTATCAAGTAGACACCTACTGGCACACACACTAACCTGTGAGATTTTATTTTTCCCTTAACCATGTGTTGTTTAGGGAAAGAAAGACTGACAAGATGAAAAAAGTTTAAGCCTCAAATTTGGGCCAAATAAGCAAATGTCAGCATGAAATAGAGATAGGGATGGTTTGAAAAATGCTATCTATTAGGATGCAACTAGGGGCGATGGATCTCGCCCAGAGACTGCATTGAAGACACCTTCTGGGGGCAGCTGTATACCTCGGAAGTCCAGGGACATGCTAGTGCATCAAAGCTACAAAGCAGAGAAGTTCAGACTCAGAGAGCGGGGGTCGGTCAGGCATGTCTGGTGATCCACTCTGAGCCTCCCAGTATATGTAATGCTTTCTAGAGAAGTTCCTGTATCCTATCAAGCACAGCAAAAACATCTGGGAAGGTTCCGGTGCATTTTCCTTTGTCATGGCTCCTCCATCATGCTCCACTCCTCTTTCTTGGCCCCAGGGGTCACATCTACCACCTAGCAAAGCCACGCGCCACGCCGCTCGAGTCCATCTAACGTCTAGACTAGGGGACCTGCTCAGCGTTTCAGGAGTCTTGACCGAAAGCTGCAAAGTATTTTCCTGAAAACTCAGAGACGCTGGCCCAGAGTTCTGGGGCCGGACGCACTGGACCAGACAGCTGGTGTCCAAAGCAGACTGGGAGGAGCTTCCAGGGAAGGATGCTCCAGAGGGTGAACCCGCCACAGCCTCGTCAGTGAGCGGTCGGCGAGGTGGCGGCTCTGACTTCTATCCTGGTCCCTGCTGGCTGGGCTGTTTTTATGCAGCTCCGGGGGGGTGGGGGTGCCTGCCAGGTCTGCCTTAAGCAAGAAAGTCATCAACCACTGGAAACAGTCGCAACCCGGAGTGGAAGGAAAAGGCTTAGGAGGGAACAAGAGAAGACGAGGCGAAGAAAGAAGGGATGGGCTGCAAGTGGATGGTGCAAAAGAACATGTTTGGCACCAAGGGGAGAAATGGAGCCCGAGAAGACGCAGGAGGCAAGGTGGACTCCACCCCTAGGCTCTGGGGACCAGCTAATGAAGACGACGACAGACAGTAGACAGGAAGCCAAGAGAACAGCAAGACGGCTCTGTGGGCAGCAATTCGTGGACCAAAGAAGGAGGCAGCTGAGACCTCTATCCCTCCCCCATCTCCCTCCCACGGAGAAGCTGACTCCGAGCTTCGAAGCATCCTCCGGAGCTCAAGTGTGGCTGGATCGGCCTTTTCTTGGCAGGTGAGTTCCCCCCGCTGCTTTAATCCCTTCAGAGTAAGTTGGCATCTGTCACGGGGCCAGGCCCATGGTCCTGCGTGAGGCGCTCCGGGCTGTGCGTGTCCATCTCCCGGGGAAGGGCTGGCGCTGTCTCTTCTCTGAACAACCGGTCCTTGCGGGTCGCTGCTCCAGCAGCCTCGGGTCTCCATGGAGCTCCGCGAGCTCGTCCTTGGCGCGCAAGGTCGTCTTTTCACGCGCACCGGTGTGATGAGGTGACTCACCCTTGCATTGAAGACCGTGCTTCGTGGGGCCAGGAAAATGAATGGACAAAAGGAGGAGCCACATATGGCCTTGCAGCTGGGGGCTCCTGCGGAGGCAGGAGAAGAAAAGTAAAACGACCGCTTTGTCCCAAGGACCCCAAAGAAATCCCCGGTTTCCAAGCAACATTTGTTATCCTTTAATTAGTAAACATTTCTCGCTGAATTGACGGTCTCTCCAGTTCTTCTCTACAGCAAGTCTCCTGTCCTCGCCGTCCCCCCCATTCTTCAAGTGAAGAAGCTGATCTCTTCCCTACCTGATCCGAACAAAAGCAGACAAAGGGGCTCCTCTGTGGCTCAGAGACTTCGTCTCGGCTGTGGGGACAGAATCTGACTGAAGGGCAGGACAAGGAGGGCCGAGGTCAGCCTGACAATGTGTCGCTTCGCCGCCTCGCCCCACCGACCCGCAAGAGGGGGAGCGTTTGACCCCCACACAGTCCAGGAAGCCGTTCTGAAATAGAGCTCTTAAGGGCTGCGGTCAGCCAAGGGGCCAAGGCAGGGAAGGGCGTCTGCCAGCAGCCATGCCTTCCCGACGTGAACGTAGCTCACCAGCTGCCGGAGGAGAAGGCAGCTCTCAGGACACATTCTGAAATTAGGGCAGCTTTCCTGGCTGGTATCGGTGTGTGTGACGCCCCCACATTTCAAGGTGCACATACACCCATCACAAAAAAATGAAAGTCATGTGATTTAAAAAACAGAAGCAAGGTAAACAGAGGAAGAGAGACTATGTAGAGATTGTAGAAAATGCTCTCCCGCCTAGATGTCCTGGGTGCACAGGTGGGATGCGATTTCCACCATGATCATCACCTTTTCTGTTCGCTTCTGGGTCTGAGTGGGAGGTGGGCTTCCCAGGCCGATTCTCCACTTACGTCCCAGATGGCGGGAAAGGCTGATGCAAGGCCTTCGCCAAACAATGAAGCCCAAAACTCACAGGCCTGTAACTAAAGCTGAGCACAAGCAGAAGCCACTGTGCAGGGGAAACACACTGAGGTGTGTGAAGACGCAAGAGAAGGTCTCTCTCTCTCTCTCTCTCTCTTTGTTCCTTCTGTTGTCCTGCTTTGCTTTTGGGCTTGGTGGGCCAGCACAGACGGTGGATTCTCTGATGTGGCCAGGGTGAGGGATGGTATCATAAGGCTGCTAACCCTTGTGCCCCCCCATCCCGTCTTGGCAGTGGCCGTGTGAGCCCCAGGGAATGTTTTTTCTCTCTACTTCCAGCAGGGGCAAGAGGACACGCCCTCTCCGTTCTCTGTGCTGGTGCTCTACTGACAGTGGACGTGAAGGCCGAGGCCAGGTGACTTGGCAACCTTGACCCCTACCCGCTTTCAGACCTAGACCCAGTTACCAAATGGAGTCAGCACATCCTGCCTTTATTATTCATTTCCCCACTGATTTACTTTAAAATGATTCCCCAGGTTCTTTTTAGGTTAATAGTTCTGTGCTGAGAAGCAGCTCAAAGAGTGGCGTGTGCTGCTCTATGGCTGTTTCACGGTGACTCAGGAATGAGCTAAAACATGTTCTACTCGTAGAAGCACTTAGAACCCTTCTGTACAGCAGGTCAGTGAACGCGGAGCCAACGCAAAGACGAGTAATTTGTAATGTCTGGGTTTATGCTCTGTTAGGAACATAACTGATAGAATGGAAATATAGGAAGAGAAAGAGAATTTATTAGGTTGACTCACCAGATAAAACCTGAGCAGTCCAGCACTAGTCCAGGAGGTAGCGGCCAGAGGATTCCTGTAAAGCCCCCAGCTGTGCAGTCTGCTATTGAATCTGTGGGTGGCAGGGCTGACGAAGTTGGGCTCCGACATCAGCGGAAGGGCAGCAACAAGGAACAAGGAGAAGCAGCAACCACCAGGGGGCTCCTAGCACCAGGCAAGAGAGGGAGGGTCTGACTCTTGCTTCTTGCACGCGCTTTAATTGGTCCATTGAAAGGTGCCACCCACTATAGGCCGGGTCTGCCTGACTACTGATTCTCTATAACTGTGTCTCAAACTCGGCCTGCACCTGTCAGGTTGACACCCGTGTCTAAGACGTGGTCAATTGCAACAGAAGAATGAGTGCGATTTCAACCATAGGAGAGCTCAGGGCGCCGCTGAGAGCTCCTCACGAAGAGCATGTGTGAGCGGAAGGGTCCACACAGAGACAGTAACAGGTTCTTCCGAAGTCACTGATCCTCGCAAGAGTGTCAGCTGAATGGGCTGGTCAGAATGTCAACACTGAGCCAAGTGCAGGGTGTTGTTCATAAATATAATACCAATAGTGGTGATAACAATAATATAATGATGAGGAGGAGGAGGAAGAGAAGAAGTAGGAGGAGATGAAGGAGAAGAAGAAAAAGTTTTTGGCTTTTTGTGTCTTCACTGTTTTACAAATGAAAAACTTTTTCCTTCCTGGTCACTTGCAACTGAGGGGGTTTGATCTCACCGGTCAGGGAGGGCAAAGAGTCTGGCAGATAGATGGTAACCATTCTGCAAATGGGAGACTACCACCCTCTTACTGTGGTCTCCTACTCTTATTCCATCTACCTTTGAATCCACTCTTATAGTAAGACTTTATTTTAATAGCCTTTTATCTCTGGCTAGGAGGTGACCTCCAATACCCATCAGATGGAGTCAAGGGCGGTGCAGGAACAGCAAAACTGAAAGTAACAATAAATCATAATTCAGAACATCAGTGACCCTACATTAATCACCTGGAAGCAGACCAGCCAAATATCCCCCCATCCTAAAGCTCAGGGAAATTTGTGGAAGAGGGGGCGGTAAGATTGTAAGAGCCTAAAGATGGGGAGGAGCAACGATACTCCACACAAGTTAGGACTGAAGTAACCATAATAGGACTTTGCATGACCTGAGCAATGACTGACATATCAATGATTCCCCAAAGTCTAGCATGGATCACAGGCACTAGGATCCTTAGAGGCAAGGGATTAACAGTCACAATAGTGTTCCCATACTAAAGGAGAGCACAAGAAAGGGCTCTAGGCAATGCTACTGAGTCCTTACACCTCATTAGAGTGGAGGACGCAGAGAGAAGTTTGCATTCACATTTAAGGACGCTCCAAGGATTGGCAGGGAAAAGGGGAGCACTGGGTGAAAAGGGGGGTGAAAGGAAGGGGAAAAGGGGGGGAGGGTGCAAAGGGTGTCTGGGGAGGGATGGAGGGAGGGGACCAGAGTACCTATTAAGTTTGTATGAATGGGAAAATAAAAAATAAATGACAAAAAAATGAAAAACTTTGGCCTCTTGAAGAACGAATGTTTTCTTTCAGGTAAACACCACGCGTGGATGCAAGCCTCCCTCCTGCTAAATCCAGCAGAGCTCACAGGGAAACGAGCAGTTTTCTTGTGGTCGGGTGCAGTGTGGAGAAGCAGGAAAGAGCTGCCCCCCAGGTTCCAGAAGCTTCTCTCATGCTGACAGCGACGGGCAGGACTGTGACAGGTGGGCTGTGCCAGGCTCAGAGCTTGGCGCGCGGAGCAGGCACGAGCAGGCGCCGAGGACGGAGGCGCTGGCACGCAGCCGTGCTCCTGACTCCTCCGCACCTCGGACCCTGCCGTCACCTACGATGAGGAAACCTCATTTCTGAGTTCCCAAGCGCATTCCTCGTCTGCATGCTGTTCACAGATGCCACGTGCAGATGGCAAGAAATACGAAGACTATGGAGGAATGTGGGCATGAGATGGTTTTCAGGTGTAAGTAGGAAACAAAGCAGAGGGTGTAAACCCAAGAGCTCAGAGAGCTGGGACAGCCTGCTGCTCTCTCCCTCCTCCCTGTAAGGACTTGGATGTCCCGAGCAGACTTTCTACCAGGGGGCAAGTCACACGAGCAAAGAATTTGTGTCTTTCTTTTCGCATTCCCGGGGCCAACAACTCCACAAGTAATACCACGACCATTCAACCGATGTTCATTTGGAGATTTACATAAGTGAATAAATCATGATTAAGGATGGATTTGTACTCATCGGACACCTTAGATGACAAAACGCTACTGGATAAAAAGTGCAACTCATGTTCCTGTCCAATGAAAAAGTCACAAGACATGAAGCGATGTGAACCAGTAGGAAGCAGCCAGAGTCACGTGAAAAGTCAAAAGATAGTCAACCGTTTTTATCAGGGTGAGTCGAAAGGAAGAGTTTGCAGCTTGGATCCAAGCAGGCAGGCCTGTTATTCAAAATAAGTTGTTAATGTTGAAAATGAATTATAATGGATTAATGAAGTTGCAATATCAACTGAAAGGAAGGAGGAAAGAAGGAAGGAGAGGGTGAACGGTGTGGTCACCAAAGGTCTAGAACATTCCCTGGAAAGAAGAGACAAAGAAGAAAGGAAGGGACAGTTAACTGGACTTGCCTTGTGGTATTATCAAAAATGAAAAAGCAGTGAACAATGATAGTTAAATAGCCTTTCGGTGGCGAATACCATGCAAAGGCACATGCATCTGAATTCCTGTGTGTCGATTTTAGGCTGCAGCAATTGAATATCATATAATTATATCTAATTTGTATTTCTAGATTGGAAATTATAGAATGATAGCACAGATTTTCAAAGTTCTCTGTAAATTAGTGGCATCTGCACTTGCGTCCAGATTATTTAACGTGCATCTCCTTCCCCATGGCAAAGGAACCAGCCAGTTTCCAGGTCCTTCGCACTGGACCCACGGGAAGCATCGAACAGGCCCCTGCGCCGAGGCCACAGCTGGCACGGTGGCTTCCTGTGCCCACAAGCGCCTTTCAAAGCTCTCTTCCTCCTGCCAGTTTGCTCTGCGTCTGTTTGTAATCTTCCGTTTTCATGTTTGTGTGACCAACTTGAGAAATATAACATAGGTGCAAGTCCCTCCTAAAAGGCTTGGTAAGTGATAGGCGCCAATTTAATTACAGACATTGATGGCTTAATAATTACAAAGCTGAGTAGGACATTGGGATCCTACGTCTTTCCTGGAGGCTGCTGCTATGGTGCTTGTAACCAGAAATCCAAATATCTGCTTCAAAGTGTCTTTGGAAGGCTCAGGGGATGCAATACGCTTGGCATATCACGGAAGCCAAGCAGCAGAAATGATCAGCCATCCTGACAGCATCTGTCTCTTGGGATCTTCCTTGTTGCTTCGCTTCAAATCTCCCAGCCCTTTTGACAATCCACGTCAGCTGGCTGACTGACAGCCTGCCAGTCCTGTCGTCAGAAGGTGGTCCCCCTGCACCCTCCGCACTGACATCTGCTCTGTCCACCTTCACCTGCTTGGCCGCCAAAGGTCTACAACATTGCCTGGAAAGTCATGTCATAAGATGCTCAGAGTTTGTTTTGATTTTGCTCTGCATTTTGCCAAGATTCCTGTGTCTGCATCAATGATAGATATCATAGATATCTGATAATCAGAAACATAAAAGGACAGAGAGATAACAGAAGACAGATAGATAGATAGATAGATAGATAGATAGATAGATAGATAGATAGATAAAAGAGAGATAGAGATAACAGAAGATAGATAAATAGATAGATATGATAGGAAGATGATATGTTCATAGATGTGTATATAGATTACATACAAAATGTAGACATTAATGTATGGATGATAGATAGTAGATTATCTTAGTCACTTTATCATTGCTATGATTAAAATCTCCACAGAAGCTACCTAAGGAGAAAAACATCCATAATTTTGGCCTTCAGTTCCATAATTGTAGAGTGCATCATGGCAGACAAGGAATGGTAGCAGGAACATAGAAGTCTGCTTGCCATATTGGCAGTCATGGAAAGATAGAAAGCAGAGGGAGACAAAGAGAGAGAAAGAGAAAGGGGGTGGGGTTTTGAGGCTGTGGGGTACCTCCTAAACCAGCCCCCTGGCCGTGCTTCCTCCAGCAAGGTTCATCTTCTGTGGATTCCACCAGTTCCCAGAGCATCATCAGCCGGGGACCTAGTGTTTAAACATAGGGAACTACTGGGAATATTTCACATCTAAACCATTGTGTAAACAGATACCGATGATTGATATCTTACAAGATGATAAAAGATAACTATAGAGAGGAGATGATAGATGAAAGACAGAAATGACAGATGATAGATGGATGAAGATAGATAGATAGATAGATAGATAGATAGATAGATAGATAGATAGATAGATGATAAATATATTGATAGATTGGTGATATATGCAGATAGCTAATGATAGATAAATAGCTGATAAATGATAAAGTGTAAATAAGTGCTAGAAAAGTAATAGTGGAATGTGATGTACAGATATATAGATGATTGATGACCTATATTGTTCATTAGCATAGTGTCTACAGACATTTTCTAAACTTTGCACTTATTGGAAGATAACTATGAATCATGTAGCTTTGCCACGTCAATGGAAAAGCCAAGTCAATGGAAAAGCAAATCCAATTCTGCCAGTCTGTGCTGATTAAAAGGACGTGCTGCACAGCCGGGTCTGTGTCCATCTGCCCTCCTTCCTTTCTCTCCGTCTCATCTCACACTCGGTTTCTTGGGCATGTGGAGTGAGCACCCCCAAGGGATGCCTCTTAGGGACAGAGTGAGTCCTGAAGGGCTGTCCTGGAAAAGCGATGCTTTCCAAAATGCCCACCTGATTGAAGGGCTGGCAGAAGGGGGCTTTCTGACATCCTCTGCCTGTCTCTCTATAATGTGTCCCTGATTGTGCAACAATGAGGAAAATGGCTAAATCTGCGACTTCATGCCGCGCACGCTGCTTCCCGAGGTCACGCTGATGACCAGGCTTCCGCGTCTTGCTGGCACTTGCCATGGGTCATTTTCAAAGTGAGTCCAAATGACCGAAAGCTACTTGATCAGAGAAAATTCAATCTATAGCAAGATCTGCCTCTCCAAAGTCAATTCTATTCCTTTTATTACCCGGCGGCGGCAGAGTGAGTCATCTTCCGTGGATTGCAGCGAGTTCTTGGGCTGGATACTCACAGGGCTGAAATTGCTCAGAGTCGGAGCCGGGAACAATCGCCAGGAGAATCACATTTTGTTTCTCTCCGTGATGTTGACTTGCTCACTGGGCGGGGTTCAGTTTTAACTCCATATGCAGAGCTGCCTCCACCGTCCCATTCTACTTGCCTTCCCGTCTGTATGTCGCACGCTGACTGTCCACGCCAACTGGGCTGTTCATCTTCTCTATTTTGCAGCCAGTTCTCTTCGCCCTTCTGACCTTAAACCTGACAGACTCGTGAGTCTGCTGTGCAGACCATGAATTCAGACTTGGTGCTTCTCGTCATAGCACAACCCAGCTGGTGGTCCCCAGAGCCAAACCACTGTGAGGTCAGCTCCTAGTCACCTTGCCCAGGACTACGACTGTAGACCAGAGGGAGTAAAAGAAAGGAAGACAATTCAGAATCGAGTAAGCACACTTTGAATTCATTGAAATTATTTGTTGTGTTAGTTTGTAGACAATTTCAGCAAATGTCATTAGGATTCATGTTAGTTATGCCTACAGTTGGCCCGTGTGTGTGTGTGTGTGTGTGTGTGTGTGTGTGTGCACGCGTGCACACGCGTGTGAGCTCACACGTGCAAACCTGACAGGCTACAGTGGATTAGCATCCTGAAAGTCCATTCTACCTTTAGCCAGTATCATCACACTTCTTACAAAGTGTGTAATTTGGACTCAGCTCTTAGTAAGCCGACATGTGAAATAAGCATTTTTTTCAGAGAGAGAGAGAAAGAGCGAGAGAGAGAGAACAAAGAAATACACCAATTTTCAGTTCTGTGTGTGTTCGGGTGCTTTCCTTACAGACATTTTGAGAGATGCGTTCAAATGATTCAATCTGCAAGACAAAGACAGCTGCCCAGGGCTCTGAAGGGGAACTGAGTGGGGCACCCCTCCCCCACAGGGTGTCAAGGACGCATGCACATGTGCATGTTTCATGCACCTGGTGTGCGTGCATGCTCCCTCAAAGAGACACATGTAAGGTCAGAGGTTGACATTTGGAGGTCGCCCTCACTCATCCTCCATCTTGTTTATTGAGACGGCATCTCAACCAACTGAGACGGACAGGCAGTCAACTGTCGTTAGACTGTCTAAGTCGGGAGCCCTGGAGCCACGGCTCCACCTCCCTGTGCTGGAGTAACGAGCACATCTCCACACCCGGCTTTCTATTTGGGGTGCTGGGGCTCAGAGCCTCAGGCTTACGGGCCAAGCACGTCACCCACAGAACTATCTCCACAGCCCTGAAGTTGGTCATTTCGCCCATCAGTCTCAGTTTTGAGAACTCCATTAAGCTGAACATGCTGGTCTGGCACGTAAGGATCGTCCCTCTCTCAGCTGTTATGTGGTGATGGTGTGGCCAGTTCCCTTGGTGTTGGTGTGAGCTCTCCTGCCAAGCTGGACTGAGAACTGTAACCAGGAATCATAAGAGAGAATAACCCCTTGTTCTCTTAGGCCATTTGATGGTCATTTATCAGCAACCATGCAGGCGGACTACAGCAGTACCCTAACATCAAGACCGTATTAGACTTGAGTTACAGCCCCAGGAAAAATTCAGACTGTGTCTTCCCTGTGTCTTCAAGATTTCCGAGATTTGTGGGTACAGAGCTCAGCCGGCCCCAGAGCACCTCAGTGGGAAGACGTCCTTTCCTTTCAGTCCCTGACCTTTTTATTCATTGACGGCTTCATGCGTGTGTATAATGAATTTTAGTCATTTTCGAGGCCCTAGTTTCCCGTCTCAGCCCCTCCTTTTTTTCTTCCATTGAAAAATCTCCTTGTCAATGAGTCCCCTTCCTATTTATGGATTTAAATGTCCATGTGTGTGTGTCCCTGAATTTCATCAGTGTTGCATGCATGAATATGTGGAATGTTATTTACTGAATCTCCATGTCTCTCTGTGTGTGTTGCCCATGTATGTGTATATGCATGTGTGTGAATGTATGTGGTTCTCTGAATTGCCTGCGTAACTATGTGGATGTTATTTACTGAATCTTGAGCACCTCACCTGTGGTTACACCTTTGACGTCATCTTGTAACATTTCCCCAGTGACCTCAACCTTAAGGAGACGTCCAAGGGGTGAAGAGGAGCTTCCCTGTGCAGAAATTCATTTTTAAAGCTACCCAGCCACACAAAGCAAAGGCTAAGAGAGGCCTTCACAGCGTCTCCTGTGCACACCCAAGTCAGCCACGGATCACTTGGCTGCTGGGTGACGTGTGGTGGGAGCAGTCTGGGGCTATGAGCGGCACAGGCCCAGGGAGGACAAAACAATCCCAGGATGGCTGGGAAGGCTCAAGAAGACCCACAGGCAGCGATCTGCTCCCAGGATCCAGGCTCCAGGGAGCGACGCATCTAAGCTGCATGCATACGATTGTCCCTCCTCTGTCCCTCCCACCACTTCACGGTGCATTTCCTGCGTGAAGCTACTCATGGAATGCTGGCCCTGGTTCCCACAGACGCTACATGAGGGATCCCTAGGAAAAATATAGTGCGCTATTGGGTAAGGTATTAAAACTTATTTGTACAAGAAGGACCTCTAATGCAAATGATGGCAGTCAAGCCATAGCTACACAGGGAACTCACCACGATGTTCTCCAAAGAGATTCACCTTCTACCTGTGTGACTTCTGTCCCCTCCTCTTAATTTCTTTCCAAATATCATTCCAAAGTTGCGTAACATTACCTGCACTGAGAACATGCCTCCAGGCACACACGGTTTGGATTCCTGACTGGTACCCTTGATGAGCTAGCATGCTAGTGTGAATGAGCAGACAGCCTGTCCCATTTTGCACATCCTCTTCATTCTCCCTAGGGGTACATGGGGCATAGCAAGATTAATCTGAGACTAAAACTGCTGGCATCACAGGTCATAACTGTATGAGTACACAGTGAGCAGGGTGTGGATCAGGAGTTGTGTTAAAGACTGTGGTTTCTAATTCCTGTACCTTTCATGATGCCCGTACCACAGATGCTATTCTGCCTCTGTCGTTGTTAGGCACAGGTGCCAACTTGGCAGTTGAGGGTTTGAGCTCTGGGCACATTTGTGGAGAATTAGTAGCTGAGTTAAGCCCAGAGCAAACCTGCAGGAGATTGTTAAGTGGATGTGGAAGGCCCAGTCCATGGTGGGCGAGACTAGGCCCTGGACAGGTGAATAAAATGGAGGGAACTGTTTGAGAAAGGGGGCATCCTTGTGGACACTTTGGCCTGGCAAGTGAGGATCGTCCCTCTCTCAGCTCTTATGTGAAGATGGTGTGGCCAGTTCCTTCAGCTCTGGTGTTGGTGGGAGCTCTCCTGACAAGGAGTGAGAATGGTAACCAGCCGATCATAATTGAGTAATCCCCTTGTTCCCTTACGTCGTTTGATGGTAACTTATCAACAGCAATGCAGGTGAATTGCAACAGTCTCTGAGAGACTTTTTGAAGATGTTTGAAATTCTATTTCAATGCCATTTTCAGATTATTTTGTATTTTTATTGCCATCATTATTTTCAGGGAGTTATTTTTTTATTTAATTTTCAGGATTACCTCCTCCTCCTTCTTCTCTCTCTCTCCCCACCTCTCTCTCTCACTTTTATTCAAGAGTATTTCAATAAGTCACCCCGCACACTCGTTACAACTCTCCCAAGTGATTCTCACATCTCACAATGGTTTTCCCAGGGTAGGTCTCAGTGTCACGGTGTCCAGGCGGCTTCTGAGAGCAATAGTCCAACTCGGGGACCACTGGGCATGAGCAAAACTTCTCACACCGAGCAGGCGTCTCACTGCTGCCTACAACTACTTGCCACCTTAGGGGCACAGTCACCTGCCCCCCACAGGGCAGTTGAGCACAGGTTTCTGAGAGACCCACGTAGTGCCTGTAGTTGCATTCCTGGCCACACTTGTGAACCAATGCAGGGCCATGAACTGACTTCTCACTGGGCTTCTAGCAGCATCTAGAGTGACCCGTTCAGAGTTCTCCATGCAGCTGTGACATGGGAGGAAGCTGGGTATTTGCAGAAACCCCATGTGGTTCCAAATCTCGGTTTAGCAGAAACTGGCTGTGGGATGTGGGCCAACTTACATGGCTAGTTTTACTAAATTGTAGAAGACGTAAACTCTTAGCTATTTAGAAGTGTTTTGGTGAACATTAAAGATCATAAATCGCCTGAGGACTATTCCAGTTATGATGAAAAGTTGGTTCCTGAAAAGGCGTGTCCTGCCTTTCGGGGAGGAGGAAGAAATTGCTAGAAACTTTTTATATTTGAGGCATGCGTGTATGTACAAATTGATGTTCCATTTCGACAATGTTTTATGGTCCTTTTAGCTTAAAATACCCCTATGATGAATGTTTCCAAACCAGTTTTTCAGACTTACTCGCTATCCAAGTAAAAAGCATCCTGTTCCACAATTACTGTGTCATAATTTACCTACTGTTAACAGATCTGACATGTGGCTGTCTCTAGACAAAGCAGGCAGGACATAGTTGTCTATTCTATGCTTTCGGAAGACTATCACAAAGAGAGAATCACTTCGAGCCTATAAAAGGTCACTTCCACCACTATTGAGAAGGGCTTTGGTATAAAAAGCACTCACGTGTCTAACCACTGGGGCCTAAGGGAAAGCAATTCAAGCAGCATGTGCCATATCCCAGGGGCATAATGCATATAATGCACATAATGCAGGGCTACCTTTGTCCCTGCAAAGCTGCAGTCTGCAGAGTGCTGGTATTAAAACCAATGGAATGTTCAAAAACACATATAGATATGGTTGTGCAAGTGTGTGTATGTGTGCGTGCACTTATGAATATGTGTTGCATGAGTACATGCATGTACGTGTGTGGGCATGCCAGTACACATGTGTACATGTGCCTGTACATATGTATGTATATACATAGATGTGTTTGGGTATGGATCATGCGCATGTGTGTGGATGTGTATACCTATGTGTACAGATGTATGAATTGTGAATTCATAGTTGTATGTGCATGTGGTGGTGTGCATGTGTGTACATGTGAGATGGTGTGTATGTGCATGTGAGGTGTACATGTATATGTGCATGCGAGGTGTGCATGTGTATGTGCGTGCGGGGTGTGCATGTATATATCCATGTGGGGTGTGCATGTATATGTGCATATGGGGTGTGCATGTATGTGTGCATGGATGTGTGCATGTGAGGTGTGCATGGAGATGTGCATGTATATGTGCATGTGGGGTGTGCATGTATATGTGCATGCAAGGTGTGCATGTGTATGTGCGTGCGGGGTGTGCATGTATATATCCATGTGAGGTGTGCATGTATATGTGCATATGGGGTGTGCATGTATGTGTGCATGGATGTGTGCATGTGAGGTGTGCATGGAGATGTGCATGTATATGTGCATGTGAGGTGTGCATGTATATGTGCATGTGGGGTGTACATGTATATGTGCATGCAAGGTGTGCATGTGTATGTGCGTGCGGGGTGTGCATGTATATATCCATGTGAGGTGTGCATGTATATGTGCATATGGGGTGTGCATGTATGTGTGCATGGATGTGTGCATGTGAGGTGTGCATGGAGATGTGCATGTATATGTACATGTGGGGTGTGCATGTATATGTGCATGTGGGGTGTACACGTATATGTGCACGTGGGTGTGCACGTATATGTGCATGTGGGGTGTGCACGTATATGTGCATGTGGGGTGTGCACGTATATGTGCATGTGGGTGTGCACGTATATGTGTATGCGTGTGGTGGTGTGCATGTGTGTGCATGTGTGGTGTGTATGTAAATGTGTGGTGGCGTATACACTCACATGTGCATGTATTCGCTGCCCTCTCCCATCTTCTAGCTTCTCAGCCGGGGCTTCAAGCAGCGCACAGGCAGCAGCAAACAGGAAGATACGCTTTTCCAGCAGTTTCAGCATCCAGTACTTGGAAATCTAAAAAGAACTGTGCTGCTGGAAGACGCGAAGCTCTGCTCCCTGTGCTTTCCCAGATGTACAAAATGTGCTATGATAGATTGTTCTTCTTTCTGAAACATGCAAATTCATCAGGTGCTGACGAGCAAAGAATCACCACAGACAACTTGGAGGGGCCAAGCTCACAAGAAGCAGACAGGCTGCTCTCCCTTTCTGTAGACGCCTGTCTTGGTTTTGAGAAGGCAGTGAGCAGAACTAGTTTTAGTATCGCCTCGCTAACAGCATTAGCAGACGAACCCCTTTTCTCAACACAAGTCCTTGTCAATCAGATGCCACCCTGACATTACTCTACAGCAGTTTTCCATAACGCGTCTCCACAAGTCACGCTGCTTTGTCATGACACATCAAAGACATTCATGATGCCATCCAATCTGTCAGCATCTTAACGAGGCATCAGAGAGGAACGTCTGATGGGGTGCGCACGCTCGGCCGTGCTAGGTGCGCGATGCTCAGCCGCGCTGGAGGCGCCATGCCGAGCCATGCTCACGCGTCTTTAAGTTCCTGCCATCCTCTGGTGGCGAAGCGAGAGTCCGTCCTGGGCATCGCTGTTTCCCTTTAAGAATACAAGGCAGACATTCCTCGCAGCCCCGCCCGGCCCCCTCCCCCGTAACTAGCTCTTCACGTAGCCTGGTCAAGTGACCTTGTGAAGGAACAACCTTGGCTTCCTGCACTGAGCTTTTGCTTTGCTTGCTTTCGGGGCGAGGGTCTTACCATGTGGCTCAAAATGGCCCCACAGCCTCCTCCCTCAGCCTCCCTAGCGCTGAGATCATAGGCACGTGTCACCCTGCCCTGCTGGGCTGCTCTGGAAGCAAGTGTGTGGTCACATAGGAACCTGAGGCCAGACAGAGCAGAACTTTGAAATCCAGGGCTTTGCTGTGGTGGTTGCTTTAACTGTCAGCCTGACAACCAGGAAGCAGGTTTCTAGGCCCATGTGATCATCTAGCATTGCTTTGATGGCATCGATTGATTGATTGATTGATATAGGGACACCCAGCCCGTGGTGGGTGGGACCATTCCTTGCGTGACGTAGTGTGGGATGTACAGAGATGCAGATGGGCACCAGCAAGCACACGCGCTTCTCTCTGCTCCCGTGCGACGTGACCAGAAGCCCCAGGCTTCTGCTGTTGTGACTAACCACAGGGACGGGCTGCGACCTGGAATCCTGAGCCACCTGAAGCCTTTCTCCCCTAAGTTGCTTGGGCAATGAAACTAGATCAGTTGTAGAGCAGACAGATTATTTAGGTAACTCCCTTGAACTCTGAGAGCCCCGGTGAGGTCAGTGATTATGTCAATCCCAGAACAGGTGAGTCTAAGTTCCCTGTGCGTGGGACCAGCCTTCCTCACGGATCTCTCTGCTGGGCGACTATCGCCCGAACTTTCGAACCAGAAGAAAAAAGAAGGAGGTGTCAATAAGTAGAAAGGAAACTGTGGGGTTTTTTTGGGAAAGCGCCCCACCTTGGACTGATCGGAAACGCAGAGACACACACCCAAGAATCAGCATGTATACACACAGGAGATTTTATTAGCAAGCAAGCAGCGTGGCTGTCTCTGGATCAGAGGGAGGCAGCAGCCGCGCTTGGGAATGTTTTTATAGGGCGGGGACTGGTAGCTGGAAAAATACCGGGGCAGGAGGGGGGCTCATCCTGGAGTGGGTGAAAGTCCTC
>JALPQD010000437.1:1048191-1083191 GCA_023101885.1 Typhlomys cinereus | reverse complement strand
ATCAGGGAGATCCGCCCCTAGAGGCTGGCTTTTTCAGAGAACAGCTAGAAGTTTCTAGAAATATCTGTCATGCTAGAATTGGACTTGGTGACTTGGAGGTTCTTGGGAAAAATCACAGGCACTTGCTGTAATTAGTATTGCAAAAAGAGGATATTATTAGAGAGCCAAGAGGAATTAAAGTTTTCATCCTAAATGCCTTCTGTATATAAAATATTTTCACAAATGTGTCCTGCTTTTCATTTTGAGGAAGATAATTAGTAATTACACAGTCAAAATAGTTCTCGAAAGGAGACCCCAATAACGGAACAGCAAAGCAGAGCAAAGTGTGTTCTGTTAGAAAAACTAACCTTGTGGTTCATATTGAATACACTGTTAGGAGAGGTGTCTTCTACTTCCGACTCCCCATTTCCAATAAAGGCATTCTTTTCTCCCCACGGCGCAGGGGACTGTCCTCCCTCCTGTCTCAGTGCCACAGCCTGGATTCCGCCTGGGTGTCTCGCCCATTGGTCACCGGTTTGTCTGTGGACGCTGCATTCCGTACGCCTCCCCACCCCACACGCCTGGCCACTCTGCCTGCCTTACAAGCAGCTGTCGGGAACTGAGAACCTTCAGCAAACCTTAACACACTTCTCTCAGGTGTGCTGCTTCGTCCACTCAGCAGCAGAGACCAAGGGAGCATGGACACAGCCCACCCTCTCCCCCTTCCATCCTCCCCTGGGCAGCCAGGTTGCTGAAGAGATATTCCAGTTGGCAACAGGATTCACATTCACGCCTTTCCAGCGACCGTTCATCTTAAACAAAACACACAGCCTTCGGGTGAGGATTGTCGTGAATGTGGTGTGGATGAAGCGACGAATGGTACTGAGCCTGACTCGCTGTAGGCCACCACGGCCACCACCAGCCGTGCCACCACGGCCACCACCAGCCGTGCCACCACGGCCACCACCAGCCGTGCCTTGGGCTGCTCGGGAATAGGCTTGGCTCCCTCGCCCACCTCTAGCAGTTCTAACAATTCCGCCTGCTGCTCAGCTGGCGCCTTTCACTCACGTGCATTTTACTTGCTGCAAACACCTTGTTCTGCAAAACCGTCACTCTCCCTTCTCCGGTGGCCCTGCTGTGTATGCCTAAATCCCTTCCCAAAGCAAGCAGGACTTGGACATGACAGAGCAGGGGGCCCACGGGAGCTGACTCCTGAGGCCCGTTTGCCTGAGGCTTTAAGAGCTCCAGGGTGAAGTCCTGAAGGAAGAAGGAGACGGACATAAGTCCCGGTGGTGGAGAGAGCAAGTGATTCTGGTTCAGCACGTGTGCCACGTGCATTTATTACTCTGACTGCGCCTGGCCGCAGCCCAACGCGGTATTAAAAATGTAGTGATTCCTGTGAGCTGTCTGTGTGCCAGACTGATGTGGGCTGGAGCACAGGGGCATCCTGAGCCCTGGGGCCCTCTGGGGCCGCCGCTGCAACACCTGGTGCCATGCAGGAAGCTCCTGTGCGTCTCCATGCCCAGAAACACCGCATCAAGGCCAAGAGGACAGCTTGCAGTCTGCCGGGGCCGTCGCTGGCTACTCCAGGGATTCTGGAGAAGGGACCATGGGGTGCAGAGTGAGTGTGAATCCGCTGAGATTCCTTTGCTCACCTGCTTGCGACAAGACCCTCGGGACTCCCGCACGTTCCACGGGGCTGCAGAACCACGCTCCGTAGAGCTGCAGAACCAAGCACCGGAGACGCACATCCTCCTTGCATGATCCCTGAGAACAGAGCGTCTGACGCGTGCCCAGGAGCACAAGGGAAAAAGTGGAGACGGCTGGGACCGGAATGTTCTTGTAAAGCGCTGCCTGAGAGAACATCGGCGTCCTGGATGAACCGGGGAGTAAGAGCCATTAGCGCGGTCTGTAAGCAGGTGAAGCCAGCTGTCCCTTGGAGTGCGGGTCACACAGGGCAAGGCCACCCAAGGACGTCACTGCTGTGTGGTCAAACTGATGTGCCCTCTTCCTACGGCAAGCGGTGTGGTCCAAGACACTGTGCGCAGACAGGGCTCAGACTGAGCATCCGGCATAGCTGTGTCCAGATCCTCCTTCCTGGATCTCTCTCTCTCTCTCTCTCTCTCTCTCTCTCTCTCTCTCTCTCTCTCTCTCTCTCTCTCTCTGTGCATGTGTTTGTGTGTCCCCATGGGAGTACGCCGAGTCTCACACCCACTGGGCTGGCTGCTCAGCGAGCCTCAAGGATTTGCCTCCCAGCTCTTCTTGTGCTGGGCTTTGCGCGGATGCCGGACATCTTAACTCAGGCCGCCGCGCTGTGGGTCTAAGTCCTCGCAGATGGGCCGTCTCCCCATTCCATCTTGGGCTTATCTTTGAGTAATTGCTTGCTGGCTTCTTTCTGAACCCTTGATTACACAGACGCATTTACTACTTTACTTAAATATTTCTAATATGAACATGGATGGATCTAATACTTCCTTAGCTAGTAAAATGTTCATAGATGCTTGACTTACTTATGGATGTATCAGTGTGGCCTCTTTACAATTACTTTAGGAAATTTTCAGGGAAGACAAGTGATTGTAGGCCAAAGTAACAAGAAATAAAATGAAGACATGCTCCTGTCTTCGATGACCCAGTTCCGAAGCCTGGCAGGGAACACACGGCACATGCGAATCTAAGATATTTACTCACGGGTGTCTGTTTATAAAAATAGAGGCAGTGACTGCTCTTTACACAGATGGTGAGTGGGCTGGTGCTCTAGGGAAGGAGCCCCACCCCGGGTGGGAATGATAGTGGTTCCCACCTGGCCCCCTCTGTAGGCCCCCGAAGAGGAAGGAGCCCCCACCACCCCGTCAGACACAAGCGTTCGGGGAGTGAGGTCTTTTCTCACGCAGCCCCCTTGATCGCTGACTGCCAGATCCGCACTCACAGCCTGCAGAACGTGCAAGGCCATGGGAGCGCCGTCCATCAAAGTCTCCCTCCTGCACACCACGGCGAACCACCTCAAACTCCATATTCCACGGCAGGCTTGTTCTCCACGGTCCTGGAGACCGTGAGTCTGACATCAAATGTCAGTGTGGTCACGGTCTTCTGAAGCCTGCCGCGCATCCTGCTTGGACTGTCCATCTGCAGTGCTGCCCTGTGTCCCCGTGTCTCTGTGTGTCTTTATGTGTCCTTGTGTGTCCCTGTGTACCTGCATCTCTGTGTGTCCCTGTGTCCCTTTGTGTCCCTCTGTGTCCTCGTGTGTCCTCATGTGTCCTTGTGTGTCTCTATGTGTCCCTGTGTGTCTCTCTGTGTCCCTGTGTGTCTCTGTGTGTCCTTGTGTGTCTCTGTGTGTCCTCGTGTATCCTTGTGTGTCCCTGCGTGTCCCCGTGTGTCCCTGTGTGTCTCTGCGTGTCCCCGTGTGTCTCTGTGTGTCCCTGTGTCTCTGTGTGTCCCTGTGTTCCTGTGTCTCTGTGTGTCCTCGTGTGTCTCTGTGTGTCCCTGTGTCTCTGTGTGTCCCTGTGTGTCCTTGTGTGTCTTTGTGTGTCCTGTGTGTCCTTGTGTGTCCTCGTGTGTCCCTGTGTGTCTCTGTGTGTCCTTGTGTATCTCTGTGTATCTCTGTGTGTCTCTGTGTGTCCTTGTGTGTCCCTATGTGTCCCTGTGTGTCTCTGTGTGTCCTCGTGTATCCTTGTGTGTCTCTGCGCATCCCTGTGTGTCTCTGTGTGTCCTCGTGTGTCCCTATGTGTCTCTGTGTGTCCTTGTGTGTCCCCGTGTGTCCCTGTGTGTCTCTGTGTGTCCTCGTGTGTCCCTGTGTGTCTCTGTGTGTCCTTGTGTGTCCCTGTGTTTCCCTGTGTGTCTCTGTGTGTTCTTGTGTGTGTCTCTGCGTGTCTCTGTGTGTCCCTGTGTCCCTGTCTGTGTATCTCTGTGTGTCTCTGTGTGTCCTTTGTGTGTCCCTGTGTGTCCTTGTGTGTGTCCCTGTGTGTTCCTGTGTGTCCCTGTATCCCTGTCTGTGTATCTCTGTGTGTCTCTGTGTGTCCCTGTGTCCCTGTCTGTGTATCTCTGTGTGTCTCTGTGTGTCCTTGTGTGTCCCTGTGTCCCTGTGTGTCCCTGTGTGTCTCTGTGTGTTCTTGTGTGTGTCTCTGTGTGTCCCTGTGTCCCTGTCTGTGTATCTCTGTGTGTCCCTGTGTGTCTCTGTGTGTCCTTTGTGTGTCCCTGTGTGTCTCTGTGTGTCCTCGTGTGTCCCTGTGTGTCTCTGTGTGTCCCTGTGTGTCCCTGTGTCCTTGTGTGTCCCTGTGTGTCCCTGTGTGTCTCTGTGTGTCCCTGTGTGTCCCTGTGTGTCCTTGTGTGTCCCTGTGTGTCCCTGTGTGTCTCTGCGTGTCTCTGTGTGTCCCTGTGTCCCTGTCTGTGTGTCTCTGTGTGTCCCTGTGTGTCCTTGTGTTTCCTTGTGTGTCCTTGTGTGTCCTTGTGTGTCCCTGTGTGTCCCTGTGTGTCTCTGTGTGTCCTTGTGTGCCCCTGTGTGCCCTTGTGTGTCCTTGTGAGCCCTTGTGTGTCCCCGTGCCCCTTCCCTTGCAAGGATTTTAGCCATTGCACTGGAGCCCACCTAATGAAGTACGACCTTCAGTTTGACTGAATTGACTTGATTGCATTGCAAACTCTGTGTCCTGAAGCTGCCACCAAGGCCACAACAAGTAATGTGCTGACATTTGCATATAGGCTTTGCAAAGTGAGTCCCTGACTAGTGATCCCTGGGGAAGAGCCTGGAATGCTCTGCTGGCTGCTGAAGTCGTGGGGTGAAGCCCACTGCCCCGGTGGGTCAAGGGAGAGCTCACGCGAGGTGTCTGAGCCTTCCAGATCTTCTTACCTTGGAAGCTTAGTAACTATGAGAATGTACATTTCCGGATTCTGGCCCCCAGTGACATTGCTCTGTTGGGCGGAGCAGACAACACTGCAGGGTCCAGAAGACCTGGGACCTCCGCACCCCAGCAGCTCTGCTTCCTCTGGAAAGCCGACATTCGGGCACCTTGTGACATTGCTCTGTGATCAGCAAGAGGGCAGAGCACGCTCCAACCAAGGCAGGATGTCCTGATGTCCCTGCCTCCCTTACTTCTCCCAACTACATCCTGGGAGGACAGTTACTTACTAGGGACCAGGTCCCTCCCCAGACTCCCGGGCCAAATGATCACATTGCACTCACAGAGAATGAGAGGCCAGGCATGCCGTGGGCGTCTACACCTCGGGAAACTTTCCTTCTTTCCCTGCTGCACTGGGTCCAGGGGGTGGGTCAGCATTGGCATGCATGGTGCGACATGTTGGAAAGTATAAAGATCAATTAAATGTGGCAGGGGAGCGCGATGTCATCTGTCAGTATGAGGCAGAAGAAAATTGTCTGCCATCTGCTCTTGGGGAGAATGTTTATTTTCAAATTATTTAAAGACAGACACGCGCAAGCTTCCTATTCCACCCGATATCTCCTCTGTGGTATCTATCACTTTACCCAATGCTGTGGGAGGAGTTCACCTTTCCTGAGCAAGTCTGGAAAAAAATATTAAGTCAATTGATTCGCTGGTTTGTCAAGTTGGACTTTGGTTTGAATCATTACTCTGGTTCCGTCCTAACCATGCTTCATCCATGGATGCCCACATCTGTGCCAGGCCCCATCCATGGATGCCCACATCTGTGCCAGGCCCTGAGAAAGGGTCTTAAGGAGGGTCAAAGCCATGAGTTCATTTTCCAGACTGTGTCTGAGAGAAGCAGAAGCAGCAAATATGATGAGACCAAGTCTGTGAGACACAGTATCCTGAGCCGGTGGGGACACACAGAGCTGCACCTGAGGTGGCTAAAGCCACTAGAGCAGAGACACAAGTTGAATCCCGGTAAACGTGCGGGAACTAGCAGGATGAGGGATGTGTTTGTGCGGTGTGAGAGCAGGTGCTACTGGGGAGCACGGTGCGTGGAGCTCAGTCCCCGGCGTCCAATAGGGTGCCGTGGATGCAGCCTGGCGCGTCGCTCATAAGCTGCTGTGTGGAATGGCACTGAGCAGTACAGTGGGGCGCAATGAGGTACAACTCAGTTAAAGTTCAGCACAGCGGGATGTGGTCTGGCTCGGTGTGCAGTGGGACAGAGTATGCGAAGGTGGCCTGTGGGCCAGGGCATGTGGTGGCATGCTCTGGCATGCTGCGGTGTGACGTAGCTCGGTGTCACTTGGTGTGACAAGGCAGAGCATGGTGGTGTGTTACTGAGCAGGGCTGGCAGACACAGGAAACGAGGCATCTGCACGCTTACTGCCATCAGCCCAGCCCGAGAGCTTGGCAGCATGCACTCGCAGCAACAGCAGCAGCAGCAGCAGCAGCAGCAGCAGTGCATGCCCCTCCCACACGCAGCAATCATGTCCTCCAAAGCTGGGAAGCTACCATGCATTATTTATGGTTCTCATTAATATTCACTTGTGACTTGTGCATTTGTCATCAGCTAGCACAGAGAGATAGTAGCAGGTGTCACGATTAAAAATATATTATGAAGAGGAAAACTGAAAGTGAGAAAATTCTCTCCATTTATTAAGTTTATGTTTGTCACTTGGCAGAAGGGATTCAAGCTCTTCCCTCGGAGCAGAACACCTCTGGAGGGATCGTGCAGGGAGAGCGTCTCTGCGCCATGACCACACTCCTGAACACGTCAACGGATCCCACAAGAACTCTGCCAAGAAAGTGTGCAGCTAACATTCAGCTCTCTCCACAGTACTTAGCACAGAATTCCACCAACAGAATTATGCACGGACAGAATCCTCCACATAAGATGCTGTCATGTGCTTTTATTTAATTTATGAAACTATAAAAGTATCATAAATTACTGCTCACCCTTTCTTTCATCCTCAGTGCAGTATTCAATAAATTACATGTGATATTAAAATACTCTTGTAAAGTAGACTCTGCATGGGGTGATTTTGCAAGTTGTGAGCTAATGTTAAGTGTTCTGAGTGTTTCCAGTAGGCTAGGCTAAGCCATGGCTCACAGTGACGTGACTTAATGACAATCTCAAGTCATGAGTGATTTATCAGGATATAATCCCGCAGTAAGCCCAGGAGCATCTGAATTTGCTTCTCTGATGTTTCTCTTCCCACTGGCGTGTGAGATACATATTGGAACTCGTGCTTTTGTTCAGAGTTTCACATTCTGCTGCAACCATCAGTAGATACAGCTAAATGAATCACGTGCGGGCTTTCATCCTTGACTGCCAAATCCCATCTAATGGCACGCAGCTCCAATTACGATGAACTCTACGAAGTCTATCCAACATCCCCTCTGTAGCCTAGTTTCCCTTGAGAAATCTGGTCCCCCTACCCGGTCTAGCTGAACCATCAGCCTCAACTCCACGGTCCCCACCTGATTCTATAATCCCAACGGCTGAATGTTTTTGCCCAGATTATCCCTGTCTCCAGGAACCTTGCTCCAAGAGAAGGAGAACTGGACTCTCGGTTTTATGCTGACTACTGATGTGATTTTATGATCCTGGGAAAGCCAGCTCCTCTGTCTGAGACTCAGCTGATTAACTGTCCATGGGGACAATATAGGGTGTCTGTATTAGGCGAGATTCATGAGGGAAATTCTGAACCAACAGAAAGTGTGAATATAAAATGTACCAAGAAGCAGAGAAAGAGAGAGAGGGAGAGAGACAAAGGGAGAGAGACAGAGAGACAGAGACACAGAAAAGCCAAGACAAACAAGAGACAGAAGGACAGAGAGAAAAAGTTATCTGAAGAAATTAGCTCAGGTGGTTATGAGACTGGAAAATCTGAAATCTGTACAGAACATGCGCCCAGTTCCCAGCAGCGTCCTTGTTGCCTTCTGAAATGTTACTGTGCTCGTTAGATATGTAAATGTCAAGTTGACAGCTGAAGGCTGAGCTCTGGGCACAATCTGTGAAGAGACCGTAGATAAGTGAGCCCTTGAGCAGGCCTGCAGGAGACTGATGGGTGTGGAAGACCCCGCCCTCATGGGTGGAGCTACCCCCTGGGCAGGGATAGGATGGGGGAAGCTGGTGTGGACAGTGGGCATCCTTCGGCATACGTGGGCAGATTTGCGATCTGGTAAGTGAGGTTTGCCCTCTCTCTCAGCCATCCCCGTGAGCAGGAATGTGGCCGGCTCACCCAGCTCCTAGTGCTAATATGAGTTCTTCTACCAAGCTGCACTAAGAACTTTGGTCAAGTTCGGTAAGAAAGAATAAAGTCTCTTGTTCCTCTGAGCTCTTTCCTCGTGAATTTATAGCCGACCTGCAGACCATCTGGATCCTCACACCAAGCTTCAAGTGCTCACATTTCTTTGAGCGCTCTGCCTTCTGAGCTCCCGGGAGACTGGCCCACCAGCTCCTGTCCTTGCTTTCTGTGGCCTCTCAGTGCCAAACTCTTCCATATTCTTGTATCAAGCCAGTCCTAGGAGCCAAAAAAACACACATCTGGTTTGTCATAGCACCGGTCTCCCTCCCTGGGATTTTCTTGACTGGTTATTTTTCTTGTTACTGTGACCAAAATCTGACAAGAGAAAAATGAAGGGAAGAAGGATTTATTTTGGCTTTGAGTTTGAGGGACTACAGCCCATCGGTACTGGAAAAATCCAAGCAAGACATGAAAGGGGGCCGCTCGTGTTGCACAGTGGTCAGGTGACGATGCCTCTCAGAGATGGCTTCCTCCTCTGTATGCAGCCAAGGAACCGGCATATGGGATTGGAATTCTTCACATTCGAGGTGAGTTTTTTCTCCTCTGTCAAACCTTTTCTGGAAACAGACACACTTGGGGATCTGTCTCCAGGGTGAGTCTAAATACAGTCAAGTTGACAATGAAAATTAGCTATCGCATCCACTAATTTAAATGGTATCTTTGCAGCGACATACAGATTGTTCTTTGACAAAATATCCAAGCCAAGTTGACATGTGAAACTGACATGTGCAATGATTCGTTTCAGGACTGAAAAGTAAACTATCTGATATGTCTGCAGCCCGGAGGGAAGGGGAGGGGAATGCATGGGATGTGTGCAATCCCGTCCTGAGCTCCGTGCTGGCTGGCCACTGCTTTGCTCTCCATGGTGACCCCCAGATGGGTGCTGCCCATCCTCCTCTCCAAGCTCGCTGGCTGGTCAGGGCTGCCAGCTTTGGCCACCTCCAGGTGGATGTCAGGGAGCAAAGCCTCTGTGACGGTTGAGCAAAAACAGCTGTAAAACTATGATCTATTTACCGCTGCACAAACGAACCTGGCTGTCTTTGGACAATTGGAACTTCTGTTCCTAATTCCATCCCAAAGTGATCTTACAAAATCTTCAGTGGGCATATAAGCACCTTGGATTTGTCCAAACATTTCCTATGTTCGTGTGGCCCATTTTGCAAACATGAGAGGCACAGAGCTGAATACTCTACAGTTGCCGCACCACACGTCCGTTTTTTCCATGTTGTGGGCTTGAGTGGACGTCTTCAGCCTCGCCACGCGCCTCACTGAAATCGCTACAAGCGCGTATGGAACCTGAGTCGGAAATAGGAACCCAAATGGCGGCCTCTCTTTTCACACATGGTAATTGCTAATTTCAATTAAGGATGGTCGCCCTGATACAATTTCCCTGGACCTGCAGATGAATGGCTGCTGTAGCCTAGCAACAGCGCAGGAAAATGGACTTTTATTTTGTCGAGTGTCACTTAGCTGCCATTAGCGGCGCCTGTTCTCTGCACTGTGCAGGTCCACGCGCTCCAGCGGGGTTTTGTGAGAGAATGTGTGAGCGATGTGAGCTCTCACCAGCTGAGCTGAGCTATTCAGCCTTTTCTGAGATTTAGCTATTTAGCTCTGGGGAAAATTATGCGATTTTTATGTCTGCAGAAGCAAATTCCATGAGCTCCCGCTGCAGAGTTTGGGGCAGTCACATGGGATGGTGCTGCATGCTCCTGGTGCCACTTCTAGACATTGCGAGCTCGCTGGTGTGCACATCCAAAGACGCCCTGAATGTACTGTGCTGAATTATGAAAGAAATGATGGCATATTTAAATATGAATACCAGCAAGTGTAGGAACAGGGAAGGAATTGACTTAACCCCCGAGGACCATGCTTAGAGGGAGGATAAAGTTGTCTCTTCTAGATCTTTCTGCCATGGCGCACCATATTTAACTCTTGCTATGAGAATGTTAAGTGTCTCGCTCTAACACTCCACCTTTAGACAAGGCAACATATGTCCAAATAAGTCTCAAAGTGTCTCAACCAGAAAGAAAAATGAAATCCATCCGGAAGGCAGACTTTGTCACCGGTCCACAGCATCTGAGTGTGGATGACCAGGTATTGGTTTTAAATGTGGTGGGAAAGGCACCAACCAATGCATTTTCACAATCGCTAGAAATGCAGTGTGTCAGAGGGGTCCACACTTGGCCACCACTGCGCTTCAGCTCAGCGAAGAGATCCCACCAAACATACACAACGTCTCCGTCCCTGAAACCTCAAGGCCGAAGCCTGAGGAAAGAAGCCAGTGCCAACAAGAGGCAGGTCACACATCTGCTGCCACACTGGGGGCCTCTATCGACGGCACCATCTCAGCGTCAGCGATGGAATCTGAAAGGAATGCAGAGGCGCAGAGCCGGAGAATCAGCAGGGTCCTCCGCAGGCAGGGAAGCCGCAAGCCAGGACAGCGGCCGCGGTTCACAGGCAGGAAAGCAGGCCGGCCGGGGAACGGGGGTCCCACGCACAGAACGCAGCTCTGGGCACTGAGACCAACTGGACCTGGGACTGGCATTAAAAGAGTGGCGCTTAATGTCTCTCGCCACGAAGAGGAAAGGCATGAGCGACTGTGTCATGGACGAGAGAGAGAGTTCCCTTTATTCTTGTAAACATCGCATTTTATATTTAGCATGCTCACACTTTAAATCTGAACGGCAATGCAATGCTAAATGTTAAAGTACAGACTTTGGTTACACAGGAAAGGTTCAAGATTTCCTAATCTACACTAGGAAAAAATACATGTGTGCACACACAAATAATTCAAACACATGAACGAACACATATTCACATGTGCACACAAGCACAAATACATGCATATACACAAATACATGAACACATACAACACACACATATGCATATGTCTGCAAACAAGTACACAAGCATATGTACAAGTACACATATCACGCACATAACCTCCTACACACATACAGCCAAATAAACACGCGCACATACTACTTACACACAGTACACATCAGCACCCATGTACGCACATACACTATTCACACACATACATACATACATACATTCATGCATGCAAGCACATGTGCGTGCACATGTACACACTTTCACATACCACACAAATCAACAGATTATTTTCTGACCTACCCTCCCTAGATCTAAGACGTCTGGGGACAGACGCCTTCCTAAAGAACCAATCACAGTCCAGCACGCAGAGATCACTAAATAGGTCTTCTACGTTTAAATAGGTCTTACATGTTTATGAGCTAAAAAATGTAAACATGTTCCCAAAATAAAGGCTGCATTTCTGTAGGCATGTCACGGGAGGGGGGGCCTGGAGTTTGATTAACCGCATCCTGCTCCCTCTAGTAGTCAGTGTGCAGTTTGCTCTCTCAAACTCCATGATGATATCTACAGAGACCTAAGACCTCCAGCTTTTGCCACCCACCTTGTCTTTGGCTATGGAATTCCCACCATAATGGACTGTGTCTCCCCTCGAGAACACAAGCCAAGGAAGTCCCCCTTCTGTCCCCTTAGGCTGCTGGAGTCTGAGTTGCCTCAAAGCAGCAGGGAGGGTACCTGTGACGGAGCATCACATGCTCTGCTGTATCTGGGGGAGATGCAAAGATGAAGAGAGCTTGATGACGACATGCAGAAGCGACAGCTTCCAAAACACTGCTTCATCTCTGGAATATATGTGCATATTCACAGGGTGGAGACTATGGATATGCAGAGCAGGGAGGAGCCAAGGCAGAAGGAGAAACAGGCAGCTGCTGTCTTTGGGTAGAAATACCCCATCAGTCCTTCTCTACTCCTTAACTAGTCTCCTTACTCCCATTAGTCCTCCTCTATCCCTTAATTAGTCCTCCTCCCTCCTGAACTAGTCCTCCTCTACTCTTTAACTAGTCTTCCTCTGGTCCTGAACTAGTCCTCCTCTACTCTGGAACTAGTCCTCATCCCTCCTGAACTAGTCCTCATCTACTCCTTAACTAGTCCTCCTCTACTCTGAACTAGTCCTCATCCCTCCTGAACTAGTCCTCATCTACTCCTTAACTAGTCCTCCTCTACTCTGAACTAGTCCTCCTCTAATCTTTAACTAGTCTTCCTCTGGTCCTGAACTAGTCCTCCTCTACTCTGAACTAGTCCTCCTCTACTCTGAACTAGTCCTCATCCCTCCTGAACTAGTCCTCCTCTACTCTTTAACTAGTCTTCCTCTGGTCCTGAACTAGTCCTCTTCTACTCTGAACTAGTCCTCCTCTACTCTGGAACTAGTCCTCCTCCCTCCTGAACTAGTCCTCCTCTACTCTGAACTAGTCCTCCTCCCTCCTGAACTAGTGCTCCTCCCTCCTTAGCTGCTCCTCTTCCTCCTCCCTCCTGAGCTAGCCCTGGGTCCCAGGTACTCTTTCTGCTGGTGTGAGATGGCACTCACACCCAACAACTTAAGGCAGACAAAAGGGAAATTTATTTGGCTCGAGTTCCGAGGGGGGGACGCACTTCAATATGGCAGGAATTCCATAGCGAAGACACAGCGGGCAGCGGAACCTAAAGGTAGCTTAGGTCCCTGCAGACCCGAGGCCCTTCTCAGCCCGGGGCGCACGCCAGCTCTGTGGTGCAGTGGCAGAGCCAGGCACAGACACATGGAAACACAGGGGTTCCCCCCCATCTCCAGTGACAGCCATCTTCAGTAAGTGTGAAGAGCCAACGGGCAGATGCTGTGACCTGCAGCCCGAACCCACCTCGCCCGCGCCCCACGCTGCCCACGCTGACTGTGCTACACATTTCTTCACCCTCAGCTGGAAGGCGCGTGAATGTGCCGGCTCTGAGGGTGCCCGGTGGTGAGATCGCCCCGAAGCCGGCACCTCCAGACTTCTCAGGTGGGGCGCCCGAGGGACGGCCAGCGCCGAGGCTCAGCTGCAAGCCACTCTGCGTGGAACACAGACACGGAGGCCACCTGCTTGTCACCCCGAGAGAGAGGACGCCCTGGGAGTGGAGGAAGCTTGGCGCTGTGGATCGAAGCCTCGCGTGACAGCTGAGGTGCTTGCTGACCGTGGCCCACCGCCCAGGGCAGCTTTCAGAATGTCCGTCCTCCGGGTCTCTGCGGCGCACGTGGCGTGAGGTCACCTTCGGCCGCTGCCACAGCCCTGCTCAGTGCTGCTGCCCAGGACAGGACGTAACTCACTCTCTGCCCCAGAGACATAGATGTGCCCGAGGCGTCTCTCCAAGGCCCCTCCTCCCCCTGGATTCAAGCCAGCTGTGACTGGGCCCAAAATTAGTTCCCGGCCAAGTGACTCACACGGGCAGTATCCAAGGCGGGGAGGATGGACGTGACGGAGGTAAGAGCAAGATTTACGGCTCTCCTCGCTTGGACGGCTTGCTGAGAGCCAGCTTCATTACAGAGCCAGCCGGCGACCTGTGCCGGCGCCCGGCGCTCCATGCCCGGGGAGCAGCGCAGCGGGTGGCGCCAGAGGCGAGGAAGAGGGCGCAGGGAAGCAGAAATGCACTGACAGACGAGACACTTGTCAAAAGCGCAGGGGTGACATGCTCGGGGGACAGCTTGTGGGACGAGCTGCTGGAGAAGCCTCCATTTGCAGGTGACAGCAGCTGGAGGCCCTGCCACGCTGCCCACGCCGCCCACGCCGCCTACGCTGCCCACGCTGTCCACGCTGACCACGCCGTCCACGCTGACCACACCGTCCACGCTGACCACCGCGGGCAGCACGGATTTATGGACGGGCCCATAATGGCAAAGAAAGAAAGAGATCTGCACCTGAGCATGTGTGGAGAGAAGACAGCACGGGAGACTGTGGGTGCTGACAAAGTCTCTCTCTTTCTCTTTCTCTCTCTGTGTCTCTCTCTGTCTCTGTTTATCTCTGTGTCTATCTGCCTGTCTCTCTCTGTCTCTCTGTTTCTGTCTCTGTCTGTCTGTCTGTCTGTCTGTTTCTCTCAGAAGGCACATGCAGGACCTAGAAGGGTGGAGGGAATGGGGGCTCCGCGATCATGCAAAGCTCCGTTGCCCCGTCCCCTGGGGAGGGCAGAAGCCAGAGGGGGACGCTGCTCTGGAGACAAGAGTGAGCTTGTCCTGGTCGACCCCCATCTTCTCAAGCACCCAGTTCACCTGGACCCCCACAGCCGAGTGAGAAAGAAAGCCTCACTCAAGGGCATCAAAGAGTTGAGAGAAGCGCCACATCGTGGAGAAGCGAGAGCTCCCCGCCCTGGGACAGGGCTGTCACTCCGCCTCTCTCTGGGGATCATGCAGGTGCGGGCATCCCCGATGGACTCAGCCCCTCCATGGGAACTGTCTACACCAGGTCCTGACCCATCGCCGTGCTTCCACCGCGGCGCAGGCTTCCGTAGGAAATGCTGCTGTTACTTCCCGGGGTGGCCTTACTGATTACCACCCGTCTCCCCCAGGAGCCTTCAGAGTCAAGACTTAAGTCAGTTGGGCCCTGTGCCCAGCAGGAACTTGGTAAGGACCTGTTGACTAGCTGGGGCGGGGCTTGTCTAGCCGTGTGCAAGGCCCTGCGGCCCATCCCAGACCACATCAGCTTGGCATGGTGTGAACCTACAATCCCCCCACGTGGGAGGTGGAAGCTGGGTGTTGAGAGCAATGCTAGCCTGAGATCCATGAGACCCTTCAGAGAGAGGAGGGAGGAGAAAAGGAGAGAGAGGAGGAAGAGAGAAGAGAGAAAGGAAGAGAGAAGAGAGAGAGGAAGGAGAGAAGGGAGAGAGACAAGAGAGAGGGGAAGGAAAGAGAAAGGGGAGAGAGAAGAGAGAGGGGAAGGAGAGAAGGGAGAGAGAGGGAGGAGAAAGAGGGAGAGAGAGAAAGAGGGAGAGAGGGAAAAAAGCGAAAGAGAGAGGAGCAAAAAGAGAGAGAAGAGAGAGAAAGGGAAGAAGAAGAGAGAGGAAGGACAGAGAGAAGGAACAGAGAGAAAGAGTAGGCGAGAGAGATAGCGAGAGGGGAGAGGTAGAGAAAGGGAAAGGGGAGATGGAGAGAAAAGGAAGGAGAGGAGAAGGAGGAAGGAGGAAAGGAGAGCGAGATAAGAGGAAGGAGAGAAGACGAGAAGGAGGGGAGGGAGAGAGCTTATTCAGTCGGGTCATTCTCAGTTATATAGTAAGTTTAAGAGCAGTCTGAATTATATGAGACTCTCTCTCTTGGTCTTCTCTCTCTCTCTCTCTCTCTCTCTCTCTCTCTCTCTCTCTCTCTCTCTCTGTGTGTGTGTGTGTACGCACATACACACATGCAGTTGTGCGTGGAAGCCAGAGGCGCAGTCCAGGGTGTCCCTCAACAATTCTCCACCTTAGCGTGGGAGACGAGGCGTCTGTGTGCACCTGCAGCCCTTCAGTGGCTGGCCAGGGAGTTCCAGGGCTCTGCTCAGCTCTCGCCTCCCACCCAGTTCCAAGGGGTCGCTGTCCGTGACTCTGACGTGCGCCTTGGGAGTCCTACCTCAGCATCCACACTTGTGTGGCAAGCACTTTCCGATCTGCGCCATCTCGTGTGCTCCAGCCCCGCTTGCCAACCCCACTGCACAGCTCACAAGCCCCCCAGCTCCCTCCTGCCCCCCATGTGCTCCCGCCCCACTGCCCGCCTCCACTGCAGCTCGCACGGTCACAACGCTGGAAATGGGGGCCCTGCCTCCTTCACATTAAACCATTAATTCCATGTATCTGTTGCTATGGCATGTTAGACATCTCCCCACAAACGAGCCCAGTTGTCATTCTAGGAAACACCAGAATTTTCCTTTCAGGCTCATTATGCTCCACTGACTAACGGGAGCTTAAGGGAGCGTCATGGCGCCCCTGCCCGTGGGCCTGGCAGCCCCTTCACCCCCAGCTTCTGCCTTTCAGAGTGGCTCACGCCTTTGAACCGTGGGCAATTACCACACTTGCTCCACCCTTTGGTCTAAGCACCTCCCATGTGGCTTTGGTTTGAAGACACTCAACTTATCGAAAACAGTTTGTTATGTTAAAAAAAAAAAGAGAGAAAAAACTATTTTGTGCCAAGAAGCTATGTGCTTCTCCTGCGTGAGAAGTCAGTTCGCCCATTTGAAACAAATCTCAGGCTTGAAGACAAGGGACCAGGGCTGTAGTCACTAACCAACGAGAAAACCCGTATCGCAGTATGTATTTTCCCCTGAGCGGCACGGGGACGCGGGAACAGAGGAAGGGGTCTCCCTGGGTTTTGTTCCCCTGGACGGGCCTCATTCAGGTCCTCTGAAATGCGGGTCCAGTGGCCTGCCGACGGACTCAGACGAGCCCCTCCACGTTCAGCTGCGCGGAAAGGGGTGCAGGGCCCTGCACGTGGGCAAGGGCACTGGGTGATTCCACAAGTCTTGAGGCAGACTCGGCAGGAGAATGCTTCTTCCTCTTCTCTGGTCAATGTCCGCACTGGCTCGACCGCCCCAGCCTCCGGCCCCACCTCACACACACAGGGTTCAGTGTCCCAAGGGGTCGAATGTTCCCTCGCGGGTCTCAGAATCCGGTTCCTTGAGGGGGAGCCCCTTCTGCGCATCACAGGGAGCTACTGAGGAGCTTGATTCTCCCCAGGATGCTTGTGTGAATTCTGTGGAGTGACCCCCTCGTTTAGGATGTTGTCCCCCATGCAGCAAAATGGCAAGCAGAAGCTAGAGTCCTGATGGGTCAGACCTGCCTTGTCCTCAGTCCCTGGAGACTCACCCTCCCCCCAGGCAGGTCCCAGGAGGCAGCAAGTGCCAGGGGAAGGCTCCTCCTCCTCCTGTTGGAGGCCTGAAACCCAGAGCCAGAGCAGCCGCCGGGCAAGAAGCTACACAGGCTGAAACGACGGCCCTAGAGGGTGGGCGCCCTGGTGCCCTGGGGGTCTCTGCCTTGCTGCAGCCTTCTGCGACTTGTGGCTGTGGAACCCACCAGTAGAAAACACTTGGAAGCTCCTACTATGTGCTGGGCCACACGGAGTACATTTTCTGCGTTACAAAATGATGCGTTAAAAATGCATGTTGTTCATTGTTCCTTTTAAATCCTCTTCCTTGCTGTGGATAACGCGCTGGTGTCTCCCTCAAATTCATGCATTAACAACCCCCTAAGGTCCAGCAGCTGTGTCTGATCCTTGGCTGCACACTACGGAGGAGAGCTGTGAATACAGCCCCAAATTCCAAACTTCCTCAGACACTGGGAGAAATTCTGGGTGTGTGTGTATGTGTTGGTGTGTGTATGTATGTGCATATGTATATGTGTATGTATGTATGTGTATATGTATGTATGCATATGCATGTGTATGTGTGTATGTGCATATGTATGTGTGTATGTGTGTATGTGTATGTGTATGTATGTATGTGTATATGTATGTATGCATATGTATGTGTATGTGTGTATGTGCATATGTATGTGTGTATGTGTGTATGTGTATGCATGTGTATGTGTGTATGTGTATGTGTGTGTATGTATGTGCATATGTATATGTGTATGTATGTATGTGTATATGTATGTATGCATGTGTATGTGTGTATGTGCATATGTATGTGTGTATGTGTGTATGTGTATGCATGTGTATGTGTGTATGTGCATGTGTGTATGTATGTGTATATGTATGTGTATGTGTGTGTATGTGTGTGTGTGTCCACACTGATGTTGAGTGCCTTGTTCAATTTCTCTCCATGGTTATTATAAACACAGGGTCTTTCCATTGCCAATGGGCTAGGCTTGCTAGCTAACCACTGTGTGTGTGTGTATATATGTGTGTGTGCGTACGTGTGTGTATGTGTGTACATGTGTGAATGTGCTCTCCCATGCACACGTATGCACACATACATAGACACATGCATCCACATATCTATATCCCCCACATACACACCTGCCAGAAAGCAGTGGCTCTTCTACCTTGTAGCAATGCTTTGTTCTCTCTTCCTCCACTCTGGGTGCATTCTGCCTTCCTCTCACGCCCCGCCCACAGCCAAGACAAGCTCTTGGATCTGAGTTCTTCTGTCCCCAGACTGCCCTGCCACCATGTTGTCCAAAGGGACCTTTGTTCCCGTAGTCACTTGCCAGGACCAAGCGGCTGGCTTTGCTGGTCTTCTAGGGGTGGCTGTGCTGCCCTGAAAGTGGCTGCTGGGGACCGAAGTGCCCCATGGGACAGTTTGTATCAGAGGTCTGACACAAGCTCCGCGTTTCCGTGCGCGTGTTTCTCAGTGACCTGGAGTGTCGGGCGCGGTCGGGCGGCTTGGAGAAGTCCCTCAGGAGCCTAGAGACCTTCGCTGCAGACGAGTGATATAAGAAACAGCTGCATTCAGCTTGCCCGGTAATTTTGTCTTAACTTTTCTTGAATGAAACGACTAATTCGATGGGGTCATACGATCACCCAGATGTGCACAGGCATCCGGCTTAAGAGACTCGTTCAGACCCTGAAACCATAGAGGCGCATCACTGTATTTCTCTCACTTGCTTCCTCACTTTGTCTTTCCACTTCAGCCTTGGATGGATATATTTAGAGTTCAGTTTGATGAAGTCCCGAAGATAACACAGTGTTATCTCCCACGTGGAGCACCGATTTCTTTAACACCTGCTTTGTAAATAACGGATTGCTCCGCCCATCCTGAGTGAGGCCTTGTGCGTCATTGGCTGGGTACAAAAGTGCTCAGCCCCTCCGAGTGTTGTCATGAGCAGCAGGTTTTATCAGGCACTACTGTACTTGGTGGGTCTCTTGACCGTCCGTCCCCCTTATTCATTCATATGGAGCTGAGATTTTACTGCGTGTATTAATAATTAGTAGAGTGATTTCCCTAACTTCATTTTCATTCTCAAAGTACCCGTTCTTCATTTGACATTTTAGAAGTGGCTAATTAAATGTTTTCTATCCTACTGGGACTTTGAAAATAGCTGCACTGAATTTTCTATTCTAATTTGAGAATAACTTACATTTTTATAATGTCAGATGGTTGCAAAAAAAAAAAAAAGAATGTCTATGATCCCTTTTAATTCTTTAATGTTTGTCTATTAAGACCTTGAGGTTTGTCCATCCTCGTCTACCTTAGGAATCTTGTCACCCCACACAGGTGAGTCGACACCATATTTTCTGGCCAGGGATTGCTAACGGAGGCGGAAACTTGGGATTCTGCACACTCACCATATGCCGGGCAATGCTGCAGATAGCCCAATGCGTTAGTTTCATCTTCTCAATGCTGGATAAATACAGGGCCAAAGAACTTGAGGGAACAAAGGATTTTATTCTCTGGCACCACTTTTGGCTACTGTCATCAGCTCCGCAGGAGCCGAAGGAACGGCCACTGCTACCACAGGAATCACCTAGAGAGGGACACGCGTGCTCTTCCCAGAATGCCTGCGCGCCAATCTGACAAAGTCCAGAACCAGCTTTCTCCATCTTACCTCAGGCCCAGGGACTGATCCCATGCTCTGGGGTGAGTCTTCCCACATCGATTACATCATCTCCCATAGACCTGCTCAGGACTTGCCTTAACTACTAATTCTTCACTTGTGTGCCCAAAGGCTCAGCCTTGGAGAGTTCAGTTAGCACCTATATCTAATTGGCACTCCCAAGTTTCTAGAAATGTTTCCATTTGTTCACTGCACTGTCTGAATAACTGCCTCACCTGCAAAGAGAAGGTTCCGTCCTCGGCAATGCATTTCTTCTGCGCTTTGCTTGTCTAATCGTGGTGCTAAAGCTGTGAACCTCTTTGAATCACAGCTCAGTTTCCATCTTCTGAAATCAAAATTTGGAACCCCTCCCTTGAGTCTCTGGTCATACGTCACATGCTTGGAAGAAACTGTGTGTGTGTGTGTGTGTGTGTGTGTGTGTGTGTGTGTGTGTGTGTGTTGTATCAGGTGTGGCCCCAATATCTCTAAAGCAGGCCCGCTCCGCACTAGCTGTGATTGCTTCCTGGGGCTACACGTGGATGGCGGGGAGAAGCTGTGCAGCGCACCCCATCAGTTCAGGGACCCACCAGATGCACTTGGGTGCTCAGGCTGGGTGCACCACCGATAGCCTCTTGGCTTGAACTGATGACTGGAGGGCTTGCTGAGACCCAGGGACTGGCAGCTGGGCTGGTGATGTCATGATGTGGTCCAGGCGTCTCTGTTCCCAGCCGGCCCATTCTGCCCAGAGCAGGAATCACCTCTGCTCCAGAGATGGAAGGCCTGTAAGACTTTGAGAACATGATTCTTTACCCATGATTCCAACGTGGACTTTGCCCATCACTCGGCCCCTGGAAGAGTCCCAAAGTTCAAGAGGCATCTGTCACTTATTTGCAACATATGACCTCATCTGTCCCCAAGCTGCGGTCCTTGATCTGAGCAGAACACCCTGTGGGTGGAGGATGCTCACACAGCCTTTTCATAGAAAAATGAAGCCAAAGGGTAAAATGTTTAAATAAAACATTGAATGCCCAGTTCTGAACCAAGACTCTTGGGTGTCAGGAATCCATAATGTCAGGTAGAACGTCCGTGCCCCAGGACAGCAAGCCAGCGAGGGTGGTTGGTCCCTGGGGCAGAGCCAGCTCCCCGGGGGACATTGTCTCTTCTGCTTGTGAAAACCCCTGGGCCGCCTTTAAACCCAGCTGCAGGGACCATCCGCGCTGGTGCAGCTCTCCGAGGAGACAAACCAACAGGACATTTCAGATTGTACGCAAGAGGCTTTTATTTTCATTTCATTTTGGTTATTATAGACCAAAGGGATGCCCACAGTAGGTGTCAAATAAAGGGTTTGAAATAAAGGTTTTAGCTATGAAAGGTGGATATTGGGGTTCAATGAAATATAGTTTGTGGGTCAAATACACACAAACACTTTCAGCCCCTGCAGTGGAGCTTGTAAGACAGCAAGAAGCCTTCTGCTGCTGTTTGCAGCCTCTGCAGGCTCCAGGATCTGCTTCCTGGGAAGTAACTTGTGTGAAATGTTGTATTAGGATCTGAAAATTACTCCAGCAGGTGAGCCGGCGCGGACCTATCATGATTGCCTGCTGAAAGTGCCCGTACCTTCCAGCTCCGTTCATGAAAGAGCCTTTCAGAATTTCCAAGATAAGTCCACACTGTGTGAGCGGCTCAGCGCTCTCTTAACCTCTCCTAGGGCCACAGATAAGAAGAACAAGGGTGACCCTGGGAAAGACCCCCATGTAGGCAGTTTGGGGACTCGTCAAGTCACCCGTGTGCCCCTGAGCTGCGGCTTGCGTGCACACACATGTTCATAGCAGCATCGGGAGCGTGTGCGCCTGCAGACATCTGTCTGTTCAGTATTCCACAGAAGCAGGAGTCACACCCAGGGAACTGAGGGGCGAGCGCAGGTAGATCGGAACACATCTGCTCTGAAATGTAGAGGGAGGTGTCCAACTTTAAGACAATCCAAGCAATGACACAGGGCGCTACTCATAAAATTAAAGAATTTACAGTTAAAAGCCACTCAGTCTCTGAGAAGGTTAGGATAACCACAGGCAGGTCTTCTGGTGGGCATGTGCCAGGGCTGTCCCGACGGCGGGGGCAGGACATACCTGCTATCTCCTCGATTTCATCCCACTGGTCTGACTGACTTTCTAACCCGCACACCTCAATCCCAAGACATCTCAGGGCAATCCCACCCCTGCTGGGAGGAACAGCTTCAGGTGGACGAGGTAGCCAGGTGTCTTGTGTAACAAAAGCAAACCCAGAAACTGATGATTTGCTTTAAAATCTTCAAGTTGCCTTTCTTCAGCTTTCCTTTCCCTTGCATGTTCCGCTCTGGCTTTATGTAACCCCCCAAGTACCCCCCAGCATAGCTGCTGGCCGGTGCCTCCAGGAATTCTCTCCATGGAAGAACGTCTGCGCTGCACCCTGACTGTCTGCTTGGAAGCTGCCCATGGGACCCCACGTGGAAGGGGGCAGGCTCAAGAAGGCTCCTGTCCTTCTCCTCCTCTTGCCAGTCCTGCTGGCTGTGAAGGATGTGAGGAATCCACTGCCTGACCCAGACGCGCCTCGCGCGCTCCTCGAGGATTCCCTGACTGCCATGTCATCATCTCATCTGAAATGCACAGATCCTTCTAGAACAAATGACTTTAGAATCATCAGTTGCTGTGATTTAAAAAAAAAATCCAGTGTTTGGTAAAATGAAAAAACCAAAAAGCGTGCAGTCTAAGAAGGGATCTCAAGCCTTTCCCGGCATCAAAGAAGGCGTCTACGCAAAGCGCTTGGGGCTGCGGTGGGGCTCGGGCACACACTGCCACACACGTGCAGACCCAGCCGTCGGTTCTCCCTTCCTCCGCCTAGTTGAGGCAGGGCCTCGTGTCACCTGCCGCCCAGGTGGGCTCCAGACTGGCTGGAACACACACTTCTGGGGATTCTGCTGTCCCTGCCCCCCATGTCCCTAAGAGACGGCAGACGTGGGTGGCCTCATTCAGCAGGACATGCACTCCATGAACTCCATCTTGTGAAGCAAGGTCCTGAGTTCCAGTTCCCAGATCCCACATAGAAATGCTGGTTGGAAGTGGCCGGAGCCTGTAATTCCTGGAGGCGAGTTGGGAAACCCTGGAGCTAAGCAGCAAGGAGACAAGATGACTCCAGTGCAGACGGTATCCTCCACAGACACGCGCACCGAGAGGCCCTCTGGTACACGCACACACACGTGCACGTACACACGTACGCATGAACATGTACACACAGACACATACATATACACGCGTACATGTACACACAAACATATACATACACACCTACTTATACACATGTACATATATACATATATACAGAGATGCAGACACACACACAGACATACATATACACGTACACACAGACACACATATACACAGGCACACATGTACACATACACACAGTCACACACACACACCTATACACATGCACACAGAGATACAGACACACATACATATACACAGACACACACAGACACATACATATACACATGTACATGTACACACAAACATATACATACACACATACTTATACACATGTACATATACACATATATGCAGAGATGCAGACACACACACAGACACATACATATACACATACACACAGACACACATATACACAGGCACACATGTACACATACACATACACACAGTCACACACACACATATACCTATATACATGCACACAGAGACACAGACACACACACATATACACATACACACAGTCACACACACACACATACCTATATACATGCACACAGAGACACAGACACACACACATATACACATACACACAGACACACACACAGACACAGACACACATACAACATACACAGACATAGATACACACACATACACAGACACACACATAGACACAGATACATAAACACACAGACACAAATACACAAACACACACACACAGACACAGAGACACACACACATACACACATACAGACACACAGACACACACACATATATACACACATAAACATATCCACACAGACACATACATACACAGAGACACAGACACACAGACAACATACACAGACACACACAGACACACACACAACAGCTGCCCTGTAGGAAGAGACAGACTGTGGGAAGGTGGACTCAGCATTGACTTGGCCCAGAACCTGCTTCCGAAGCTCCTGTGTGTGCCGGAGCCCAGTCGCCTCCTCCTGGGACAGCTGGGACGCCCCAGGACGCACTGCCCGAAGGAACGTCCATTCTTGGTGGCAGGCGGTCACTTCCAGGAGTACTGGCGATATAGAAGACCTCTTCAGGACTATCCAAAGAAACAAGTCACCAGATACCACACTCGCTTCCGTTACCAGTGCGGGCCACAGTGGGCGTCACCCCTGGAAGGAGGCGAGTTGGCTGCCCGTCCTTGGGAGGCAGGGGTTCTGAAAACAGAGGCGGACCCTAAATAAGCGGGGTTCTGTTAGGAAGGGAAGAGGAAGCAGCTGGGGACAGCGATGTGGGTGCAGTGCGTCTCCCCATGGGCTCACTCGGTACAAAGGGCAAGTTGTGTCTCACAGAGACCCTCCCAAAAAACAAACGCGCAAGAGAGAAGCCAAGATTCTTCTGCAAGACGCTCTTCCTTAGTGGCCCTGGGGGGGGAAGTTTCTGGGCGTCATCCTCACACAAGCCCTGGGGACCCCATTGGCAGATTGGGGACAGGGGGGTTGAGCCGTTTAACTTTTATTTCATGAATCAGATGTGTCACTTGAAATATACCCAAACCCATCTTCCCTCTCTCCTCTTTTCTCTTCCTAGTGCGTGGATACAACACTCTAGACTTTAGAATTGCTGAGAGGCCCGATTAAGTAACCTGAGCAGTCCTTGCAAAGGACATCCATCTTTCTGTCTCCTTCCGGCGACCTTCCGATCCACTGGCTGAGCCCCCCTCAGCCCCACGGGGCCCCAAGGAGATGTACTTATTCATCTTTGTTTGTCTAAAAAAGCACTCTAGGATTAGCAGCCCGAACTTGTTGACGGCTTAGTCACTGAAACTAGCTTTTAAAAGTGACATTTTGCTTAAAAGTCACTTCGATGAAGAAAAATGGCTTTTCAAAAATGTGTATTCATTAAGCTCCCAGGAGCGGCCATCCCGGCTAACTGTCACAGGTTTCCGCAGGGAGCTGGCCAGACCCTCCGTGGCTGGATGGAGAGAGCCGTGTCTTCTTGGGGTCAGAGGAAAACTTGGCTCACAGAACGAGTCACAGGATGAGGCCGGGGCCTCATGTCCCACCCGAGCTGTGGACATTGCTGGCCAGTCCATAAACAATACACCTACCCTCTCCTCCCCGCTCCCCTCCAAAGTGTGGTGAGGATGAACCGGCCCGAGGCGGCTCTCAGCGCTGAGGGGGTCTATGGTGAAGTCTGCAGAGCGTTCATTCTGTGACAGGAGGTTCCAGGCAGTTAAAACAGTCCCAAGAATCCTTTTCAAAATGCATCTTGATTTTCCATCAGGTTGGCGGACTGCCTCAACTGCAGCTAGCAGATGTCCCCTGAGTAGAGTGGACAGGGAGTTTTCTAAAACATCTCTTTCAGGTTGGGTGTCTGGCTCTGCAGGTCAGAGACCAGCTTGCAAACCTGCTGACCTGAGTTCCATCTCAAGAAGCCCACCCACATGGTGGAAGGGGAGAACTGACTCCCAAGGGCCTCCACCCATGCTGCTATGTGTATGTGTTCTCTCTCTCCCTCTCTCCCTCTCTCTCGCTCTCTCGCTCTCTCCCTCTCCCTCTCTCCCTCTCTCCCAATAAAACATTAAAAAATAGAACCTCTATTTGACACTGACCGCTCTAGAAAAGCTTAAAACAAGGCCTGCAGGTCCACAAGTTAGACAGACAGCTACGAAGACACCCAAAGGTGGGGAAGGAAAGAAGAAACATAACACAGAATTAGTGAAAGAATTGATGGGAGATGAAGCCGGGATGCTGGAGGAAGAAAGCCCAGCAAGTCAGAAGGATGAGAGTCAAACTCCAGTCAGGTTGGGGGTCTCCGGACAATGCCGGGCGCTCCGAGGATCTGCCGAGCGGCTTGTAGAGCTCTTCAGCGACTTCCCCGGGCCGGAACAACCAGCAGCCCCAGGAAGAACATGGTTCTCTAGGCAAAGTGTCTGGAGGCAGAACTGAGGGTCTTACCCTTGCTCAGGGGTCGGGAGTTCAATCTCTCTGGCCCTGCTCTGCCCTCCGATGGGGTCCCTGGGGTCTGTGCAAGGGCAGCGCTCGGCACCCCTCCACCCCAAGGCCACCAAGGAAAAGCGGCCCCCCCGTGATGCTTCCCCTGAAAAAGAGCCTTGGTTTTTCTCCTGTGCATTTGTTTTTAGTGTTTAACGAGCTGACAGGAGCGATTACTCAAGGACCGTGGGCCAGCTCCCCGGTCACTCCAACACAAACAAATCTCACCACACTGTCAGGACTTCCACAGCGCCCCACTTAAAACCCCTTAATGCATCCCCACATCTGCGGGGTGCATGCCAGGCAAGTCTCTGCAATGCTCCCCCTCCCCGCCCCCGCCGCCCGCCCTGCCGCCCTTCTTCCAAAACAATACTGGGCTGTGTTTTTGTTGAAAGGAGAGAAAAGAAGGTTTTGCCTCAAAGGTGCGTGCAGGAAGCCCGCGAGCTCAGCGGAAGGGCCCAGGGGTAACAGGGCTGCTGTCTACCGTCTGCCTCAGTAGGATCCTTGGTCTCCTCTGAAGCACGGATGGTTCCAGAAAAATTATCCATAGAGGAGCCTGTGCCCTCAGGAAGAGCCCAGGTCAAGAACATTCTGGAACAAACGTCGCAGCATGGGACCACAGCTCCTCCCCAGAGACTGTGAGCTGGAATAGGAGGTCTGTTCAGGTGATGTGATGCAGACATTTCTTTAAAACGGTGGGTCCTGTGCAGGACAGGCCCCAAAGGGACATGTGGATCTTGTCATGACTGACCTGGATGTGAGACGCACCTCTGTTCACCTCCTTTGGGGTCCTGCCCTTGCTGGGCTGCCGCCCTGGGATTCCAGGCCGCATGGCCAGCCTCCCCGCGTGGGGTACAGCCTGAATGCACAGTTGGTGCCATGTGCCCGGTTGTCACGCGGTTTAGGACAGATGAGGGGGTGTCACGTCACCTCTGACTGGCATGAGATGAGAGGCAGTTGTCAGAACTCAGCTAGGGACCCCAAACTCACTCAGTTCCCAGAGAGCTGCGGGCCTGGGCCGCTGTTCTGATTAATGGGGTTCGGTCGGCGCAGTGCGTGATGCAGACACTTTGCCCGTCAGAGTAATTCTACCTTTGCTCTGGGGGAACGAAGAGCAAAGCTGAGCTAGAGATGAACACAGCCAGACAGGAACCAAATGCTCTTCTCCCTTTGCACGTGTTAAAACCCCCACTCACCAAAGGAGCCCGACAGCCCAATGAGCACAACACTGATGAAGAAGTTTGGACTTCAGACTCCACGGGACGAGGAGCTCAACAGCAGCTTGAAAGGTTTTAAGTAGATAGTACCGCAGGCACATGTCTGTTGTCCTGAGTGACACTGTCTGTTGTCCTGAGTGAACACTGTCTGTCTCTCTTGGATGCACAGTCTCTCTTGGATGCACAGTCTCTCCTAGATGCACACTGTCTGTCTCTCCTGGATGCACACTGTCTGTCTCTCTCGGATGCACACTGTCTGTCTCTCCTGGATGCACACTGTCTGTCTCTCTTGGATGCACACTGTCTGTCTCTCCTGGATGCACACTGTCTGTCTCTCTTGGATGCACACTGTCTGTCTCTCCTGGATGCACACTGTCTGTCTCTCTTGGATGCACACTGTCTGTCTCTCTTGGATGCACACTGTCTGTCTCTCTTGGATGCACACTGTCTGTCTCTCTTGGATGCACACTGTCTGTCTCTCTCGGATGCACACTGTCTGTCTCTCTCAGATGCACACTGTCTGTCTCTCTTGGATGCACAGTCTCTCCTGGATGCACACTGTCTGTCTCTCCTGGATGCACACTGTCTGTCTCTCTCGGATGCACACTGTCTGTCTCTCCTGGATGCACACTGTCTGTCTCTCCTGGATGCACACTGTCTGTCTCTTCTCAATGCATAATGTCTGTCTCTCTTGGATGCACAGTCTCTCTTGGATGCACAGTCTCTCCTGGATGTACACTGTCTGTTTCTCTTGGATGCACACTGTCTGTCTCTCTTGGATGCACACTGTCTGTCTCTTCTCGATGCATAATGTCTGTCTCTCTTGGATGCACAGTCTCTCTTGGATGCACAGTCTCTCCTAGATGCACACTGCCTGTCTCTCCTGGATGCACACTGTCTCTCCTGGATGCACACTGTCTGTCTCTCCTGGATGTCACACTGTCTGTCTCTCCCGGATGCACAGTCTCTCCTGGATGCACACTGTCTGTCTCTTCTCAATGCATAATGTCTGTCTCTCTTGGATGCACAGTCTCTCTTGGATGCACAGTCTCTCCTAGATGCACACTGCCTGTCTCTCCTGGATGCACACTGTCTCTCCTGGATGCACACTGTCTGTCTCTCCTGGATGTCACACTGTCTGTCTCTCCCGGATGCACAGTCTCTCCTGGATGCACACTGTCTTTCTGTCTCCCTTGTATGTATACTGTCTGTCTGTCTGTCTGTCAACCTTAGATGCCATTCTTAGATGACACACATCTGGATGACTGCAGATAACAGGATTTGCATTTCCAACTGTCCCCAGCCATCTCTGTGCGGGTGCATTAAATGCTTTCACTGACTTACATAGTGCCTGTGACTCACGTAAGGAGAAAACAATGTAAAATGTTAACCCGGCTGGCTGGCAGCCAGGTGGGTGTGCGTGCCTTTAATTTCTCATTCAATGCCGGGTCACTGGATGAAGTGTGGTCTCTCACAGTTAAGGTCAGACACCTCCCCCTGGTGGTTCAACATAACTGGTTCAGTCCTCTGGCAACCTTTGAGCAGGTGATCTGTGCTCGCAATCAGGTGACGTGACAGCGTTCAGTGACATTGTCGTCACAATCAGGTGACGTGACAGAATTCAGTGACATCGCCGTGACCATCCCTGTCACTGGTAGTCAGCATGCAGATGACTTTAAGGCTGACGGGAGCGAAGAATGAAATCTTTAGACACATGATTTTTTTTCTCCTGGAAAAATTAATGTAGTACATGAAGTATCTTACATATTTAGATATACCTGGTGTGAATTATGCTCTATGTAACATTATTTGACTGATAAAATAAACTATGTTCCATGGAGCCGGCTAAAGACAAGAATTTGCATCAGGGATGTGTTAAGAGTATCTACAAATCAATAAAGAAAACACAACTTAATAGAAAATTGAACAAAAGAATGAATGGTCAATATGCAGCACTCGCTTAAGAAGTTAAAATCACTATAGTCATGGAAAAGCCATGCTCAGAGTTTTCTACCAGACTATATGTGTGGGAAGCACACAGAAGCAACTCCACCGTGTGACCTTGCTCAGAGCAAGAGGGGCCGAAGCTTCGACGGTATTCTTTTCTCTCTGGAAGTTTCAGGATTGCTATTTCAGGATCAGGTATGTGCAGACAACATAATTTAGCACTTGGCCTTTCAATGTCAGGACACATGCTCCTTGCTTCTGAACGGCGTCCTTCACAGCTTTTCTTTTCTTTTCCTGCAGTGTCTTCCTATGTGAACCCTAGTACTTGGTCAGTGAATCCACAAGGCTGAGCCACTAAGTTTATTCACTTTTCCACCACCTATCTCTCTGTTTTGTTTTTTTTTTTTGCTTATTCTGAAAAGTTTCCTCAAATTTGTTATCGGTTCCTTTTATGAAAGCCTTGTTTGGCTCCGAAGAGCTGCTCCTAGCTCCTCCTGTGTTTACTGGGCCATATGGAACCAAGTATAATACTCTCCCTTGGGAGAGTTACCCCCTCTCTTCTGCCAGGAGCTCCCTGGTGGTTGATCCTGGAGCATTTAGGAGTTTGGCACATGGTCTAGGAATCATTTGCTGCCGCTTCCATGTCAGAAATGCAGGCAAGCTTCTGTGTCTTTCCTCACTGTCAGAATCCAAGGATAACAATGCATTGGCAAACTGAATCAGTTCTCCTGATTTCATGGGACAGTGTGGTAGCTGGCACTCACGGGGTCCTTGGCACCATGCTTTAATAATGTGAGCTCTCTGGTCACACGCTGCACTCCAGACACAGGAATATTGGCAGTTATGGGATGGCCAGGAGGGGTGAAAGAGGCTGTAAAAGCACTGGAAGACTTACTGAAGGAGAAAGCAAAAAACTGCTGCAAAGACAGGCAGATCAGGTGGTTAAAGAAGATCATAACTACCTGTCCTGGAGTTGTCGGAGGTTTGCCAGGCCAGTGCAAGAAAGAACAGGTTCAGGACCGAGTTGAAGGTCACAGCTATAATGACTAGGGATGGCATCTGCTGCAGTTCACCTGCATGGTTGCTGATAAATCACCACCAAACAGCTTAAGGGAACAAGGGGTTTATTTGCTCTTAAGATTCTTGGCTCGTAGTTATTTGTCCAGCTTGGCAGGAGAGCTCACACGAACATCAACGGCCAAGGGAACCGTTGAGAAAGGGACGACCCTTACTTGCCAGACCAGCATGTCTGGCCAAGTGTACACCAGGATGCCGGCCTCCTCAACCAGCTCTCTGTGTTTTATTCACCTGTCCAGCATGGCTTGGGCCTCCCATCAACTAGACAATCTCCTACAGGTCCACTCTGGGTTTAACTCAACTTCTAATTCTCTATAATTCTCTACAAATGTGCCCGGAGCTTGAACCCTCAACCATCAAGTTGACACTCATGTCTATGACATCATCCAATTCCGAGGAACCTCCTAGAGGAGAGTTGAAGCACTAGGAAAAGTTGGTCATTATCTGAGGACCTTTTGAAGTATGTGCCAGATGACTGACGGTGGGTAGGTCACTGCCACCGAACCGTGAGGTAAGGTGCCCCCCTTTATATGACCCAGGTGATCCTTTATTGGCTTGATGTATCTGATAATTCCAGTGCCTGTTTTCTTTCTGATAGAATTCGGATATGGTCATGAGCTTCTGATCTATTTCAATATGTTTGAGTTCCACGAATAAGTCACATGTCAGTCTGCGTTCTGGATTCTACCAGGTCGGTAGTGACTGCTTTCCTGCACATACAAGATGCAATCATTTCTGCCTCAGAAGGAAGCAAACTGTGGTTCTGTAAAACGGAGTCTTAGACGCATATATCCGTTGCTAGGAAGAACACGGGACCCAAGCAATTTATGGAGCATGGGGAGGTTTTTGTGCTCACAGATCTGGGTTATAGCCCACGGGAATGCAAGAGCATTCATCCAGCATCAGGAGTCAAGGAAAGTGGTGACACTAAATCTACAGTTAAATCTGAAGGGGGGAATGTTTCCTAGCTTTCCAGTCTGCCCAGACCAGCCAGCTCTCTCTCCATCTCATGCCTCTGCCCCCTATGGTTATGATTCGCCCGCAGCAACTACATCACCTCCCGCAGGTTTGCTCAGAGTCTAACTAAGTAATTCTTCACAAGTATGCCTGAAGGTCCAGCTGTCATTCGTGAAGATGACACAAGCAAGTAGCTGCCACGTGGGGCCATGCGGGGCGGGGCTTGTCCAGAGGCTGCTGTTCTGCACCGGTGTAGAGGAACTCGGCGTCAGCGCGACCTGCTCCATAAGACGCACTAACACCATTGGGCAGCTAAAGCTCCCTTCCGCAGTCACCCTGTCCCTCTGTCTCCTGAGCATCTCGGGTCCTGTTTTCCCCCCTTTGAGTCCTCGACTCTGTTTTAATTCTACTGAAGACTCCTGGGAAATAATACACTCACTATTGGACAAAATTCAAAAAAAAAACAAGACACAGACTCTTGCAAAAAATCAGAACCTTCCCTCTTCCCTGCTGAGACTCTGGCTGACAAGGACTCTCGTTCGAGGAGGTGCTTTGCTGGGACAAAAGCCAAGAGCTGGCCTTGCAGATTAGGCTGGATGATAGTCCCCACAGATACTAAAGCCTCCTTTATTGGAAGAAATAAAAGAAAATGACCCCAAATCACAACCCCAGAATCATAACCTCATTCCAAAGCTATAAAGCAGCTCTGACTATCTGTGTAATTCATGCATACTTAAAAATCCAATAATGATCGTGTTATGAATACTAACTTCAAAAACTGATCAGTCGTATGTAGAATGGATATACATCCAGAAAAAGGAGAAAATAAAGGACACCCTTCCGTGGCAGGTTAAGTCTGGGCTATCAGGACACCAGAATATTTGTGACTTGAAACACCTCACCTACTTCCAGGATAGATCCAATTCCCACATTAGGAATATGTGTATGGCCCACCCGGCCAAGACCCGGCGATGCCCACCCTCCAACTCAGCGCTCTCGCCCATGTCACTCCCCACACTCCACCCAACCCAAACCCAGTGCCACGTGAGCCTCTGCATCAGCATTGTACCCTGGGTTGGTCCACATTTCTGCACGCCACCTATGCCCTGGCACCCCCATCCACCACCACCCTCTATCTATACTAATTATAATAAATTCAAGAAAAGACTAGATACCACAGAAACCAACAATCATTCAACATAAGGTCGTCGTATTACTGAACCAAAAGATAGGTAACCATTTTTATTTATTTTTGATGTATTCCCAAGAGACAGTCGCTTCTTAAGGCCACCACACAACCTCATACACTTATCACCATTGGTGTCAAGTTCTTTGCTGTAACACATCCCTAAAAAGAACCTTAAAAATTTCATGTCAACCTCAACTCTAAATACACTACTCCTAACTACTATACTAACCCTATCCTGTTCTACTGGCTCTATTCTGATACTTTTAAGACAAACATCACTCACCAGATCTGACTCTCAGTCCCAAACTTTGTAACTAAAATTAGATCATAAACTCTTTTAAACCCCAAGTGCACTGAAACTATCACACTCACAAAACAGCACCGAATAACCCTAGACTAACACTTAAACAACAATATCCCATTCAAACTCAGGGAAGCTTTTCCAATAACTTTTAAAGTCAAACAATCCCATTTGACTCTGGAGAGACGTTATAAAACCACAAAATACAGCAAACATAAGAAAGAATATCCCCTATTTAAAAAAAACCTTTTAATGCTAGATTCCAACCAGAATAACTTCTTGGATACTATTGAGGAAAACAACACTCAAGATAATCTATTCCAAAGGAATATTATATAAACAAGGAAATATAAGAGGAACTACAAAAGGAATGTGAAGAACTCAGAGAGGGATGACTAAATCTATAGGAACAGGAAAGTAATAGGCAGCTAAATGAGATGGAGAGGGTAACAGAAGAAACAAAAATAAGCATAGAACAGGCGAGATAAATCCTGTTGCATTTACCTGCATGGTTGCTGATAAATTCATGACAAAGCAGCTGAAGAGAGCAAAAGGTTTAATTTTCTCTCACAGGAGTCCAGTTACAGTTCCTGTCCAGCCTGGCAGGAGAGCCCACGCCAACACCGAGAGCCAAGGGAACCAGACACATCATATCCAGGTAACCCTTGAGAGAACGACATTCTTAGTCGTCAAACCAGCAAGTACACAGAAGAATGCCAAATCTCTCAAGTTGTTCCCTCCATTTTATTCACCTGCCTGGGGACTAGTACTGCCTACCACGGGCTGAGCCTTTCCCATCAAGCAGACAAACACCTGAAGGTTCACTCTGAACTGAACTCAACCACTAATTCTCTACAATTGTGCCCAGAGCTCAAACCCTCAACTGTCAAGTTGACAATTGCATCTAACTATGACATTTTACCCCTTGTCAACTTGACACAAAGATATATCAGTTTTAAACTGTAACTTTCAATCCTTGTCCCCACAGGTGTTATCTTGTAATATAAATAAATTTAATTTTATTAATTTTAAAAGTCAGAAATTACAAGTTTTCATAATCTAATTTTAAAATGTCAGTCATTAAAAGTTCACTTATTAAAATGTTGGAACTGGTAGTCTATTGTTTAAAAATGTCAGAAAATGGGCTGGAGAGATGGCTCAAGGCTTAGACTCTGTCTCAAAAACAGAAGATCCTGAGTTTGGATCCCAGATGCCATGTAAAAAAAGACAGGTGGAGATGGTGGTGGCCTGAACTTTTAGCACTGATAGACAGAGCCCAGGAAATCCCAGAGGGAAGCCAGAAACAGGCCGAAGCAACTCAGGATGATTCCTGAAGTCACCCTCGGTCCTTCACAGGGACACACAGTGCCCTCTGATACACACACACACACACACACACACACACACACACACACACACACAAATAAATAGATAGATAGATAGATAGATAAAACATTTTTTAAATGTCCAAGATCTCTTTAACTGTAAAGTCCTATCAAATTTAATCAAATCAAATTAGCTACATATACACAAAATAACATTAAAATGGAAGCATCATATCAAAGCAAGAAAACAACAAATTAAGGCTAAAATCTAGCAAGTCAAGTGCATCCTGAATTCAATGTCCCTCTTTTGTTATTCATCAAGTAATCACAGTGGCACAAAGATTCTGGTCAATCCCAGCCCCTCTTTACAGCTCAAATCATATAAACAATGTAACAGTTACTAATAACTGTTGCTGTGAGAGAGCATTCAAAGTCAAGCAACTTAAGGGACTTAAGTTTACGTTTCCACAAGATACAGTCTTTCATGGTGGAGGTGGCATGTCTGGCTGTCCAAAGCTAGAGACAGACTATGTCACACACATTCCAAGAGGCTAAGAGCTACCAGACCACTGCTCCAAAAGGCAGATTTCTCTCGGAGGTAGGGTGGGACTTATCCACCTAAAGGCCACCCCTTGTGATTGCCTTCCCCCAGCAAGGCTCCACCTCTCAAAGGTGCCATGACCTTTCCAAACATATGAGACTGTGGGAGACACATTTCAAACCAGGATAAGCAGCGTTTCTCTGAACCAGGTTGAATCTCCACTTCTAGCCATCCTCAGCATACATCCCATGGTTCTGGCATCTCCAATAACTTTCTGGGTTCACCTCTGCAGCTATAAGCTTCATCTTCTTTTGCAAGAACTCCAAACCTACCACACAGTGACAAGCTTCAGCTATTCTCCATGAGCACCACCCCCCAATCTTCAATCAAAAACAGTTCCACCTTGGTAATGCCAATCAATTCTGCAAGGCTGAAATGTAGGTTGGTCCAATTGAACCACACTGCACTCTTGCAGGTCAACTCTGGAAAAGCCTTTTCTAGGCAGCCAAAACTTTCAAAGGGGCAAGAAACAGCTTTAGCTTGGGCATTCACCTCCTAAAGGAATCTGGGTTTTCAAGCCACAGAATCTCCATATGGTACTATTCATTTCTTCCATTATCCCAGTGCAAAACACTAGGTTTTCCTTCAATGCTATTTATTTCTCCAATAGTCACATGTGTTCTGTCTTTGTCTTTTCTTTATCCAAAACCTCAAAGCTGCCAGCACAGCTCTCCTCT